>CM077267.1:2050000-2290000 GCA_039654775.1 Spinibarbus caldwelli
ATTATAGTAATATTAGCAATAAACTGCATGCCTTTGGCGAAATTTAGTTTTAGCCAAATCCCAAAACAGAAACCACACTAAACAGAATAGACTAACGCCATTAAAAATAAAAAAGCTTCAGTAAACTCTCCTGTGATATGAGGCCTCTGGGATCATTGATCTGCTGAAAAATCTTTCACAGAGGAGTCGGAGAGACTGCGTATTTTGTATCCTAAAGGCTTTGACCTTGGTTTCTACTCTGCAGGTCTAACACCAGACAACATATTGCATATACTGGCATAATTTTGTACTGTTTAACAGAACAGTTGGTAGTACATTATTAACTTCTCATTGCCTTTTTTCTCATGAAAAATGTTCTCCGCTGAGCAAACGCATAATTGGATTTCAGGCCAATCTGGATTGGAGAAATCCTTCTAAAACATGAATAATTTCATTATCAGCTGAGGCATGAAGTTATTATAGATCGACCAGCAAATCGCTACACGTTGTTTGAAAGTCATGCACATTTCTAATTTGGAATGTAATTCTTCATGTTGACCTTGGTGACATACATCCTTATGAAGTCCTTTGTATCCGAAAATGATCTCAAATGTTAATCATTTAGTTATATTCCTGCTTTAACAGATTGCTGTGCTACATGATGTGAATGTGACACTAAGGATGGGTCAGGATAGATCAGGGGCTTTTTGTGTGTGTGTGTGTGTCTATCTATCTATCTGTCTATCTGTCTGTCTGTCTCTAAAAAAATATATATATTGACACTTAAAATTATAGGCAGTTCTTTTTTTATTTATATATAACCCTTGCCTAAATGAAAAAACTTGCCATTTATGTTGTTACTGTACTAAAGCCAAAACAAGTTAGGAAAATATTAAAATTAAAAAATATTTACTTTTATTTAATTTTATTTTACTTTTTACTCTACTATTATACTGAAGAAAATGGTGTAAAAACAAATTTCACTCAGTAATAGGTAGTGAAATTCACAATGGGATGACAAGTAACACATTGAATAAAACATGAAATTTTGACGTAGAAAAATGTTAGTATTTTCTTGAAAAACATACTCCAGTAATCTTTGTTTTATTTTCTTTTGATTTTTCTTATAACGTTTGTATAATGTCAGTATAATTTTTGGATGAATGAATTTAATCATAAAAAGAAACATTTTTAATTCAAATTTCTTTATAAAGCTATTTTCCCATATGATTCCAAAGCAATGTTAATTTTTTTTAATATCTAATAAATATTAAAACATTATTTTTAGGGCTGTCAAAGTTAATGTTTGCAAAATTTGGCTTTATTTAGAGGCTTTTTTTTTAGCATGCTGTGCTTGACGTGCTAACAGTAGCTGTCACGCTAAAACTGTCTTTCAGAAGTTGATCAAATCGCAGTGTTTGTTGGTCTTGAATATGTTTGCATTCTTGCATTCATAAAGGTCTCCATCAGCTGTTTGTGAATGCAGGAGCACATCTTATGTGAACATCCCTCAAGAAACGCGTCTGATCGATGTCTGGCGGACACGGCCCCAAACAAGCATAATTAAACGGAGCTTCGCAGTTGATTTGGGAAGCGTGTAGTCGTGCACATCTCTAAGTGTGACATCATCGTCCCATCAGTCTCCTCGCCGTCTCGTGTTCGCTTTGATTGATGAGTGGCATTTGAGAAATTGCTCTGAGACTAATGTCGCATGTCGTTTGCAGGGCGCAAATATTTCTGCACGGTCTCCCGTGGTGGTGCGGTTTAATTAGCTTTGGAAGCATATGAGACAAGCAACATGACGTTGGCAAATTTGTGCCCATAATGCTCAGTAAGCCCGAGCGTTGCGTTTGCTGACCGAGGCTTTACGTGTTCATTGAGCGATTATGTCGCTTCGCTATCCTCAGGGTCGCTGGTGAGGCTCGTACTTAATTGCAAATTTGCAGTCTGTAGAAATCCAGCCGTCAAGCGGCAAATGACTATTGAATACACTCCAACAACGCTGGTGTCAACTGTTTTTTTCCATCTGTAGGAGGAATAATGATGTGGGATTTCAATCCCCAGTTGTTTTACAAAAGCAATTAAGCATCGTGTATGCAACGTTCAGCACGAAATCCCTCAATATGGAAAATGTCGAGTGTCATTTTAGAGTGAATCTGTATGCACGTTAGTTTCTCCGTCCTCAGATCTGAGCTCTAGATTTGCCCTTTAATGCTTTGAAAATCTTTTCTTTTATATTTTAAAGAACAATTAGCGCCTTCGTTTCATGCTCGAGTGTGTGATAATACCCGTCTCAACCCGAGGCCTCTGTTGATCTTGTTTCCAATCATCTCAGGCCTTGTCTGTTAATTATGTCCAATTTTCATGGACAGTACAGCAATTATCAAAGACTCATGGCAATCGTTAGCTCCACGCTGCTATGCGCTCCATTGACGTTATTTAATGTTTAAAGTATACGCTGTGTTAATGCTAATATCTGTAAGATTGAAGTGGAAAGTCTTACGTGTAATACTTACAGTTAGAGGTCAGTTAGGGTTGGGGCAATGAGGAGTAGTACTATGAGCAATGGAACACTTAAAAAAAATTATTTTTTGTTGTAAATAAAACAGTGTACACCATAAATACACCATAATTGTTCTTGAGATTTTAAATTTGACCATTGGAGTACATGATACAAGAAAATAGACTGAAAAAAATTTTGATTATTTGTTTTACAAGAATTTTTTTTATTATTATTTTTTATTTTTTTTAAGTTGTAAATAAAACAGCTCATTAGAGTATGTTTTACTGGAAAACAAGGCAAAGATGATTGGAGTATACAAGAGAATAGACTGTTAAAAATGTTTTTGTTTTTATTTTTATTTTTTATTTTTTACCCACAAAGTTGTAAATAAAAGACATTATTGGAGTATGTTTTACAAGAAAATACACTGTAGTGAATTTGTAAAGTTGTCAATAAAACAAAGATTATAGAAGTGCTGTTTAAAAGAAAATATTGTAAAACTGATTTTTTGAAGTAAATAATAATTATTGGAGTTTGTTTTACAAGAAAATACACTGTAAAACATATATTTTTGAGGTTGTAAACAAAACAATATTGGACTACGTTTTACAAGAGAATACTGTGTAAAAAAGATTTTTATAAGTTAATAATTTGAGTACTTTTTACAAGAAAATACAATGTAAAAATATTTTTTGTAGTAAATAAAACAAAGATCATTGGATTACATTTTACAAGAAAATAGATTATAAAAATATTTTTTTGAAGTTTTGAAGAAAAGTGAATTGTAATGTTTTAGAAGAAAATAGACTAATATTTTTTTTTTTTAAGATATTGGAGTATGTTTTACAAAAAAGTACTTTACTACTTCAAAATTTCAAGTTTGAAATTTCAAAATTTCAAGTTAAATGTGTTATACGTCATTTCTTTATAATAATGTGAAATTTACTAGCAATTTCTGAGTGAAAATTGTTTCTAAGCCAATTTTTTTCCAGTGTAATATGTGTCTTAGCCAATGCCACTAACAAACATCAGCTAAACGTTTGCGAGAATCCGAATGCAGTTTTGCTTGTTTCGTAAATTGTTACGGACAAAAAACATGATAGCCTCTTGCAGTGCTTTGAAGAAAGAGAAAAGTAAGTGTGCGAGTGATGAGGTGAGATGTTTCAATTTCCAGAGCTTGCAGTAATCTGCAGTGAGTTTACCTGTTCTCCAGCAGAGCCTTGGGAGCCCTGCTGCTTCAAGGCGTGTTTGTCTTCCCTCAGCCTGGGCGAGTGTCAGATGTTGTGGCAGAACAATCACGGATGAGTGCGAGAGATGGAGAGAAACGCGTGGCCACGTCCTCCTCCGAGAGCAAATATTTCTGTTGATGCGCGACGTGTCATTTAAATAGAAGAAGGTAAAGTGCAGGCATTGAGTGAGCCATACATGAGATTTATTGTTTGTGAGCATGTGTTTTTGGCAGGTGGTTGCAGAAAATAGCAGACTAGTGGAAAAAGGCTAGATAAGGAAAGAGCTGACAGGTGATCTATTCCCTTTCTAGACTCTAAAGCGTCGCAGGTAAACAGAGTGTCAATCATCAGGATTAGTTTACACACAAACGCTTGGCCCCTCTTTGTTGCACGCTTGGGGGAAGCTCTGCAGCAATGTCATCCACTGTGTCTGTTGCAAATTTCAAAAGCTGCAATATCACGATTGGGGATGTAAACAATTTACCAACACGTTTGTGCCGTGGCTCAATACGCGCATCATATGTTTGCTTATGGGAATAATTCAACAAAAAAATAAAAAATCTGTCACCCTTGTGTGAACCTAAACTGGTATATTTTTAACTTCCTTTAGATTTAAGATATTTTAAATCAATTATAAAAAATGATAAAGACCCTATAAAGACAATAACAGTTCATAGTGTCTGTCAAGCTACAAAACACATTGAGTAGAATAAAAGCTTTTGTTACTGTTACAAAAACTTTTTAATGGTAGTTTTTATCATTATTAAATGTTGATGTTTACATTAAAAATTGAAAAGTCATTTTGGATAAAAGCTTTTTCTAAATGCATAGCCTTTTACAGTTTTGGAATGTGTTTTTATTCATTCTTAACATGAAGACTTGTTTTGGTGATTTTATTATACTAAGCTTTTCCCCTAGAGTTAGATGCATGTAAAGCTTCACTGGTTGATGTTATCAAATAACTAGGCCTAGCCTATTATAACACTGCATTCAACCAGAGAGCAAAGGAATGACAACATAACCTGTACATTGTTTCGTATTGCTTTTTACCTTCTCCTCTCTCTTTTTTTTTTTTTTTTTTTTTTAAAGAAAATTCAGGAAATTCTCTATTCTGAAAAATAAAGTTTTCAAAAGGTGATGCACACTTTTAGAAAAAATGGCTTTATAAAGGTAAAAATCAATTTAAGTTATATGATAATTAATTTAAGTTATATTAAAATTAATTTCTATCACTGCTGTGAACCGACCACCACACAGAATATGAAGAATATCAAAAAAAATAAAAAATAATCAGCTGTCCACGGTAGTCCTTAAGATATCAGCACAATAACACACTCAGCAAAATATCGTCTAATTATCGTTATCGTTATCCCAGAAGATATCTTTTTTTGTCAATATCCCACACTACTACTTTGTAGTTTAAAAAAAAAAAGGGGTGCACATAAGTGGTATGCAGGTCCGCATGTGCGGCCAAAATAAAAAAAATGCGCTGTGTAAATAAGTTCAGACCGCGCATAAATTGCATACCGACATGGTTGACAGCTGTTAATGCACAATTACCATTTTAGATCGGCAAACTGTACTGTATAAGATTTCTGTTCAAACTGAAAGCATAAATCTAGGCTATCCGCTGGCGTTTACAAAGCACAATGCAAAACTGACATTTCATTCACTGGCAGCGCTAAACCCGGAGGCGTATATGCTCACTTGCCGGCAACCCGCCAAAATAAAAGCTTGCTAATTTTAAGTTTGAAAATGATGAAAATTCATATAAAAAAGAAGCAAATATTAGCATTTTATTTTTAAGTTTACTATAAAATAAATATACATTTGTATTTAATACTCCCCTTTTATTTTAAAATATAATTGTATTATCACACTTTATTATTTTGTTTTATTTTATTTAAAAAGGAAAAATCTAACTAAATAAACTAAATGTGACATGCTCACAAAATCTACTACATATACTCTATAAACACGATACTATGTTTTGTATAATTACAATAAATAGTTGTATTTATAACTCAATTTAAATGTTTTTTTTTTCTCTCTCTCTGGGCAAGTAACTTTTATACTCGGACAAGTAAATGAAAAATTTACTTGTCCGAAGGACAACCACATGAAAATGCTTTATGTCAAGCCCTGCTCCCATTTAATTTTAAAACTAATTAAATAAAATATTGTAATAAACAAAATAAATAAATAAACAAAAACATAATACCAATAATATAATTATGAAACACAAAAATACAGTACAAATTTTAGAATATATTTAAAAAACTATATTAAAACTATATTAAATTATTTATTTGTGTTTGCTGATGTTTAGAAAAGATTTGCGCAGCATGGGTTTGGAATGTCGTGGTTAATCAGTTGTCATTTAATTAATAATAATTTAATCTTATTGATTTTAAACTTGGTGATTCCTGTTTAGTCAGTTTCAGCCAGGGTTATTATTGCGAACTAAAACTATAAAGTTATTTGAAATTTAAAAAAAAAAAAAAAAAAGTCAACTAAAATAAAATATTAAAAAACATATTTTAGCCAGATGCCATGGAAGCACTTGTCATTTAGTTGTACTTTTAGTATTTGATGTACTAAAATAACAAAATAAAATAATGAAATAAATGAAACTAAATAAAATAAATAAATTTATATAGACATAAACAACAAAAATGACAATCACACAACACAATTACTAAATTTAAACAAAAATTCAAATAGAAAAAAAAAATAAAAAAATTAATTCAAACTCTTAATAAAAACTATATAGTATCTTAAAGATACTAGAATAACTTCAATAATTATGTGAATGACTGGTGAAAATTTGTGATTTACTGGATAAATAAGGATTTTTTTCTCACAATTTCAATTTAATAAATTGTAAAACTTGGCATAACTAGAAAAAAGCATATTCATTATAAAAATTGCAATAGAGTTTTGTGATTTGTAGTAATTTATACGTTTTATACATTTTCCAGATCTAGAAATAACACTTAAAATTGGGCTTCCTCATATATAATGGTTTTTAAAATAAGAAATATCATGTTGTTTTTTATATATATATATATATATATATATATATATATATATATATATATATATATATATATATATATATATATATATATATATATATATATATATATATATAACTAAAATAATTTTAAATTATTAATACAATTATTATCGTTTTAAATTGTCTTTTGGCTTCCTATGGAAGTTTGCTGAGGCCCACTTTTTGAAAAGCAAAGGTCTAAATGTATTAAAATACTGAAAATTGACCAGGTTTGACGAAAAACTGCCAGATAAAATGTAAGGTTGCTAATATTACTTTGCGGTAGCAAATGTTGGGATGCATGTTTATTTTCTTAATAATTATTTTTCATAGACATCGACTGTATTACAGTATCAGGAATGATTGATAATTTAGGTGATTGACTGCATTGTTACTCCCAGCACTTTTCAGTGTGAATGAAGCCCTTGGAACAATATCAGATGCTAAAGGTGTTTTATGGTCAGAGGACGTTGTGGGCTTTCAAAGGTAAACAAACACACGTTGTCTGAATGCTGAAGAGTCCGTCCTCCCCGGCTTTAAGGCCTCGGGCTTCTGTATGGCCAGACCACAAGTCTTTTTGTGCATGTCTGACTGGATCCTGTGTGACTTATAGAGGCCTTTCCTTGGACATTGTGTCTTTTGGCTCACTAGCCTGAAGCTATGCTCAACCAAGACAGACCATGATATCAAAAATGAAATCTGTTCTTGGTGAATAAAAAATAACACTGCATCCACAGCACTCTGGAGTTCTCTGTGCGTGGACATCCATTTACCTCAACACATTAGAGCTCTTCAGACAAGACCGTTTGTATACCTGGAACTATTTGTACAGGACTAGCTTTGAATTTGTGTTTCAGAGATTTACTGTGTAGTTTCAGTGCATCTGTTTTGTCACTCAGCCTCTGTAATTTTACTGAGCAAATTATGTGTTCTTTCCAGACAGGAATATCCGTAATTGCACATTTCTCCTTAATTATTTTGAAGTTTCTGATTGTCTACCTTCATTATGAATTGCTAATTTCTCAGAAATTCAGTAGAAGTGGGCAGTCGGCAGTTCAAGTATGTCCTTTTGGCATCCCATTTAATGCAAAATAAATAAATTAAATATAAACAGAAATATGAAACATAAATATAATATACTATAATAATAAATATTATTAAAAATAATATTATTGTATTATGTAATTAATTATGTAATTATTTATTTATTACATTTAATTAAAAAAATCAATTGTAAAAGTTTAGCATTTCTTCTAGTTTTACTTTAGGACCAGAATTTTAATTTAGAAATTTTCAAGTGCTTCCTGTTGGTATTTACTGTGAGAAGATATTAAATGAATTGATAAAATAAATAGAAAAATAAGTAAAATAAAATTACATTTAAAAAAAATGTGAAAAAATGAACAATACTGGTATAATACAATAAATGATAAAAAAGAAAAATGATAAACAAAAAGGTCTTGACTGTAAAGTTAATTATAGCTTTTTATATTTTGTAGAAATTTACAAGTACTTCTTGTTGGCTCCCGTTTATTGTTAAAACAAATTGAATAAAATACTGTACTATTTTAAAATTATTGTAATAATTTGTAAACACAAATGAAATAAGTTATTGTAAATAAATAAATATATAATTTATTTTTAGAAATAAGTTAAAATAGATGAAATTATCAAAAATATGTTAACCTTTAATTGTAAAGTTAATTGTAGAAATTTAAGTATTTCTTGTTGAATCCCATTTAACATTAAAAGTAATTAAAATATTGTAAAATGAATAGTAAATAAAAAAAGCAAATAAATAAACAAATACTAAAATTAATATAATTATGAAACAAATAAAAATATAATACAAATGATTAGAAAAATGTTAAATAGGCCTAATAAATTATTTATTAAAGAATTAAATAATAATAATAAAAAAATTATTGTAAAATTAATTGTGGCTTGCCTGATTTTGCTTCAGGGCCAGCCCAGAAGTTTGAACTGGAAATTTTCATTCACCTTGCATAGTTTATAGTTAACAGTGCCAGTCAGATGAGCTGTAAGTGTTGGCATCTGTTTAATTTGATTAGCTTCTGCCAGAAGAAACTCTACTGAAAATTAATTTGCATCATATATCGTCAAGTCTGATTGGACGCATGACCTTTGATGTCACCAACATAGGGAGAATATGTTTTTCCATATTAAAAGATAATAAGCCTAGTTATTTTCTGTTGTAACTATGCATGATTAAATGGTTAATTTAATTGTATTATTTTCATTTAGCACCATTTCCTCCATGCTGTCCATATCCAATCAGAACAGACCTGAGACTCATTTTGCTTCTCAACTGACTGGACTTAAAGGGATAATGTGCTGGAAACAAACGTCCCACAAAGCACTGCCTTTGAAGTTGACAAAAGAACTCTTGAGGGCAAAGAGAGAAATGGAAGCATGTGTACGATAAAATTTATAAGAGCAAAAGAGATGATGAAAGCCATGATTCCCTCGCCGTGAAAGCCTCCTCGTCCTTGATGTGAGGTGGTGCGGCGCGAGCCAGGAAACGTTTCTCCCTGCACTTCAAAAGTTGTGCTGAGTCTAGGCCCTTTTGAGTATCTGCTTTAAAGGGTTATTCCGCCCCAAAATGAAAATTTTTTCATTAATCACTTACCCCCATGTCGTTCCAAACCCGTAAAAGCTTTGTTCGTCTTCAGAACACAATTTAAGATATTTTGGATGAAAACCGGGAGGTTTGTGTCTGCCCCATTGACTGCCAAGTAATTCTCACAGTCAAGGTCCAGAAAAGTATGAAAAGCATCGTCAGAATAGTCCATCTGCCATCAGTGGTTCAATCTGAATTTTATGAAGCGACAAGAACACTTTCTGCGCAAAGAAAACAAAACAACAAATTTATTCAACAATTCATCTCCTCTGGTTCAGCGTAGCGCCATTTTGGAGAATATCCGCTGGACTCAAGCAGCGTACGCTTGTGTTCTCGTCGCTTCATTAAATTCAGATTGAACCACTGATGGCAGATGGACTATTCTGACGATGCTTTTCATACTTTTCTGGACCTTGACTGTGAGAATTACTTGGCAGTCAATGGGGCAGACACAAACCTCCCGGTTTTCATCCAAAATATCTTAAATTGTGTTCTGAAGACGAACAAAGCTTTCATGGGTTTGGAACGACATGGGGGTAAGTGATTAATGACAAAATTTTCATTTTGGGGTGGAATAACCCTTTAATTGATGTCACAGACCCTTTAGTGATGAAACAATCAGAGCGTCATTATGTTTGCAACAGCTGCACTTCGAGCTACAAACACTTTCCAATTGATCTTCAGCGGGCGAGACCTCTCCTCTCCAATTTACAAGGGCTTCCAATCATGGTGCTTTACACCCAACACTATAGTTTGGTCTAAAACAGAGAGACCTGATGGCAGCAGCATCAGAACCACAGATACAAAATCTGTTGTTTCATGAAATTATGAAGAGTTTGGAAGAATCCAGGATCTATTAATCCTTTTGCAATTAAAATGCAAAGAATAAAGTGTTTTTCCTTTTAAAAAAAAAAAAAAAAAAAAGTTTACACGGAGAAATTTACAGGCAAAATTATTGATTTATTATAACCGTCAAGTCAAGTCACCTTTATTTATATAGCGCTTTTAACAATACAGATTGTGTCAAAGCACTTTACAGTATCAAATAGGAAAATAGTGTGTCGATAATGTAAAATGACAAGATAAAACACTCAATTTTCAGTTAAAGGCATTTCATTATTGAATTCAGTAATGTCATTGTCCAGCTCAGTTTAGTTTAAATAGTATCTGTGCAATCAAGTCGACGATATCGCTGGAAATTAATAGTAACTCTATATATATATATATATATATATATATATATATATATATATATATATATATATATATATATCAAACTAAATAATTGTGAAATGACTTAATTATTTATAGGCCTTCTTTAAAGTGTGTGTGTGTGTGTATTTATTTGTGTAACTTAAATATTTAAATACATATTTATTCATTTATAAAATTCTATTATACATTTATTTAATTCAGTCATTGTTTTTTGTGATGTTTGTGATGTTTAATGATCACATTACATTGTATTGCAATTAGGTTTTTAGTTTTAAATGAATATTGCTTCAAACTTTTTAATTATGTAAAGTTTAATAATTGCTTTAAGTCCTATTAGGTGTTTAATATTTTACTAGAATTTAATATTATATTTTATATTTTACTAGGTTTTAATATTTCTGCAAATTGTATTGAATAGCTATGTAATTATTTATAGGCCTAAACTATATTTAATTAATAAATTAATTAATTTACACAGTCATCACAATCATTGCCTTTAAAGTGTAATAATCACATTGAGTCGTATTGTGATTCCTGTTTTTTTTTTTCTGTCTATTAAATAAATATTTATGATGTTTATGACATTTAAAATTTAAGACTTTTTATGACCTTAAATTTCAAGTTTTTTTTTTTTTTTTTTTTTTTTTTTTTTTTTTTTTTTTTATTCACACACGTGCTTCTTAATTATATATTTAACAGTTTGGACATCTGTTTTTAGTTGCGTGAGTGAAATGCTCACAGTTTCGAGCACTGATAATCGATGTTTGGTGTAAGATATATTTCATGTTTGGATGAAGTGAGGATGAGTCAATGATGACAGTTTAAACTTTTACTTGAACTTTTCCTATAAGAGGTCTTGTTTAAAAAATGAAAGGCTGCTTTTAAGAGTTTAGCTGTGTTTTTTCGTCCAGCCAAGGGCATCGTCCTGCCTGCTTCTCAAAAGAGCAGCAAGTGTCTTTGAAGCCTTTGAAGGCATCAACCCAAAGTTTCAATGCTGTAAGATCTGCATCTCCGATCAAAGAAAATTGCTCAGATGAAGTTCAATTCCTGACAGAGACATGTTACGGATCAGCTGAGGTCTTTGAGTAATTGTGGGTAAACTCAGTGGACATGGAGGCCGTTATTAACCTCATAAAGCCCACAGCCGAGGAGAATTTGCAATTAAAGCTTTACTTTCTGAGATTCAGCGAATTAGATCTCAGCATTGCTCCATTAAATGCTCACAAGGTGGAATTATAAGATATGATGCTGCAAATCTCATTCATTAAGACTCAGCTAATTAGAAAAGGCTGTAGGCGGTGCGTAAATGACTGCACATTTTTATTTGACAACTACAACTGGTGTCAGGTGTGCAAATGGAGCGAGAGTCACTTCAGGCTCGAGCACAATTCATCTGTTCCTGTGTATTTTTCAGATTTAAGTAACATTTTCCCAATTTAGCCAAGTAATTATCCCCATTCTTCTCTTTTGCGGCAAGTGTCCTGTTTGCCCAAAGAATAAGGACGAACGCTCCACCACCTGTTTTCCTTTAAAAGCAGCATATTAATCATGGGAAAGTTACTCGCTGCGTTTTAAAACTAGTCTAAAGTTTTTAAGACTCGTCTGAGTTGCGTAAGCAACGACATCGATAATGGAAACGGCTGTGCCATTGATAAGACTAATTTATGCAAATGCTTATTCTGGCCAACAGCATGGAATAGGTTTCAATTATGAAAATGATTTCTGTCATTATTGGGTTTTAGCTTCACATGCATATTTATTTGGAAGTAAAAGCTGTTTGGATTGTTTGAAAGTATTGCCTCTCGAATTGAGGGACAGACTAATTGGAGGTGCCCAGTCAAACATAAAATTAACTCTGCATAATAATACTATCAATAAAACCATAGAAATGCTCAATATTAGCAAATGAGCAATGAGTTCCTGAACTCTTTAGGAACAAAAAAAGGAAAACTAGAGACATGAAGGCGGTTTCGTGCGTCAAGCTATAGCATTATCCCATGTTCGATGCATATTATGACAATTTTAACTTCAGACAAAAAATGTGGTAACACTTTACTTAAATCCTTTATATATAATGCATTATAGAAGTTTTTGATGCATTAATTATTAGGGGTGTAAATCAGATGGCTCGTCACGATACGAAGCAATATTGATTCTCATACCCAGTGATACGATATTTGCCAATACCTCAAAAAATTCTACGACATGATTATGATTCGATTTGATACAGGAGTAGATCGATATTATGATATTATATATCTATTTTAAACAACCATCTACATTTTTATTAACTCAAATGCAACCAAAATATATAACATGAACATAAATCTAAATTTTTCACATCCTGTCCTCAATTGGGACATTGACAACAAAAAAATAGGCCTACAATTGGAAAAAACAATTCTGGCTGCTACTATGGGCTCAGTGCTAAAAATCTTTTCTACAGATAACCAAATTACAAGCAATAGCAGAAAATAAATACAATAGAACAAAAAAAAGAAGTTCAATAAACAGTGCTTTTCAGGTTTTTCAGTTCAGTCTAAAATAAGTTTTCAGGTACGCTACAGAATGTAATAATCAAATGCATAGTCTTCACTGTATAAATTAAATGTAGATTAATCATTTTTGATGTTACAAAGGTTAATTACATTTATGCATTTAGCAGATGCTTTTATCCAAAGCAACTCACATTGCATTCAAGTTACAGTTTCTACATTTTATCAGCTCTTGCTTTCCCTGGGAATCGAACCCATGACCTTGGCGTTGCTAGCACCATGATTTATTTTTAGTTTCCTTTCATTTTAAGAACGAAAGCACGGATTTAATATACTGATACACATGCGTTTTCTTTCTCAACTGTCTACGTTAAGACATTTAACGACTGTGTTTACTTGGATATTCGCCAAAACGCTCATTTTGATGTAATTTTGTCTGCATTTATTCATCCATGCACAAAAAAGCGCAAGAGAGCTCAATTTAGTATTTGTGCGGTGTAGACGCAGCTGTCTGTGTGTGTGTGCTTCAGATGTGTGTCTGGAAAACTTCTCACACAGCGCTCGACTGTTCCGCCAACAATCCCGAGCGTCTTTTCTGCTCGCCTTGTGCCTTCGGGCAATCCTTATATCATTATGTTGAGTCCTGATACGTGAGTTTGAATGAGAATGCAAGCGTTGGTGGTAATGCATAGATGGACATTATGTTAAAATGTAGACAGTGCCAAAATAAAGGTGCCTATACTACAGATATCGATATTTTACGCGTGGCATCGATGCATCGTTTCATCAGACATCGTATCGATGTATCGATCCATATCGATGAATCGTTACACCCCTATTAATTATGCCTTGTAATGCATGCACTGCATGATCTCATTAATAATTGTAATCAGTTATGATACAATACTTAACTATTATTCATTGTTACACCTTTAGAAAGTATAATGCATTAAAACATGACACAAACCTTCAAATTTTATAATGCATTTGGTTGCAATTATTTTTAAAAAGATATAATGCATTGCATTGTAAAGGTACATTGTAATGCATTATATTTTTCTAAAGGTGTAACAATGAATAGCTAAGTATTATAATGTTTTGTGATTACAGTTATTCATGAGATCATGCAATGCATTATTAGGTGCATTACAAAGCATAATTAACGCATTCAAAACTTTTATAACGCATTATATAAAGGCTTTAAGTGAAGTGTTACCAAAATGTTTATTTTGAGATGTATTAGTTCGTCACCAAGGTTTTTTTTTTTTTTTTTTTTGTTCTAAGCTCAAATAAGTTATCTCTTTTGTTGGCTTTTGCTGTTTTCATTACATATAGTGTTTACTTTCAATTGTCCTTTCCATGATCTGCAACATTTTTCATGTGGGTATCAAAGCACTGTTTTTTGTGATGCTTATGTTGTGTTTTAGCACCAATGTGAGTCATGTTGTGAAGTTTAAGTTAAATCTTTTGTGCAGGAAACCATATGATTTAGGATTTTATGCTTTATAGTATGAGTTTTGTAGCAGACATTTTGATTGACACATATCTGATATCTCCTGTTCGTTTATTGAATCTTTAAGCTTTTCCCAGCTGACGCTGAAAGCCAAACACCTCCAGGCGATCCAGAACCCAGCAACATGTAGAGCTAGAAATGTGGACCGAGTGAATGCTGAGACATTATTATATTTACATTCATGCATTTGGCAGATGCTTTTATGCAAAGCAGATTACATTGCATTCATGGTGTACATTTGATCAGTTCATGCATTCCCTGGGAATCGAACCCATGACCTTGTTGTTGCTAGCGCCATGCTTTGCTGTTTGAGCAACAGGGATGATAAATTGTGATGCACTTCCATGAAAAACTGCCTCTGAAAATCCCTCGATATCTCAGGCAACAGATAACTGAAGTGTTTCACACTGATGGTGGTGTGCACAGTTTTTATCAGTCTGCTAGTAAGAGAAGTCATTTTCAGGGTTCCAGGTTGGTGGAGGTTACCAGGTGCTTAGTAAAAGATAAACTAGATGATCACAATCAGAATTGTGTTCTGAGTTACACTGTTGGTCAAAAGTTGAATGAAGTCTCTTCTGCCCATCAAAGCTGCATTTATTTGATGAAAAATACAGTAAAAATGGTAATAATCTGAAAAAATATTACAATTTAAAACAACTGCTTTCTATTGTAATATCTGTTAAAATATAGTTTATTCCTATGATCAAAGCTGAATGTTTAGAATCATTACTCCAGTATTCAGTGTCACATGATCCTTCAGAAATCATTGATGGTGACAAATGCATAAATATCTTGATGTACTGTTCAAACATTTGAGGTGTGTTTCTTTTTTTTAAAGAAATTAATACTTTTGTTCAGCAAGGAAGCATTAAATTGATCAAAAGTAGCAGTAAAGACATCTATAATGTTACAAACGGTTTTTATTTCAAATAAATGCTGTTCTTTTGAACTGTATATTTATCAAAAATCCTGAAAAATGAAATGTATCATTATTGGGCAGCACAGCTGTTTTCAACATTGATAATAATCAGAAATGTTTCTTGGGCAGCAAATCAGCATATTAGAATGATTTCTGAAGGATCATGAGACACTGAAGACTGGAGTAATGATTCTGAAAATTCAACTTTACATCACAGGAATAAAATACATTTTACAACATATTCACATAAAAAGTGGCTATTTTAAAATATAATAATATTTCATAATTTAACCATTTTTGCTGTAAAATAAATTCAGTTTTGGTGAGCATAATAAACTTCTTTCAAAAACATTACAAAATCTTAACTGCTCCAACACTTTTGACCGCTACTGTATGTCTTGTTCTTTGCTTTCAAATGACCTCAGAATTTGAATATAATCTTCTTGCGATTTGTCCAGATAAATGCAGCAGCATACCCCAGTTCAAAAGCTGTTAGAAATCTCTGCCGTTATCAGATATCAGATGAAGAAAGAGGATCTGCTCAGGTGACACTGCACCTTGATCAGGGCACCATTAACTAACAGCATCCAGCGCTACTATTACAGCACAGAGCATCATTGAGACACGGAACTCTACCAAACGCCTGGCTGCCTGCCAAACACTAAGAGGTGTAGAAATACGTGCAGATTAAACATTTGCTCCTTTTGCCTTGTTCTCCAGGGATGCCTCGTTGGAAGGGGAGAAACGCGGATCTTATCTCGCTCGCATTATTCTCTGAAACTCCCGTTAAAATCAGAGAGCCCTTCTGCATCCAGCTATCCTGCATTACACGTCCTATCTGCTGTTTGTCCCTTACGTGATAACGACCAACAATTTGTAAATGCAACCCGAGAACTGAGAGCAGAACAATGACTCGTGTGAAAGGACAAAGAGAACAAGAGTGCTGGAAAATCGGAGGTGACGCACGGCTTTAGAGATTAGGAGTGTAATTGTGGCTCATGGAGAATAGAAAATGTGAAGCTGGATATTAAAGCCATCATTGTGTGTTATCTGTTGGTGTGCATTTGGGGAAATTATTATTGCAATTAGGGTATTAAGGACCTGAAGTGGCATTTCATGTATTGATAATGTATTGATTAATAATATATCAATTAAATAATTTTTTGTTTAACCACCAAAAAATAATAAAAAATATATATATATATAATTGTATTTATGTTAAATAACAGATTAAAAATGTAATATTAATATTTTATATTTTAAATTTCTAAAATTTATTTTATATCTATCTATCTTTATATCTATATCTATATACACACTCTTAATGCTAAAAAACAATATAATTCAAACAAACAAAAAACATAATTAAAATTTTATTATAGGTATTATTATAGAAGAAAGAAATTAGATCTCTTTGTTTAATCTGTAATAATATTTACATTTTTTTTCTGAATAAAATTTTATAAAATTATATTGTTTTGTAGCATTATGTAGAGAGAGAGACAGAGAGAATGGTTCATGATTTGCAGTCAAATTAATAACAATTTAATTATTTGAAATCACCTTTTTATATTTATCTATTAAATCATTGTTTTATATTTATATCTGCTTTTTTCATTTTTTTCATATTTTTATATATAATCAAATGTAATATATATTTTTATAATATAAATATATATTTTGTAAAGTGTTTTAATCATCTTTTTGCCTCTCGTGATGCAACAAATGAATTTTTAAAATAGATTAAATTCAATTAAATTCAAGTTTATTTGTATAGCGCTTTTCACGATACAAATCGTTGCAAAGCGCTGTACAGAAAATTTCTACAATATATTTAGTAGTAGCTTATCATTGGTGACTATGTCAGTTAATGTACATATGGCAGAAATGTATGGAAAAATCAATTAAAGGCGTAATCAAACAGACGATGAACACTATTAACAGCAATTATTATATGTTGAAATCAAACTTATAGCAAGATTTGGTAGTTCTGCATGTTGTTTCAGGGTTGGCATCGTCTGAGGTCCTCTGAGGGGTTGGTATCATCATCCTCTCAGGTGTTCTGGATCCAGACTAAAGCTTGGTTTAAATCCTAGTTACCATTGGATGTCAATCCCGTGGTAGAAACAGAGAAACAAATAGAAACATAATTAGCATATAGCTGCTGTTCCAACCAAACAAAATTGATTTGTTTAACCCAAGCTAAAGAACAATAATGTGTGTTTGATCAGATATAACTGCAGTACAAGATTATGAGATGCATTATGTGAATGCTTGGCTAAAGAGATGTGTCTTTAATCTAGATTTAAACAGAGAGAGTGTGTCTGAACCCCGAACGTGATCAGGAAGGCTATTCCAGAGTTTGGGAGCCACATGTGAAAAGGCTCTACCTCCTTCAGTTGACTTTGTTATCCTAGGTACTACCAAAAGTCCAGAGTATTGCGACCTTAGGGAGCGTGATGGATTGTAGCGTGGAAGACTAGTTAGGTACGCAGGAGCTAAACCATTAAGGGCCTTATAGATAAGTAATAATATTTTGTAACTGATACGGTACTTAATAGGTAGCCAGTGCAGAGACTGTAAAATTGGGGTAATATGATCATATTTTTTTGATCTGGTAGAGAACACTAGATATATCATTGAATGAAAAAACATGTTTGTGTCTTCTCTTGTGTTCATAATATAGATTATAGTTTTAGGCCGTGAAGTTTTAATCGTCTTTGATTATAACCTCAAAGCAGATTTATTGAGCTGACACTGTTTACTCTCTGTAGATATGAGAGGTCATAATTGGTTGGCTTAAATAATCTTATTCATAATGGATCCACACATGCTGTTATCCAGAGGGGTTTACGAAGAATAATTTATGTGGCCTAATGCAAGTAATTAGACAACACGAGAAAGCCCAGCACAGATGCTCATTACTAAACACTGTATTGTTTACATAATGTCATCCACTGCCAAACATACTCATGTAAATGCTGAGACTGTGTGATGTCCTGTTCAGAGCGGCACACTGCTTTTGGAAAGTACGGTGTGAACTGAGCACAGTGTAGGTGAAAAACACCATGTCATACTATATTTGCCTTGATGTGCAGCCACAAGAGCATGTTGCATGAAATATGCATCCCACAATGCAATGCACGCTACTTGAATGGATTACCAGCACATACTGCTTAATCCATACTGCAGAGTAGACTGAGTGCTACCTGCTGTTGTTTTTCTCAAAAAGTACATATCATGTAACCAGGGGCGCCGATTCTAAGGGCCCGATGAAGTAGGGGGGCCCCCAGAGGGGGAAACGCAATCACAATTTCTACGGAGGGGAACCCAGGGAATACGAGATTATATTATATTATATTATATTATATTATATTATATTATATTATATTATTTGACCATTTTATAATTTTTTTATATATATTATATATTTTATATTTTCAACATATCTAATTTTACTGTTTAGATTTGCAGAAATAAAGTACAGTTATTATATTATATTATACGTATTTGACAATTTTATATAGCTTTTGACATGTTTTTGGCTCATTATATTATATTATATTATATTATATTATATTATATTATATTATATTGTATTATAAAACAAATATTTGACAGTTGTATATATCTTTTAACATATCTGTTTTGGCTTATTATTATTATTATTATTATTATTATTATTATTATTATTATTTATTATTATTATTATTATTATTATTATTATTATTATTATTATTTTATGTTAAAAATTACATATGTAACATTTAAAACTGATATTTACACTGCATGTTCAATTTATTTTAATTTCACATTTTTTGAAGTAGCATTTGACAAGATATTTTAAAACAATTCAGACAAGACATGAAAAATTGAAAAAAAAAATCACAAGAAAAAAATAGCATGTTATATTCTCTATTATTATTATTATTATTATTATTATTATTATTATTATTATTATTATTATTATTATTATTATTAATGTTTTGTTAAATGTGAGCCAAAATCATCACAATTAAAAGAACCAAAGACTTAAACTACTTCAGTCTGTGTGCACTGAATTTATTTAATACGAGTTTCACAATTTGGGTTGAATTACTGAAATAAATTAACTTTTCTAATTTATTGAGATGCACCTGTATATTTGAAAATTTTTATATATCTTTTAACATTTTTTGGCTCGTAATTTAATATTCTATTCTATTCTGTTCTGTTCTATTAGAATAAATATTTGACAGTTGTGTGTATATATATATATATATATATATATATATATATATTTTAACACATTTTTTTTATATTATTATTATTATTATTATTATTATTATTAAATATTGTATTATATATTGATTAAATATTTCGCATTTTAATCTTCATCTTAACATATTTCTTGGTTCAGTATTTCATAATTTTTATACAAATGTTTATTAAAATGCAAATTACCTGTATCTTTTTTAGATAACTGGACGACACTCACTGAATTAATCATGCAGCCAACAGAGACGTGACAACAACATTTCAAACGCTGTATCCTGCATTCTGTCACATACTGTTTTTGAGACCAGTGTGCATTATACAGTATGCACCGCTCAGTATGCTAGTATTTCTTTCATCGCTCAGAAGGACAGATGGTTGCAGTGACAGCCAAAACCTCACACGTGTAAATGAGGACATATGAAAGACTTACTCAATCCTGAATCATTTTTACCTTTGAGGATGTCTTCCGAAAGGCAGGTTTTGTCATATTTGGCTCACTTCTGAAGCCAGTTATGTCTCTAAAGTATAGTGAAGTAAACAAACATACACAAACTCATATCTGGTGTTGTGAGTAAACAGGTGGACTGGTATCAGAGATAGTTTAGTGTAATCTGTATTCTGCAGTCTGACGGACTCCTTGAAGTTAGCTGAGAGTTTCACTCAGTCAAAGAGATAAAATAGTTTGTGAGATAAACACCGAATCCTGTTCCTGCGAAATCAGTCACGCACAAGTTCGCTAGAACTAACAGCTCCATGAATTTAAACGAGATGCTCTTGTAGGTTTTGCTCTCGGTATAAATATGAAGCGTGAAGAACGATCCAGTTTACACACAGGCCAAAGCGCTTAAAAGGCCGTCAGGGGCTATAAAAGCGACGTCTTTCTCAAAACAGATTCTGTCCTGTCATGAAACACGATCACGCAGGATTTCCTTACAGTTTCAGTCTCCAGTATCCTGATATTGTGTTTTTAAAGCTTTTATCCACGTGTCGATGCCTGCTGGTTATTATTTCCAGCTTTCAGTGTTTCTGAATGTACTCAAGTTATCGCTCGCTCCCGAGTTTGTCTGGGACAACGCTGAGGATTGTGAACGCTTCAGTGCCGCAGGCCAACGTCTGCATGTCTGTGAATGTTGGAGAGAGAGAAACCTTTGCTTTTAGCTGGATATTTTGGGCTTGAACATCTGCTGATGTGAACTGAAAACTACTTGATGAACTACACCATGTCAAAAATGTTGTTGCTTTGGAAAGGAAAATTATGCATGTTTTTTGAAGTAGCATTTGAGAAGACATTTGAAAACCTTTCCTTCTAGAAGAAACATGAAGAGAAGGAGAAACCAAAATCAATAAAAACTATTTAAAAAAAAAGTTTTTAATTATATATAAATAAATGTCTATACTTTTAAAATTTGTTCTTTTTTCTTTTGATTTCTCATTCTGTTATTTATTTATTTTTTTATTTATTTATAAAGAAAAATGAAATTGTGTTTTGAAAAATTTTAAGACACTGTACAGGAAAAAAAGATGCACAATCATTTTTCCATACAAAACATCTACAGAAGGAGAAATCAAAAGAAAACAACAATAATAAAATATAATAATAATAATAATAATAATAATAATAATAATAATAAATTATTAAATAAATAAAATAATTAATATTAATACTTGTTGTTGTTAAAAAATAATTACATTAAAATTGAATTAATATTAGGTTGTGGTTGAGTGATCTGTTGAGGTAAACAATCTGTGAGAATATTAAGGTTAATTTTAAAAATTAACATTAGCAATTTTAATCAATTTATAATTTCTTCATAATATTATATATTATTAAATTGTATATTTATTATAAAAATACACTGTATTTTTGATAATTTTTTACAAGTTATTTTTGTAAAATGCAGAGAGAAATATAGGTGTTTTAAAATAATGCTGTGCTACCTTCCTGTTCTCATACTATTGTTTCTCTTTTTATGGATGAAATAATCTTTCTTCAACAAACTTGACTCAGGCTACCAGAAAATCCTTTTTTTTCTTTTTTCTTTCTTTCTTTTTTTTTTTATACACAAAATTGAATTAAAAATACTAAATAATCATATGTTTGTGTGATGTAAAGAAATAAATATTTAATAAATAATTATTTTAAATAATTTAAAGCTGTTTAAATATATAAAAGAAGTAAGAAAGTATTGTTTTTATTTATTTTGTTGTTGATTGTTTTTCTGGAAGACATTTTAAAAAAGTGTATATATACAGTATATGAAATTGTGTTTTGTTCATGTGAATGAAAAAAAAAATGGATGTTAAGATGCTGATGAAATGATGTATTCTCTATTGAGTGTGTCTGGTGGGTGAGAAATGTAATTTACCACCTTGGCAACAAAAAACATCCAGCATGACAGCGCAGTCCAAGTGAAGGACTCTTACGAGCTTATTCATTTAGATGAATCATTCAAAAATGCTCATCAGGCTCAAATGCTGTTTGCAGTGTTGTACTCCAATATCACTTTACCATGTTTATATCCATTCTGCAGAAGTCCAGACATTTCCCTCCAAATCAGTGCTGGAAACGTCTACATATTCTGCCTGAATATGAGCTTTCATAAACGAATCCTTAATGTAATCCTTAAGTTTAACCAGATTTGGAGCCAGAATGATTAAATTCTTTACGATTCTCATTGCTCATTTGTTTATTTGTTCATTTTCATTGCTTTGTTTATACCTTTAACAAAGTCAGTTGCAGTGAGCCAAAAAGATGATAACATTTGAAAACTGTTTTGCCAGACAAAACATCAGGAGAAATTAAAGAAGAAAACACCAATAAATGCTAAAAACATTTTTTTTTTAATTATTTTTATGTTTAATGTTGAAATATAATATGTACTTTTTATATTTTTATATTTATCTTTTTCTCCCTCATCAGGAGAAATTAAAGATGAAAACAAAAATAAATGCTAAAATCAAATATTTTTTTATTATTTTTATATTTAATTAGTTATTTAAGAAATATAATATGTACTTTTTTATATTTTTATGTAACTTTTATTTAAATAAAATTGAAATTGTTTTGCTAAATAAAATCCAGAAAAAACATCTACAGAAGGAGAAATCAAAATAAAATAAAATATATATTTTTTATTAATAATAATAATTAATTAATAATGTTTTATTTAATTAAAAATATTTTAGATATTAATTAGATTAAGAAAATGTTTTTAAACTAATAAATGGGCAAGTTTGGGCTTTAGTTTGTTTATTTGTTAATTTTCATTGCTTTTATACGTTTAACTTGAAGTTGTACTGTGGTTGGTGGTAACTCTTTTTTTTTTTTTTTTTTTTTTTTTTTTATGTCCTATTTAGAATAAGCATGTGCGTATAATCAAAGAAATGCCCGTATAGTCGTGCACAAAAATGCTTTAATATTCTCCACAGGGTTCCAACATTAATTACATTTTAATTCACAGGTATTCTATGTTCACTTTAAATTACCATAATATTTCCAATTAGGACCAACTGCATGACTACTTAGATCATTACTCACACTTAAAACAACACGCTTCGTTTTATGTGATGAATAGCCGTATTTTGGGAATGTAACGTCGTTTTACCTTAAATACATAAATGTGTGAGATTAATAACTGTCAGATGGGAGTTATGAGGAGCGAGTGATATGTAAATTCAGTCTAAGGCTTTGATAGCATTGCATCGCTATGAATAATTAACAAGTTCATTATCATTCCGTGAGGCCAAATCTTTCCCGACAACACTTTGAAGGATAATGACAGATAAAGTTAGCGTTGTTCACCCTTATTTTTCCGCTCGCACCGTCCTCCCACTTTCAGTCTCGGGAAGCTGCGGCTGAAGTAGAGAAGTCATCAGACTCTGTAGTGTTCTAATGAGCGCGCCGGTGTGATATCAGCGCCCACCCCATGACCCCCATCTAACTGCCCCACACACACTTGTCCTTTAGTCATCAGCTATAATGAGTGGACGAGCTATTTGGACTGTGGCGGTTTGTGCTCGGCTGAAGTTTTTAGTGATTAGACGCCGTGAGATGGTAATTACTCTGTGCAAAAATGCATTGACATCTATTAGCAGGATGTTCTTCTCTTCTTAACATTTGATTTAATAAGGCGATGTTCATACTAAGGGTGGGCAGAATCACTGAATCTAATGAAAGTCACTTCATCTCATTTGTCTAATCTGGAAGTTGATGAAAACCTTGATGCTTCATCTGTCTACAGTCAGGTTTCTCTTTCAGGTTAAATAGGAACATAGTTTGATGAGGATCTAGAAGAGCATGCAAGTTAAAGGGTTACTCCACCCCAAAATGAAAATTTTGTCATTAATTACTCACCCTCATGTTGTTCCAAACCCGTAAGACCTCCGTTCATTTTCGAAACACAAATTAAGATATTTTTGATGAAATCCGAGAGCTGTCTGACCCTCCCAAAGACAGCAATGGAATTAACACGATCAGCGTCCAGAAACGTAGCAAGGAGATCGGTAAAATAATCCATGTGACATCAGGGATTCAACTGTAATTTCATGAAGCTAAGAGAATACTTTTTGTACGCAAAGAAAACAAACATAACGACTTTATTCAACAATTTGTCTCCTCTGCGTCACCATAGCGCCATTTTGGAGAGTATCCACTGAACGCAAACAGCGTACGCTGTTCTGTGTTAGCCGCACCACACGAATACAATGTTTCCGTTAAGTTTCAATTAAATGACAGTATATGTATATATATTAATTTGTTAGTTTTTTTTTTTATTTATATAAATGCATAGATGCATGCATTAGATTTTTATATATTGCAAAAAATTTTATGGAAGTACTTATTTTGATCGTAAAATTTTATATATATATATATATATATATACACACATATGCTTCATTAATAAAAAATGTTATTAAGAAATATATTTAAAATATACATATTTATAGGTTTCAATTAGAAATTAATAAATATAAAAATTATATAAATTAATACTTTTTTAATTAAATGTAATACTTCTTAAGCAACTTCAATATAAATCATTCAACTATGCTGATTTGCTCATCAATTATCATCAGTCATTATTGATGCTCAGTTTTTAATAATGGATTTTATTATCAGTGTTGAAAAAAGTTGAGCTTATTTTTAAGGAAACTGTGATGCATTTTATTTTTCAGGTTTCTTTGATAAATAGAACGTTCAAAAGAACAGCATTTATTTGAAATAGAAATCTGTTGTAACACTATAAATGTCTTTAATGTCACTTTTGCTCAATTGAATGCATCTTTGCTGAACTTTTGCAGATTTTTGAATTGCAGTGCATCAGACTTACCACAAAAATATTAATCTGCAAGAACTGTTTTCAACATTTATAAGAAGAAGAACCAAAAGTCCACTGAGGGCAAAACAAAAAGCCCTTGGAGAACAAAAGCGTTATAGTTTGATGGCAAGTTTCTGCCCACCCAAACTCCCCATGCATATGTATTAGAAGCTGAAACCCGTTAACTATTCACCGACGCGTTCATTTATCACACGCATCAAATTATTATGGCCAAACAGTGCATGCTTGACTGGAGCCAATTCATCTTCTGCCTCCATGTGCTCTTGCCCTTACTTCTGATAAGGAGAAGTGTCTCCGGACGAACCAAGAACCTCATTCTAGCGTAATTATCACGCTGCCAATCTGCGTCCATTGACAGTGACCTTGCGTGTGACCTGATATACTCGCTGGAGTCAGATGTTTGCGTTGGTGAGCATCATAAATAGCTGTTTGATGTAGTGTAATGACTAGCATCAGGCTTAATTGCATGAAAGGAAAATAAGCGAGTAATTGAACTCTGAAGCTAGACGACTCAATCTTGAGATGCAATATGTTCCTTAAATAATGTTTTATTGAACAGATGCTTTTATAAAAACCTGTGCTGTTATTGCACTCTGCGTATCTGGTGAACAAAGCTAGCAGAGTCATATAATGAAGTTTTTATAAGGTATCGACTCTTAAATGCCGTAATATCAACCCGTAACCTGCCAGCTGTCGTGAAGAAGCGCTGTTTTTCATCCACACTGGGATGCTTTTCCATTTATTGTCATGCAGAAGAGAAAAATAAGCTCTCTCTGGACGGATGAGCTACATGACAGGGCAGTGATAGCGTGGTAAATGTTTACCTGCACAGATCACTCATCCTCAACATGATGGCATGATCGCTCAGATGACCATGGAGGAAACAAGATGTCTCTTAACTGTGTCAAAAACGGCCCTGTTGACTTTTAAGTGAAGCACTTATATGTTGTGATTGTTGCTTATTTATATGCAAGCTCTGCTGCAGAATCGATTGTCTCGATGTGTGTTGTCTACATAGACGGCTGCCTTTTAAGGTGCCTTCTGCTCTGTTAGTGATGAACATTATACTAATGTCTTGATTCACTATCGAGCAAAAATACACATATAACACATGAACTGAGTGATATGGCACTATATTTGTCTAAAACGAATAGTATGGTAAGATTGCATACTTAAAACGCCCATTTTTCTCTTTGTATATTTGAAAATCTATAAAAAAAAAACTGCATATAAAAAAAATTTAAAAATATTTTTTTCTATAATGTTTTTTTTAAATAAATAAATGTATAATTATTAACATAAAATCATTGAATATTAAAAATTTCTATTAATTGTAATTAATAATTTATATAATAATAATAATAATAATAATAATAATAATAATAATAATATGATATAACTAATAATATTATTAAAGTTATACATAAATCATTCATTTTATTGTGGTTGTTGTTAAAATATTAAAATATTGCATAATTTTTTTATTTATTTATTTATTTATTTTTTTTTGTAGCAGACTCTGCACCAGTGCAGGATAAACACTAGGAAAGAGAGATTAAACTCTATTTTTAATTTAATTTTTTATTGTTATTATTTTAATTCAAATTTAAAATGTATTTGAACAATTGTAATTAACATATTATTATTATTATTATTATTATTATTAGAAGAAGAAGAAGAAGAAGAAGAAGAACAATAATAATAATTTATTCAATAATAAATAAAAAGAATAATATTAATCCTTGTTGTTGTTCTTATTAAAAATGTAATAATCACATTAAAATTAATATTAGATTGAGTGATCTGTCAAGGTAAATCATCAGTGTGAATATTAAGATAAATATTAAAAATTAGCATTAGCAATTTTAGTCCATTTATTATTTCATAATAATATTATATATTATAAATCTGTATATTTATTATAAAAATAAATACACAGTATTATTTTTTGATTATTTATGATTTAATTTTAATTTTTTATTTTTTGAAAAATGCAGAGAGAAATATAGCTAGGTGTTTTAAAATAATGTTGTACTCCCTTCCTGTTCTCACACTATTCTTTCTCTTTTTATGGATGAAATACTACGATGACTTACTATATTTGGCAAAATGTCCATTATATATCAGAGCACGCTGTGCAAAATACTGTATCTTGCAATGTAATACACTTCAAGAAACTTGATTCAGGCTACCAGAAAAGTTTTGTTTACACAAAATTTAATTAAAAATGCTAAATAATCATTTCATTTCCAAGATGAAAGACATGCAACATGAGGTCATGTGATAATAATATACCTTAATACTCTTTGGAGTGTTTATTGTTGCATAATGCGCACTTTGGCTCTGTTCTGTAGGAGTAGTATGCAGTATGCAGTGAGTATTATTAGCCGATGTCCAGATACATGTAGTGGTCGAATCCACTCTCACCCTTCAGATTCACTACTGAGCAAATCTACAGGAACGCTAAATGTTTGTTCTTGGCAGATTGCATATTTACAGATTGTGTCTTCATTTGATAATATCCCACACTTCGCCCGCGGCTGCATTCAGAAGCTGCTGCGGTGCTTCAGGATTTACATTTCCCACTCATCTGATTGCTCAATCCCTCTGAGATATGCAAAAGAGCCGAATACATTCACTCAAGCTCCTTTTCTGCGATAATGTGTCCTGTTGGATCCATGCCCGACTGCCTTCCACCAAATGCTCAAGAAATCAGCCTGGGGGAGGCAGAATATGTTTGCGTCTGATTCTGACTGATGTCAAACGCGGATTTTGTTCAGTCACAGATTGAAAGATTCCTTTGCTTGTTTCGGTTGTGCTGTAAAAACTGTGATTTGGAAATTGTACGGGGGTTTTTTTTCTTCTGTTTTTGATAATGGGAGACACTAGGATAGCAGCTTATGTTTAGTTAATTCTTTAATTTATCGTTAAACATTATGACACCATGTGAAATGAGTGAACATGGTTTAGTAACTCACTGTTTCCGTATGTTTTTGTTTATGCTTCATTATGCTCAAAACACATTTTTTGCACAGATGTTGCTCGCCTATAGCTTAATAATATACATATTTTTTTAAATATAATTGTATGAAGCTTTTGTTGATGTCTTCTGAGACTTTGGAGAAGACAACTTCAGATTACTGGGGTTGCTACTCAGAAACATCTGATTAGTAGCATGATGACTTCAGCAAATTTGCTCTCCATTTAATCTCATTTGTATCTAGTAGAAATAACTAAAATATTAAAGATATTTCACCTAGAATTTTAATTCTTAAAAATAATAATAATAAATTAAAATGTAATTATTTTTCATAATAAATATACTATTTTAATAAATATATTTTAATATAGTTTTATATGAATAATATTAAATAATAAATGTAGTATTATTATTATTATTATTATTATTATTATTATTATTATTAACAAATGAAATTATACAATTCAAAATTGTTAAAACATTATTATTATTATTATTATTATTATTATTATTATTAACAAATTAAATTATACAATTCAAAATTGTTAAAACATTATTATTATTATTATTATTATTATTATTATTATTACTACTATGATGATTATTATTATTATTATTATTATTATTATTATTATTATTATTATTATTATTATTATTATTATTAATAACAAATTTGCTCTTCATTTAATCTCATTTGTGTCTAGGAAAACAATTGTAATATTTAATTATAATATTTCAGTTAATTTCACCTGTAATTGTTCTTTCTTTTTCAGAAAAAAAATATTTGAAATATTTATTTTTATATACTGTGTGTGTGTGTGTGTGTGTGTGTGTATATATATATATATATATATATATATATATATATATAGCATTTTTAATATTTTAATATTATTTTAATAATATACTGTAATGTATTTCATATACATTATATAAATTATAATTTTTATTTAAAAAAAATATTATTATTTGTAGTAGTAGTAGTAATAGTATTGTTGGTGGTGTTAATATTAGAAAGTAGTAGTAATAATAATAATAATAAGAAGAAGAATGTAACATTTTATAAAACTTTGATGAATTTTGAAACAAACATCAGATTACTAGGATTGTTTTCTCAGCAGAAACGTCTCAGGATAATCACAAATGTTTGCTCTCCATGTAATCTCCTTTGTATCTGTGAGAAACAAATGAGATATTAAAGATATTTCACTTGTTTTTTCTTTCTTTTTGAGTCCTGACAGGCTTGCTACATTTACTCAACACTCTTTTCCTGCAGTGCTGTAATAGGAAATGGCAATCTGTGAAGGGGAAGAGTGTCATCTGCATGTTCTTAATGATTTCTGCTTTAATCTCAAGTCATCAAATGTGTGTGTGTTTGGCTTGAAGGGAAGGAAAATGCTTTTGTTGGCAGAATCTGACTGCGCAGGGCTGCTGCTGTGGGTGAGAAACGCTGTTTCCACAGAAAGATGTTCAGACGGATCCAAAGGTCAGCAGTCTGAGAGACGACGTGTTGTAAGATCTCCTCGCTGTCAGTCGGATTTTCCAGCGCACGGATATCTGGGTTTTCCGTGAGGAAATGACGCTGGTGCCCCCTGCTATGAAGAAAGCTGCCGGTGCCATTTGCAGTGTTTTGAAATTGAACAAACGCACTCACGCTGTCACAGCGCGTTTATTACAAACACACGCCGTCAGATGTCACAACGCTATATGTTCCTGTTTATACACGCTGAACCTTCTCAACATACGTCCCAATCATATTTCACTCCAAAACCAAACAGAAACCAAAATAAACCAGAAAAAGAAAGTTTGTCAAGGCAGACTTTGAACGTTGGCATGACAGACTCTTCGGGAAGTTTAAGACAGTTTAGAGGTTTTCTTGATGTTTATAGAAGTTTGATGTAGTTTGAAGAGTTGTAGGCCTTATAAGGTGTTTGCTATTTTATTTGCTGGATGCTAAGGAGTGTTGCTAGGTTGTGTGAGTGGTTGCTAGGTGGTGTATGTGGTTGCTAAGGATCTCAGGTAATAAGAATTGGAGGGAAATTTACTCAAAATATTGTAAAAATGCATAATATTGCTCAAGAAAAATAGAATTAATAATTGTAAATAATTATAATTATAATTATAATTATATTATAATGTTTTAATATATTATTATATTAATGTGAATATTTTAATGAATATTATAATACAATATTAATAATAGTATTAAATTGAATATTATTATTATTAATAATAATAATAATAATAATAACAATATTAAACAATATTAAATTAATATTATAATATAATTATTATATTTTATATTAACATATTATAATATAATTATATTATAATTATAATAATTATATATATATATATATATATATATATATATATATATATATATATATATATATATATATATATATATATATATCACACACACACACACACACACTCTCACATATACATTTCTATTATTCTACTATAATTATATTGTTATATATATATATAAATATATTGCAATTTTATAATAAATCTTTGAACATCAAAACCTGGATTTGAATTTTTAATGTTATTATAACCTAAAGATGCTATGTGAAAGTTTGAAACAGAAAATAGTAGTTTTCATCTTGCCACTTTCTTGGTAAAGAAAACACATTTTTACTCAAATTAATCAAAATGGATTTATAGCGTTTTGGAACCAAACTCTTCATACATACATACATATATACACAGTGGTGTGAAAAATTGTTTGCCCCCTTCTTGATTTTTTTATTTTGCATGTTTGTCACACTTTAATGTTTCAGATCATCAAACAAATTTAAATATTAATCAGATATAACACAAGTAAACACAACATGCAGATTTTAAATGAAGGTTTTTTTTATTAAGGGAAAACAAAATCCAAACCCACATGGCCCTGTGTGAAAAAGACCCCAGAACAACATCCAAATAACTGCAGGCCTCACTTGCCTCAGTTAAGGTCAGTGTTCATGACTCCACCATAAGAAAGAGACTGGGCAAAAATGGCCTGCATGGCAGAGCTCCAAGACGAAAACCGCTGCTGAGCAAAAAGAACATAAAGGCTCGTCTCAGTTTTACCAGAAAACATCTTGATGATCCCCAAGACTTTTGGGAAAATGCTCTGTGGACTGACAAGACAAAAGTTGAACTTTTTGGAAGGTGTGTGTCCCATTACATCTGGCGTAAAAGTAACACAGCATTTCAGAAGAAGAACATCATACCACCAGTAAAATATGGTGGTGGTAGTGTGATGGTCTGGGGCTGTTTTGCTGCTTCAGGACCTGGAAGACTTGCTGTGATAAATGGAACCATGAATTCTGCTGTCTACCAAAAAATCCTGAAGGACAATGTCCGGCCATCTGTTCGTGACCTCAAGCTGAAGCGAACTTGGGTTCTGCAGCAGGACAATGATCCAAAACACACCAGCAAGTCCACCTCTGACTGGCTGAAGAAAAACAAAATGAAGACTTTGGAGTGGCCTAGTCAAAGTCCTGACCTGATTCCTATTGAGATGCTGTGGGATGACCTTAAAAAGGCGGTTCATGCTCGAAAACCCTCCAGTGTGGCTGAATTACAACAATTCTGCAAAGATGAGTGGGCCAAAATTCCTCCACAGCGCTGTAACAGACTCATTGTAAGTTATCGCAAACGCTTGATTGCAGTTGTTGCTGCTAAGGGTGGCCCAACCAGTTATTAGGTTTAGGGGGCAAGCTCTTTTTCACACAGGGCCATGTGGTTTTGGATTTTGTTTTCCCTTCATAATAAAAAACTTAATCTAAAAACTGCATGTTGTGTTTATGTGTGTTATCTTTGATTAATATTTAAATTTGTTTGATGATCTGAAACATTAAAGTGTGACAAACATGCAAAAAAATGAAAAATCAGGAAGGGGACAAAAAATTTTCACACCACTGTATATATAAATATATATATATATATATAATTTTTCTTTTCTTTTTTTTTGGTTTTATGATTTGACTTAAGAGGCTCCAAGATAGAATGCAGTAACAAAAACATGGCAATTAATGGCAGAGAATATCAGGCATGATGAATGTATCCCCAAATGACACTGTGCAGTAATGGAGGATGATGTTTGTACAGACACAGATTTTTAGTATGACAGATAAATTCCGAATGAAATGATGTTTGTGACTCACAGCCGTCAAAGCTGTCATAAAAAGAGCTCGTATTAGGATAGAAGATCCCCGGCTTCCTTAGAAAACATTATTTAGTTCGAGTGACAAACAATAAAGGAGGAATTAGATATTGCTAAATCCACAGAGCTGAGGTGACATTCAAATACCTCTTTTATTCCAGCATTTTATTGAAGTGTCGATAAGCATTTAATCCATGGAGTCTTACAGAAGCAATACAGTGTATAACGGGGATTTGGAGCTGATCAAACGACCTTTGCTATCAATCAAGACTTAAAGTCAACATGAAATTAAAATGGACTTTATTTACTTTCTTAATGCATTTTCCTGCTCTTATTATGAACGATTCATCAGTGCATGTTAAGAAAAGTCATTTTGATGAAAGATTATGATTATCACTATGACTTGAACATGCCTGTTATTTATAGAAGCTTGTTTACACCACAGAATAAAGTGATAAAAAAGGTAACTTTGTGTGACTTTTATCCTCACAATTGTTTTTTTTTTCATTCCAACTTTTTTCTTGCTGTTTTTGAGAAAAATAGAAACTGTGAGATATAAATTTGCAGTTACCTTTTTAGTTTTGTAATCTGCCTCCCTTTTCTTGCAGTTAATTAATAAATTTTTTTGTGTGTGTTTACCGACTTATTCTCGCAATTCTGGAGGAAAAAAAATCGTATTTGTGAGAGAAAAATGTGCAATTATATAAGATGCAGTTGCCTTTTTTAATATTTTCGTTCCTTGGCAGAAATAATTTTCCATAGTTATTGGTTAATATGAATAGTCCTTGTTTTAGGCTACTTTTGTAGGTAAAGCAGTCATGCAAATTGTTAAAACACCAATTTAACGCTAGGTTATGGCAGTAAGAGCAAATATTTAAATGATTAAGTTTAAATATGTACAAGGAAAGAACAGTATCATTGTGTTTCTATGTGAAAAATCAAAGCGTGTCAGAGGATGAGGCACGCAGTGTGTTTTTGGAGTGTTATAATGATGGTGCTGTTTAACTGACAGTCATAAATACTCCATTTTCAGATGCTGATTTCTGTAGTGGCGTGCATACAGTATCTGAGCCGTAACCCGCGGCTTATTGGTGCAGGTTGACTGCGCCCTGAGAGAGAAAGAGAGAGCGCATTTGCATCTGTCTGCATACAGATGAGCGTGGCTGAGAACGTAATTGTGCTGCTGCGAATTAGCGAATGAACTTCAAAAGACAACACTGAGATACATGTTTGGCATTCAGTGATGTTATACTGAGGAAGGCCAGTCTCTGTGAAAGTTAAATCATCCTAAAATGACCTCTGACTGTGAAATGTAAAGTGTAGCGAGATAATTTTAATGAAAGCGTTTCATTGGAATACACTAATGGAAGGTTATTGTAAAGGTTGTTGCCTTTAACTCTCAGAAAGATATTATTGTGCAGCTCCATTCTTATACGAGCTGAAGAAAATGCCAGAACGGCTCATAAATCACAGTGTGCTGGTGTTTGGGCTGGTTGCCAGGCTGTTGCTAAGAGGTTCTGAGTGTTTTTATGTGGTTGCTAAAGTGTTCTGGGTGGTTGCTAGGTGGTTTCTTAAGGTCCAAGTTGTGAGTTTAATTGATGCAAAAATTGTTTTATTTTCTTCTCTAAGTGATTACTTCTGTTACATTTTTGTATGTGCATCAAGGAATTTAAATGTGTTTCCATTGGAGTTTATTCACATCATCTTACTGAATACATAAACAAGTGAGCCTCAGTGTTTGATATGCACATTTTAGTTTAAAAATCATAATTTTTGGCTTTTATTATGTAGTGCAGAAGAAACTAGAACTACTGGAACTAGTCCAATGTTTTTATTTTATTTTATTATAATTGATATACTGTCATAGTTTTTATCAGTGTTTTGAATTTGACATTTTTAGTCATTTTATAGGGTTTTTGAATTTTCACTTTTATTAGTTATATATTGGAGTGGACGATATGACCAAAATCTTATATCATGATATATATTTTGCTTTAAATAAGGTCTTTTTGACATCAAAACTTTTGATACCATAGAAATTTCATAATTCTTGCCGCCGGTGTCAATATCACAAAAAACTAATACTAGCCTAAATAAAAAATTAATAAATAAATAAACTCATGTTCACTGAAGACAAGTAAACAGTCAGTGATTAAATAAGAATAAGCAACTACTTACAAGCAAAAGTACAAAAAACTACAGTAGAACAAATAAATTGTCAGGATCATTGACCTGTCTGTGTGTATTCCCTGTGACCCAGTTTCTCCCTCATGTTGATTGTTCATTTGGTTCAGGTGTGTCTGGTGATTAGTCCCTCATTAGTCTGTGCATATAAGCCCCAGTCCTTTCTGTTAGTGTTTGTCGGTTCTGAACGTCTTCCCCTGTGTTCCTGTGACTCCTACATGTTTGGATTATTAAAGACTGTGTTTTGAAGTACTCCGTGTCTACTCGTTCCGTGCTCCCTGAGTAAGTGTGACAGAAGAACCGACCAACAACAGTTACCTCTGCGTTTACCCCTCCATTTTTGTTTTCTTTTTTTTGCTCGGTGTCTTTTTTTTTCTTCTTTCCATTGTGCCCCATGGATCCTCTCGTCCGGCCCGAATTCCTCCTCCTCCTGCTGGAGCAGGGGGACAGATCTCTCGAGGACCATACAAGACTGTTCCTGTTGTTAGCTAACGTCACCAGCTACCTGGACGACGCGCTCTGCGGATTTTATGATGCAAGCCTGAACACCGTGTGCAGAGCGCTGTCGTCCGAAGATGGTCCTCGAGAGGATTTCGCCGCCTTCGTGGAGTGGACTCTGGCGATCTACTCCAGACCCAGAGCCCAGCCCACCATCAGACGCTCCGCCGGGGATCTCCGGATCTCCACCTTGGTCGCCAGAGCTCTCGGCTCCACCCTGGCCCCCCGGATCCTTGGCATCCCCCTGGCTCGTTGGCTCTCCGTTTCCGCCTCAGGCTTCTCCACCACCTGCTCTGCCGCCGTTGGTCCTCCCTCCGTCGGCTCCACCATGGGCCATCATCATGGCTGTGGCCTGGGTCCTGCTGTGCGTCTCCTGCTCCGGGTCCCTCTTGTCTCTTCCCTGGCTCCTGCCTCCTTCGTCACCTCCCTGGTCTCTGTCAGCCGGCCCCCTCCTGGGTGTCCGTCCTCCTCCTGAGCCTCCGCCTTTGTTCCCACCACTGCAGTTTAGTACTGCTTTAGAGTGGGCGGGATAATTCACGTGCCCTTATAGTTGCACCGCCTCTACTGCCGTGACTCCTGAAAAACTTTTTAATTCCGCGTCGCTCCATCAAGCTCTCGCTGGATCCGCTCCTCGGCTATCAATGAGAGGACAGTCTGTACTTCCTCAATAGACAACGAAACAGCCATTTTTTTGGTTGTTAAAAGAAAGGTGCGTTCTTTCAAAACCGCTGCGTTCGATCCTTCACTGGCTGTGCTAGTTTAAATCTAGCGGGTCTGTTTTGTCTCGTGCCGCAAGTTCAGTGACGGAGGCAGTGACGATTTTCTCCGGCCAATCAGTGATCAGCAGAGTTTACGCGTCACGTTTTGGTAACGGTACGGTTCGCTTGGAACCTCGGCCGAGGTGGTACGAAAACAAGTACCAGGTACTGTACCCAGTGGAAAACCCCCCCCAAAACTGAGCCGTACTGAACCGTGCCGTACCATGCAGTGGAAAAGCGCCATTAGACTGCTGTCACTTTAAGAGCTGCCCATATCCAGTATACTGTTTTCTTTTTCAGTTGTTTGCATTCACTTAAGGCCTAAATTACTGTTTGAGGATACTTGCCAAGACTGCAATCTAATTTTATAATTTTACTTTTATATCAAGATAAGATAAATGAAAGAGAAATAAGTTAAATATGTTTAACTTTAGCTAAAATTTTTTTTTTTTTAATTTTAGTTAATATTTTATTTCCAGTAATGAAAATGTTTTTTTATGTATTTAGTTTTAGTTTAATAACTAGTCACAGTTCTTATTGCAACCAGTATATAAAAATATGAAGTGTATATATGGCGTATTTCTCTCATTAGCATTTCTCCATTTGTTCGGGTTCATTTCGCCCGAGTCTTTGTGGGAAACGTAGATAAAATGATTCAAACACCCTCTGTGTATCAGTCATAAATTCCCAGATAACTCTGTATCCTGAGAAATTATGACCGCTAGTGGTAATCTGCATCGGGACGCTCCTGCAAATTACATCTCATTCAAGTGAAAATGAATAAATCCAGGCGGTGTTTGCAGAAATGGGATGGAAACGGTATGGCTGCATATAACTACTGTATGAAACTCCCTCTTCGCCGTGGGTGGTAGAAAAACAGCATCAGAAACAGTCTATTAACAGACGGACAGTAGCGCTTCCAAATGTATATGCCTGGACTTTTACCATATTTGCGAATTAATCTACAATTTCAGCTGTGTTCCTTTTCTTCCGTCTGTGAGTCATTAAATCAGTGCCAGAGGAGCAAATAAACACGTAATGATTTTGACAGATCTGTGGCCCGTCTCTCCAGCCCAGCGTGAGTTTAATGTGACTGAACACACATTCAGAGTTCACTTTCTGTACAAAATAACAAAGCATTTCAGAGATGCGGTTTTAAGCTGCTTGCATGGCTAGTTTGTAGATAGGGTTGGTTCATGTGTAGCCGAATCTCGTTTCTTTTTATTTCCAATTATGTGTTTAAAAATCTCACTGTTTTGTTTGTAGTTCAAGGGTGAGATCTGAAATTAAGACAGAAGCCAGCGGACAGTTCCAGTAATATGAGAAACATTTATATTTTATCAAATGGTTTCATAAAGGTCCTGACAAATACGCCCAGGGACGGATGCTATATTACTCACATCAATAATGGAGTGTCAGATGACAGCGAGAGCCGCTGGTGGGATGTAGTTATGCTGTCACTGTCCCAGAGGAGCGTGCGGTCCACCACACGGGTCAAAGCTACAGACTTATCATATAGCCACTGAGATGATGCTCACACATTTACACTTATAGTTTGCAGTGCCACTGGTTAGTCAAAACTTTGAGCCGAACTAAAAACCAATGCAAATGTTGCATTTCTTGTTCCATGAACAACAGCATCTTCTCTGATTTTTGCAACTTGTGTCATGATTATAACATATAAACCAGTGTTGGGAAGATTACTTTGGAAGTGTAATGGGTTACAAATTACCCTATTTAAAATGTAATAATTAGTACACTACCAGTCATAAGTTTTTAAACCGTAAAATTTTTAATGTTGTTGTTTTTTTTTTTTTTTTTGTTTTTTTTTTAAAGTCTCTTATGCTCATCAATCCTGCATTTATTTGATCCAAAGTACAGCAAAAACAGTAAAATTTTGAAATACTTTTACTATTTAAAATAACTGTTTTCTATTTGAATATATTTTAAAATGTCATTTATTGCTGTGATCAAATCTGAATTTTCAGCATCATTACACCAGTCTTCAGTGTCAAATGATCCTTCAGAAATCATTCTAATATGCTGATTTGCTGTTTAAAAAAACATTATTATTATTATTATTATTATTATTATTATCTATATTTAAAACATTTGAGTACTTGTTTTCAGGATATAGAAATTAATGTTATAGAAATTAATACTTTTATTTAGCAAGGATGCTTTAAATTGATCAAAGTGATGATAAAGACATTTTTAATGTTACAAAAGATTTCTATTTCAGATAAATGCTGTTCTTCTGAACTTTCTATTCATCAAAGAAACCTGAAAAAATTATACTCGGCTGTTTTCAACAATAATAATAATAATAATAATAATAATAATAATAAAATGTTTTTTGAGCAATAAATCAGACTATTAGAATGATTTCTGAAGGATCGTGTGATTGGAGTAATGATGCTAAAAATTCAGCTTTGAAATCACAGGAATAAATTACATTTTATAATATATTCAAATAGAAAACAGGTTTTTAAATAGTAAAAATAGTTCAACATTTACTTTTTTTTTTTACTGTACTTTGGATCAAATAAATGCAGGCTTGGTGAGCAGAAGAGACTTCTTTAAAAAAAAAAAACTTTAAAAATCTTACTGTTCAAAAACTTTTGAGTGGTAGTGTATGTAAATTACTAAAGTAATGCAACTGATTACATTTGAGTACTTTTCTAAATTTCTAACGAATGTTTTTATTTTGAAACATTTAAGGCAGCGTTAACCTTAAATAACCTTAAATAACCTTAAAAGATGTATATGTGTATTATATACAAAATATATATTTTTTTCATGTTTTTTATTACTTGTAAAGATTTTTAAAAACTTTTGAGTAGTTTTATTGTACTCAGTCAAAACTTTGAACTAGAAAAAAAAATCTATTTGACACAAATTCCCACAAATAATTTTTTCATGCCTGAAAATCACACTTCTGAAATTCCTTTACATTTCCAGCTTTTCTTATGGCATTAACTTAATGTTTTGAAGCATATGTCTTGATTTAACAGTCTGACAGCTCATGCACACCTGTCTTCAAATCTCTGTTACCATGAGTTTTGGTTCAGGAGCTCGACTCTGCTGCAGACTGAGGAGTTTCTCTTTTGCGTGGAGATTTTGAACATGAAACTCTTCAAATATAGTGTCTGAACACTTTTATCACCCGGCTGGTGGTGTTTTGCTGTAAAGCATACTGTAAGGAGAGCTGACGGACGCCGTCGTACAGCAAAACTCAATCTCAGCTGTAGCTCCAGTAACTCACCTGCTGTAGAAAGATTAATTTATGTCGACCCACCAGCTCAGCACAGCATCTGTCTTTAAGACAATATGTGGGAGTCTAGAGGTTTGTGTGATACATCAAGTTGAGCTTCCCAAACTGAACTGCATGTTGTCCGCCGGTGGATGTGTCCTGCTAACTTTGTTCCCCTTCAGACAGCTTATGAGTGCACACTAGAGAGGTGACCTCTTTAGCACACAGCCGCTTGATGGCCCTTTTATCCTTTTCATACCATTTTTCTTCCTGTTCAAACGGCTTCAAAGAAAGAGAATTCAAAGCACCACGGATGAAGGATGTTCTTATGATGAAGTGAGAGTTTTTAGACTTTATCAGCCGCTCCACTGGGTGACTTGGACTGCATTTACAAGCGCTAGAATATTCTGATATTTATCATTATATGCCATATTCACATCATGTAAGGGTCATGTAAATGCATTATGAAGCTCTCCTAGTTTATATTATGCTACAATAATAGAATGAAGCAGAATAATTGTTCAAAATAGCAGTTGTTTTAAAGATATATATATATATACACAGGGATTTTATATTTTTTGCATATTACATTAATAATAATACAGCATATTTAGACCGTATAATTTTTTATATTTTGTTTTTTTTATATATTTATTAATTTTAGTTTTTAATATTTTAGAAATATTTCATACACATTTGCACATTAACATGAGACTAGTCTGATAAAATCATTTTGTTTTCAGTTAATTGACTTGACTTTTCTAAGTGTTTGTTTTTGCACAATACAACATATTCAGATGTATTTATTTTTCGTGTGATTTTGCAAATATTTTTACAATTTTATATTACTGCTATATATATATATATATATATATTACTTTGCAGTTAATAGACATCCATTATTTTTTTAAATAAGTGTTTTTGCACATTATACAAAATATTCAGATGTAATTTAACTTATTTTTCTATCTATCTATCTATCTATCTATCTATCTATCTATCTATCTATCTATCTATCTATCTATCTATCTACCTACCTATCTATCTATCTATCTCCAAAGAGACTTACAACTGGGGACAACAGAAGCATTATTAATTAATAATTAATTAATTAATTATTGATTGCTTTATATTCATTTAAAAATAATTATATATATTATATTTTTTAATGACGTTATACATTTCTTTACAGACTTACTTTATTTGTTTTATGTAAGTGTTTGTTTTTGTACATTATACAAAATATTCAGACGTAATATATCATAGGATGGGATAAGAAATCTTCCTGTTTTGTACATATGAAGTGTCTCCTTGAGAAGCTGAATGTTATCTGTGTTTGTAGGTTGAGTTGTGAGAGCAGGGAATAGAGTCTGGAGATGATTCATGGCCAATCAAACGCGAGCGCTCGTGGTCATGTGTCCCGTGAGGAAGAACAACAATAGGCCAGTGAGAAAGTGAACAAACCCTAGAGAGACAACGACAGTGACCAAAGAAAACTCAAAGGATGACGTTTCCCATAACCTTTCATTTTGATGTGCTGCAGTAGAACACAACCGTCGGCTTCTGGAAGTAAAATCCCATTTTTTTTCCTCCACAGAGAGAAGAATTTTTAGTGATAAGGTATAAAGAGGTATACATCTACCGTGTTGTTAATCGGTGGTATATGCTTCTGCAGAAACCAGTGTCATATTTCAGCTTATTATTTTTATAGTTATAAATTTTATATATATAGGGGGGAAGTTGTGGCCTAATGGTTAGGGAGTCGGGCTTGTAACCTGAAGGTTGCCGGTTCGATTCTCGCACCGGCAGGAATTGAAGGTGGGGATTGTGAATGAACAGCACTCTCTCTGCCTTCAATACCATGACTGAGGTGTCATATAGTTATTATCCAGATTTAAATGATGAAATGGTTCAAAAATGGTAAAGGCAACAGTTCAAATTCACTCTAATGAAGCACTGAAAATGACAGAATTGTTCAGTCTCTCTTTGCTTATTGTATAACTTAAAATATATTGTTTTTATGCTTAGTTGTTATAATATAATATTCAAGTTAACAGATTACCACTGTGTATTATTAGTTTTTTTTTTTTTAGTCACACTAGTCTTATAGTAAAACTAGTATTATATTTTATTTTTGTATTTTTATATTTTTGTATTTTTATATTTCAACATTTTATATTACTTTTATTTTTACATGTCCAGACATAATTATTTATATATTTTTGTTTAGTAGTTTTATATTTTTATAATCATACATTTTATTTATTTATTTATTTTATTTATTTATATATATATAAAAAATTTTATAGGCGTACACGTTAATATGAGACTAGTGAGATAAAAACCTTTTCTGATTTAAGTTAATCGACTTTAAAGTTAATAGTATTCCATTGTGTTTTATAAGTGTTTGTTTTTATCACACTAATCTGTAATATACATAGTTATAATAAATATTAATTTAATAATTTAACACTTTCAACTTAATAATTTCATAAAATATAATATTTAATAAAATATATTACATATAGCCATTGAGAGATATATATATATATATATATATATATATATATATATATATATATATATATATATATATATAATATAATATAATAGTTGTAATAGTATTATAATTACTATACAACTTTTAAAAATGTAAAAATTTTTCTTTAATGTCTATAAATCAAGTTTTTAAGTAGTACATCTGACCTGATTCCATTATGTAATGCAGTTTTTTTTTTTTTTTTTTTTTATGTGATATTTAGTTCATTAACCCTAATGGGTCTTAAAATCCCTATGGAGAAAACGAATGGGAGAAATACTTTCAGAAACCAAGGCTGCTGGAAAAGTTACCGCTCTATTGTACAAAGTTCAAGAATTGCCTAGAAATGTTTGAGTTATACAATATATGAGTTATGATTGAGTTCACCGAAGAATTATGCGTCTGTAGCGGTTCCAACCCGAGTATCCTGCGTGTTTCGTTTATAATGAAAAGAAAGGCATGAAATATAACACGACCATAAAAGTGATTATTTTGGAGAAGATGAGAGTAAGACATTTCATCTCAAAGAAACGCCGCTTACAAAGCCCCGACGCATTCAGCTGAGTGAAAAGAATCAAATCTGGGCTTTTTCTTTCATTCTCGCAACCCAACACCACACGTCTCAATCTGTCAGCGTGTGAATTGTTGCAGAAACCATAATGACATTTTATGCCGTGTGATTAAACATATTTTATTTCCATCTCTAAAAGAGATGATGGTGTGAAAAAGGTCACATGCGAATGAATCCGTATGCATGACCAAAAACCAAAACAATCAATTTTTCACTCATAAATTAAGGTCAGTGGCGCAGCAAAACTTCTCTGACTGACAACTTGCATAGACTTTATATCAAGTGCTGAAATCACTTTCGTTTGTAAGAATCTTTAAATGAAACTGGATTTAGATCACTAACCCACAGTGTTAGAAATAGTAATAGCGATGATTTCTTTGGAAAGCACCACTAATATGTAAATTTTTGTAAATAATTAAGAAACAGCACACATCCTACACTGTTCAAAAATAGCATCAATGAACATAATTTTTTCAAATGGGCCACAAATTAATTTTATGTTAATTTTAGGCTTTCTCTTTTCTCTCGCAGAGAACTGAGCACTGCTAGATGCGTTTCGCCGCTTTCTGTTGAACTGTTAAGATCTCAATTAAGATACAACCGAGTAAATTGAGCTGAAAAACATTGAGTTCCCCAGCAGTGTCACATACTGATTTGAACTGATTTAAGGGTCCGAGATGATACTTTAAGGTGGACAAACCAGTTAACAGATGCTAAAAATATCTCTTAGGCCTTGACTGCACATCATATCTTTAACACAGGTCGCAGAGGCTGCTTCTCTAGCTAATACTTGAAGCTTTCCATTATGTACTGCAAATATTGTTGATCTTGGTGTTGGCGTTTCTTATTTGCAAGTTGCTTTGGATAGAAACATTTGCAAAATGAGTAAATTAAAATGTCATGTACACTGGGGGAAAAAAGGCTTAAAAAGTGGCTGCACAAAATTAAAATGTTAATTTTAGACATTTTAGACCTCCTTAACGTTCTGGCAAGGTTATCTCAAAGTTATGAACAAACGTTATCTAAATTTTAGCCTAATAATGTTCTCAAAATGTCAGCACAAAAATCTTTGTCATTCATGGATTTTTTTTTTTTTTCCCTGAAATTAAGTTTTTTTTTTTTTTTTTTTTTTTTTTTTTAACTGTAGCTAGTTGTTCAGAGAACATTTAAAAGTAATGTTCCCATAATGTTTGCAAAATGATAAGACGTAATGATCCCTTCACATTTGCATAACCAAGAAAAAACCTTTTAAAAAGCTGGACATTTTGAACATTCTGAAAACATTAATAATGTACTCAAAATATTAGCACAAAAACATTGTTTACACATTGTTCATGTATTTTTTTTTTATTATTTTTTTTTTTTCTCAGATGTGTTTGGCTAAACATTCATTTAGAATTTTTTAAATGTTGATAATTCAGAATGTTGAGAGAAAATTCAAAAGTAACATTATCATGTTTGCAAAATGCTAAAATGGAACGTTTCCTTTTATGTTCACATAACCAAGAAAAAAAAAAAAAAACAGTTTTAAAACATTTCAGAACATTCAGAAATGTTTTCATAACTTAATGGGAACTTAAGCAAAATGTTAAGTTGTATTGTACATTTAAAAGAGTTTTTAGGAGGTGTCTTTCCAGTAATGTTAATAGAATGTTCATTTAAAGTTATCTAGTTTTTAATAATGTTCTCAAAGCACAGAAATATATATATATATATATATATATATATGTATATATATATATGTATTTATATGTATTTAAGTATTCTGTGGAAGGAGTAGGACCAAGAAATGTTTGTCTAATCAAAATGTTCGGTCCGAAGACTCCGAACATTATGAGAGGCTTTCTTACCTGCCTGTCAACAAATGTATTTGCATACCTCTGTGGACACTGTTCGCACAGACAGGATACATCATCAGTGCGTTCAAATGACATATGATGTATTGTAATAATGCTGTCTCTGGTCATCTGGTCTGTGCGCGTTCATGCATTCAGGAGGCGTGGCTTTGGATGGCAATTTGCAGGAAGGGATGTACGCTTTCTGTGCTATCAGGCTAAAGTTAGCATTTTCCAAGATGTCCTACTGCACCTTTAATACATGTTGGTACTTGTTTCAGAATGTTCAGAGAACATTCAAATGTAATATTTATATGATGTTTGTAAAATGACCAAGTGATAAAATTGGAAAGTTCTCTTGACATTTTCATAAAGAAAAAATGTTCTTAATACTAAAACTAGATGTTTTTAAAAACTGAACGTTCAGAGAATGTTCCTTTAACATTCACATAACCAAGAAAAAACTGTTTTATAACCTTTAAAAAACTGGATGTTTTGAACATTTAGAGACCCTTCAGGAATTATGTTTTCATAACAGAAACATTAGCAAAATGTTCTCAGAACATTTTTTTTTTTTTTTTTTTTTCTGGGCAGTGTTTAATGTGCAGTTACGTAGTACATTTAAAAGGTTTTTTGAAGTTTCTTCCGGAAACACAAATAGAATGTTTATTCAGAGTTATCTGGTCTTTAATAATATTCTCAAAACGTTAGCACAAAAACATTTATTTATCATGCATGGAACATTTTTTTTTCTACAATATTTTAGTTAGAGGTTTGTGCAACATTTGTAGCAAATTTGTGTTCATGTAACAAATGTTGATACTTGTATCATAAAATTTAGAGAACATTTAAAAGTAACATTCACAATGTTTCAAACATTCACAATGATCAAATGGAGTGTTTCCTAAGAGAAAAGAGTTTTAATCATTTGAAAACTGGATGTTCTGAAATGTTCAGGGAACTGTTCTTAGAACATATTTTTGTTAGCTGGGTAGTATTTATGTTCAGTTAAGAGTTTTTGGAGGTTTCTGGTGAAATGTTCATGAATTCCATTGCCTTTTCTCATTCTAATTATTGAATAAGCAGCACTATACACTTCTATATTTTTATTTAGTGAATCGCACTGTGATACTGAAGGAAAGATTTACACATTTGACCCTTTGCCCTGCTGTCTAATGTATTTCTGTAGTGTTTTATGAGGCGTTCGCTGCAGGCACATGAAGAAACTCATTTGCATAAGATGCTCATTCAGCGCGCAGCTAATAGAGAGATCACATGTATAGATTAGACGCTCTCAGGTGGACGTAACGTTAAGCAAAACAATTATTTCTCCCTAGTTCAGTCAGTGTTGTACATTATCAGCATCTTGCGTCTATTGAATTGATGTCTTCTTTTCAAAATGTTCAATTTCTCATTTGTAAAGGGGGGATGCAATGAATAATTTAATAACAAGTCGTGTGTGTGTGTGTGTGTGTGTGTGTGTGTTTGGAAATGCACTGACAACAAGGCCGCTTAACGAAATCAATACAATCAAATGCAGCCAAGCACGCTGCACCATAAATGCTGCTTCAGCAGGTCCACGGTTTGCTTAAAGAACAAATACATCGAAATTTTTCATGCTCTCATCACCTCTACAAGGTTATCTGTATCAGAGCGCCACAACATCCATCCTGCCTTTGGTTTCGCTGATGGCTGCTCCTTTGCTCAGCTGTTATTTTCTAATTTAACTCGTACTGTACATTTGCTGACTTTCAGATCCTCATAAGAGCTCCATTTGGCTCGCATGAGATATTAGATGAGGAAATAATTAACCTTTATATTTAGCTAATGACCGCTGTATGAAAAAAAGAGTGCTGGTTAATACTTTCAGATTACATTACTGCTGGGGAAATGATTGGATCCTTCTGGGCACTTTTACACATTTTGGGTTTTTCTATAGTAAAGAAAGACTGTTCATTAATATCTGAATTGTTTCTCCTAAAAAATCTGGATAGTGAATGGGGACATTTGGTGAATTTTTCAGGTGTTTCTCCTGAAAAAAAATCTCCATATGAACTCCACATAGCTCTGAACTCTAACTGTATGACAACTTTTGACTCATTTGAGTTTATTTTTATTCCTTAAATTTAGGAGAAACATCTTGATTTGGTAGAGACATGTTGATATTTAACCCTGTAAAGCCTGATATATATAAGAGTCTGAACAATCTATTTTTTTTAATTGAAAAAAAAAACTACAAAATTTGTGTATGTTTTTTGTTTTGTATCATATTTGATACATCAGGCATTTATGGCTCATATAGTCTGATATAGTGAGAATATGGAGGAAAAAACAGTTATATTCAGAGACAAGTAAATTTCTGTTTCACTTGCCCGTACCAAACATTCACTTGTCCCAGACAAGCGGACAAGTGTTAATGTTGAGTTTTTAAAGCTTTCCAATTTTTAAAGCTTGGGCTCCTAAACATTAGATCTCTTGTACCCAAAACAGTTATTGTAAATGAAATGATCAAAGATAATAGTTTTGATGTACTCTGCTTGACTGAAACCTGGCTCTAACCAAATGATTATATTGGTCTGAATGAGTCTACTCCAACAAGCTACTGTTATAAGCATGAGCCCCGTCAGACTGGCCGTGGCGGCGGTGTTGCAACAATATATAGTGATATTCTCAACGTTACCCACAAAACAGGATACAGGTTTAACTCATTTGAATTACTTCTGCTTAATGTTACACTGTCACATATGCAAAAGAAATCTCTCCTATCTCTTGATCTGGCTACTGTGTATAGACCGCCAGGGCCGAATACAGATTTCTTAAAAGAATTTGCAGATTTCCTCTCAGACCTATATGTTACTGTTGATAAAGCGCTAATTGTCGGAGATTTTAACATTCACGTTGATACTACAAATGATGCGTTAGGACTTGTGTTTACTGACCTAATAAATTCTTTTGGAATCAAGCAAAATGTCACCGGGCCCACTCATCGTTTTAATCATACGCTAGATTTAATTATATCACATGGAATTGATCTTACTGATATAGATATCGTACCTCATAGTGATGATGTTACTGACCATTTCCTAGTATCGTGCATGCTGAGTATTACTGATATTAACTATATGGCTCCGCGTTATCGTCCAGGAAGAACTATTGTTCCAACCACTAAAGATAGATTCAAAAATAACCTGCCTGATTTATCTCAACTGCTCTGTGTACCCATAAATACACATGAACTAGATAAAATGACTAGCAACATGGGCACTATCTTCTCTAATACATTAGAAGCTGTTGCGCCAATCAAATTGAAAAAGGTTAGAGAAAAACGTACTGCGCCATGGTACAACAGTAATACCCATTCTCTCAAGAAAGAAACTCGTAAACTTGAGCTCGAAAAAGATCTCGTAAACTTGGAAGTTTTTAGAATTGCGTGGAAAAACAGTATGTTCAACTATAGACAGGCTTTAAAAGCTGCCAGGGCAGAGCATATCCGCAAACTCTTAGAAAATAACCAAAACAATCCAAGGTTTTTATTTAGCACAGTGGCTAGATTAACAAATAGCCAGACGCCACCTGATTTAAATAATCCTACACAGTTTAATAGTAATGACTTTATGAATTTCTTCACTGATAAAATAGATAATATCAGAAATACAATAACAAATGTAGATTCTGCAGCGTCTAGTACTTCAGCTTCATTCATCGCACCCAAAGAAAAACTACAACTATAGGACAGGAAGAGCTAAATAAACTTATCACTGCATCTAAACCAACAACATGCCTATTAGATCCTGTACCCACTAAATTACTGAAAGAGTTGTTACCTGTAGCAGAAGAACCGCTTCTCAATATTATTAACTCATCGTTATCTTTAGGTCACGTTCAAAAACCATTCAAGCTGGCGGTTATTAACCTTCTTATTAAGAAACCACAACTAGATCCTAATGAACTGGCAAATTACAGACCCATTTCTAATCTTCCGTTTATGTCTAAAATTTTAGAAAAAATTGTGTCTGCTCAGTTGTGCACCTTCTTGCAAAACAATGACCTCTATGAAGAATTTCCCCATAGCACAGAAACCGCACATGTTAAAATTACAAATGACTTGCTTCTTGCGTCAGACCAAGGCTGCATCTCATTGCTAGTTTTACTTGATCTTAGTGCTGCGTTCGACACTATAGATCATGATATACTCATAGATCAATTACAAAACTATATACGGTATTCAAGGGCAGGCTTTAAGATGGTTTAGATCCTGGTTTAAACCTGTCTGATCGCTACCACTTTATTTAAACAGGGAGTCATCTCAATTGTCACCAGTAAAGTATGGAGTACCACAAGGATCCCGCTCCCTAAGGTCGCAAAACTGTGGACTTTTGGTAGTACCTAGGATAGCAAAGTCCACTAAAGGAGGTAGAGCCTTTTCACATTTGGCTCCCAAACTCTGGAATAGCCTTCCTGATAACGTCCGGGGTTCAGACACACTCTCTCTGTTTAAATCTAGATTAAAGACATCTCTTTAGCCAAGCATTCTTCTAATGCATCTCATAATCTTGTACTGCAGTTATATCTGATCAAACGCACATTATTCTTTAGCTTAGGTTGAACAAATCATTTTTGCTTGGATGGAACAGCAGCTACGCTAATTATGTCTCTATTTGTTTCTATGTTTCTGCCACGGGATGAATTGCACAAGCTTCAGTCTGGATCCAACCCTTAAATGATCTGAGATGACCGAACACCTGAGAAGAGATGATGCCAACCCCTCAGAGGACCTCAGAAGACGCCAACCCCTCAGACAACATACAGAATTACCAAATATATAAAGTTTCTACAATATTGTAAAAACTTAATTTCCTGTAAAGCTGGTTTGCAACTATTTGTATCGTGAAAAGTGCTATACAAATAAACTTGAATTGAATTGAATAATCAAATACGATACCGTAGCTCTATAGGATTAAACAAAACTTCAGAACTCCATAAAACTCTGAGCATTGAAAGAGCAATCCATGAGCTGTTTGAAATGCAAAAACATTCACATTTAGCATTACGTAGAGAAAGTGCAAGCATTGGATTGTGTGTGTGAAGCCACAGGTGCTGTCCAGACCCATGGCATTTTGACGGCTTGATAGACAGCAAGAGTGCTGTGATTTTCTTTAATAGGATTTGACACCAAAGGCCAAACTAAACTGAAGGACAATGAAACCACTGACATTTCCTCCCCGTTTGTGTGATCAATAACTGTGGCGAGAAGCAGACATGCTCCAGGAGCTGAATCTTATTCCTCAAAACCATATTTTCTAAGCGTTTCTTGTGACTGCGCTCCTGCTCACCTGCTGGGAATTTAGATTTTGGCCTTGCTTCGCTATAGATCATTGCATTTTAGGAAGACCTTTTCAAGAGTTCTTCTCTGCCGTTTATGTGACGTTTAATGGTGTTTTGCATCGTCCTGGTATTCTGCCTTAGATCTGTGAATGAGAAAATCTATGAGTCATTGAAACAGGATGAAGTAAGAGTCAGCCTGACACTGTCCATCATCTCTATTTCTTTCCTCACTTTATTAAAGGGATAGTTCACCCAAAATGGACAGTTCTCTCATGATTTATTCACCTTCATGTTATTCCCAACCTGTATGACTGACCACCTTCTTGAGCATGAAAGGAGATGTTTCATACTTCATGAATAGATGCTGTTCAGCTCCAAAAAGGACACAAAAGTCTAGTAAAGCTACCATAAAAGTTGTCTTTATGACCTGTGTGCTATATTGCCAGCTAACAAGGAACATTCTCTTAACTTTCAATAACATTTGTTCGAGCAAGGCGTTCTTAAAGTAATGTTTATGGAATGATCATAACTTTTTTTTACTATATACGTTCTCATAACTTTGAGAACTTTTTAGGGCAACATTCTCATATTTTGGGTGAAAATAAAGTTAAAAGAATGCTGTGAGGAACTTTTTAGCAATGTTTAAATAGCATTCTAATCACAACAAGTAAAATGGACATTTTAACATTCTAAGAATAGTAAATAAATGTTCAAAATATTTTATGTTGGGTGAAAATAAATTTCATAGAATGTTGCATTTTAGGAACCTTTAAACAATGTTCTAATCCCGACAAGAAAAGTGGACATTTTAACATTCTTAAAATATTAAAATCAAATGTTGAAATAACATTTTATTTTGGGTGAAAAAGTTTTGAAAAAGTTGAAACTTTTTAGGAACCTTTAAATAGCATTATAATCACGACAAGAAAACAGACATGTTAACATTGTTAGAATATTAAAAATAAACGTTCAATTAATGTTTTATTTTGGATGAAAATACAATCAACAGAACGTAGAAAGAAACATTTTTGTAACCTTTAAATGACCTTTATAATTGTGATAAAACAATTAGACATTTTAGAAACATTTCAAAACAATGTTGCCACAACATTTTTATAACCTAAATATGTTCAAATATAACGAATATAAATAATAAATATAATAAGTTCAAATATTTGATAGCTTTGAGAGGTTCCTTTTTGTAGAGAAAGGTTCTTTAGATTATTAAAAAATATTCAATTACACTTTACTGGAAGCCTTTGTGTATAATGCATTATAATGTTATTTATAATGTAGGTTATAGTGCATTATTTCATAAATTATTGTAAAAGTTAAAATAACACAAAACTTTTTTATTTGTTGCTAAAATAGCAAAATGGTTTACTAAAATGATTCTTTTATTGCATTACTGTGAAAAAAAAAAACTTTTGCAACAATTTATAGAGTGTAGATCAAAAATTTAGTTTAATTTATACCACTTACATATTATAAATGGCATATGAAAAAGAGCAGCATGAACATTGGGCCTAATTATCTCCTTTAGTGTTCTACAGAGCACAGAAAGTCAGACGGGTTTGAAATAAACAGAGGGAGAGTAAATGAAGGTTAATTTGGTGGTTTAGTTCTATTGCATTAAAGTTTGAGTAGAAGGTACCTCATGCATTCAATCCAGGTTTGTTCAGAGGTAATAAGCAAACTAAATATAGCCTGAACAACACAAACAAGCATCTTGACCAGCTCTGGTGCCTTCCAGCTGGCTGGGACAGATAATTGACCCGTCTTGGCAACTCGAACTGGATAACAGGTACAATCATGAATCTCTCTGAGCAATCGGTCCGGTTAGAGAGAGCTTCAGGATATGCCAGCAGCAGAAAAACCAAAAAATGCAATTCTTCCACACACAGCAGTTTTTGAACAGAGCAGACGCCCGAACGTTAATAGAAACTTAAATTGGTTTTGGAGTTATAATTTGTTTTTCTCCATACAGTCTTAGCTGTTGTGCAATTTTACATTTTTCTTTTCAAGAAATACAATAACCAATTGTCCTGGGTTTCCTTTTGTTTTCCCAAGTCCTTGACATTGATAAAAGTGCTGGTCAGGTGGAAGTGTTAAAGCGTGATAGTTTGTTCTCCAGGCACTTCTGAAGGCAAATATTCTCAACCGTATGAAAAATATATGCTATATCAGTATCATCGGTTTAACGCAGATTTTCCTACACTTTCCACGTTACTCTGGTAAAATAAACTGTTATGGTGTACTACATTATGAAAGCACACGCTTCTAGTGGCATAAAGTCTATTTCGTCTGTTTTTACTTGCAATTCATAATGCATTGGAAGTACGTTTTGCGTTCTTAGTATTGTCACTATTGGGCTACTCTAGTGCGCATTAGTGTAAATGATCTTTTTCAGGTTGGTTAGTGGCATGTATGCAGTACAGATGCTGTAACTACATTATTCTGCAGGCAAAAAGCATATTTTTGCATTGTAATCACTGTTTTTGTAAACTAACATTAATTTTTTAGCATATTTTATTCATCCTCTTAACACATTTTTATTATTTATTTTTTATTTAAAGTCTTGTAATGTGTAAGATATATTGTAGAAATTGTACATTTTGTGTTACATTTAATTTAATTTAAAATACTTTTTAAATTACAATTCAGTTCCTGGATTTGAATTGAAATTGCAAACAGGATGAAGAATTACAATTTGAATGCAAGTAGAATTAAAATGCATTGAAATAAATACAACTTTTTAACTAGAAAAGCAACGTTTATAAAGACAAACTTTGAATGCTGGAAAAGTTTGAAAGTTTTGAAAAAAAGTTTAAAATGCATTGGATTATTTTTTTGTTTTATCATTTATTAGACAGACGGATAGCAGAATGATAAAACAATGATACATAAACAGAACAATCAATAAATAGATAGGTGTCCCCTGTACACGTTATTATTTTGTTTATATATTTATCATATTTAATAAATTAACTTTTGTGGTTTAGGGTGGAAGAACACTTCATTTCCCAGAATGCATCACCTGTGTTGAATTTAATTTAATTAAAATTCACTTTTTAACAGAATTCAGTTCAGCTGTAGGGCTTTATTTTTGCTGCTGTTGATCAAGATGCTTTTTATTCATGAAAACTTTTGTGATCAAAGAAACTTTGGCATAAACATGTTATTTATAAAGTTAAATATTAAAATATATAAATATTAAAGCACATCCCATTTTCCTTTAGTCACAGACACAGGCGTATTGAAGCAAATGCGTTCTTAAAATACAATTTCAAATGACAGTGATCGTGTTTCATATTAGATCTAAAATAAACTCCAAGGCATTATCTGTCAGAAATTTCAAAACTCATTTAAGTCACTGTCTGTCAGAGTATTTCAGGAAATATGCAAAATATGTTATGAGGATTGTTCTATGATCTTGAGTGTTAGTAATGTAACGAGACGTCACATCTCATTATTCCACTGTAACACTCACTCCCCTCAAACTGCACTGGAATATTTGACTGCGGTTTAGAATTCAGCGTGTCATTTCCTGCGAGTGATGATGTGGACTGTGCAGTATGACACGCCCAGCACGTCTGGAATGACATGGATGTAGTGAGAGCGTGACGTGTGCTGCATCCCTGCGTTCATGTGCTCCTCCTGAGCTGACGCGTGTCAGAAATGAGGTGATAAGAAGTGATTTGCATGTCAGGCCTGAACCTCCAACAGCATTTTCCACAGTGGACAGAGAGTGATCTGCTGCGCTGCTTTCATGCGTTATTCAAGCCGTGAACTCTGAAGGAGTTATAGTATGTTGCCAGGGTGTTGCTATTAGGGTTGCAAAGGGGTGGAAAAATTCCCGTAAATTTCCAGAAACTTTTTTGAAGAAGTTTCCAAAATTTTCAGAAAGTTTCCTGACATTTATTGGAAATTTTCCACCTCTAGTTGTTAGCAGTTGTTAATATATTCTGGGTGGTTGCTAGGATAAGCTGTTGCCAGGGTGTTTCTATGTAGTTGCTAAGGTATTCTGCGTGGTTGTTAGGACAGTACACAGTGGTTGCTAGCATATTATTGGATGATTTTTGCCTTATTCAGGTTGTGAACTCTGAAGGAGTTATAGGATGTTGCCAGGGTGTTGCTATGCCATTGTTAATATATTCTGGGTGGTTCCCCGAATGTTATACGATGTTGCCAGGGTGTTGCTATGTAGTTGCTAGGGTATTCTGGGTGGTTGTTAGGACAGTACACAGTGATTGCTAGCATATTATGTGATATTTTTGTTGCTATGCAGTGTATTCTGGGATGTTGTGGGATGTTGCCAGCATGTTACTATGTAGCTGCTAGGATATTCTGGATGATTGTTAGAGAATCACACATATAGGATGTTGCTAGGGTTTTATGGAATGTTGTCAGGGTGTTGCTGTGCAATTGTTAGGGTTTTCTAGATGGCATTACTTAGTGGTTGCTAAGATATTATAGTATGTAGCCGAGGTGTTACTGTGCAGTTGCTAAACAATACAGGTACTGTAAGTTTGTGTTTTTGTGTGTTGCTATGCATTTGTTAATGTATTTTGAGTATGCTAGGATGTTATGGGATGTTGCCACGGTGTTGCTATGTAGTTGCTCATATTCTGGGTGATTGTTGGGACAGTACACAATGGTTGCTAGCATATTAGGCTATATGATGTCTTTTGCATTATTCAGGTTGTCAGGATTTATAGGATGTTGCCAGGGTGTTGCTATGAAGTTGTTTGGGTTTTCTGGGTGGTTGCTAGAGTGTGATAGATTGTTACCAGGTTGTGAACTCTACAGACATTGATGTTGGTAGCTGCTGCAGTCAGACTGTGCTGTACGTACCAGAGTAATGATGCAGACGATCAGAACAGCCTGCAGCCAATAACAGTAAACGAGCCGCTGTCTCATTCAAGCCATCGTCCTCCACAAACCCTCAGCCTGAGCCATTTGCTTTATTCTCAAATGTGCCTCTCAGTTTGGGCTTGACAAGGTAATTCCTCTAATGAGGAGAGAAATGAGGGTGAGTTCAAGCATCCTGCGGGTCGTTCACGCTCCAGAGGGCGTCCTGTGACATGTCATGTTTCGCAGTGAGGAATGGTGCAGACGCTCCGCATGTTTGCAGGCGTTAATTTACACGACACTCATGCAAATGATTAGCGACGCCACATCCTTCACACGCTGAGATTGTTTTTATATTATTTGACCTGCAGTAGATTCATACAGATTGTGAAAAATATGCACAAAATAATGCGGATAGCCATGCTTTTTTAGTGTGTTCATGTGCAGTTGCTAGGATATTCTAGGTGGTTGCTAGGATGTTACAGAATGTTGGGTGTTGCTATGTAATTGCTAGGGTATTCTGGGTGGTTGCTAGGGCATTGCTCAGTGGTTGCTGGGATGATATAGAATGTAGCCATTCTGGAGTCTTGCTATGCTACTGTAAGTTTTTAAGTGTGCTGCTATGCAGTTATTAAGGTATTCTGAGTAGTTGCTAGGATATTATAAGATGTTGCTAGGGTTTCTGGGTGGTTGCTAAAGTGTTGATCAGTGCTTGCTAGAATGTTAAATTATGTTAGGGTGTTCTGGGTGGTTGTTCTGATATTATAATATTTTACCAGCTATGCAGTTGCTAATACTCTAATTTTTGGTTAGTGAATTCAGTTTTTAGGGTATTCTGGGCTGCTAGGATGTTATAACATGTTTCCAGAGTGTTGCTATGCAGTTGCTAGGTAATTATGGGTTATTCCTAGGTGTTGCTCCGTGGTTCCTAGTATTTTATAATATGTTGTCAGGGTTTCTGGGTGGTTGTTAAGGTGTTGCTCAGTGGTTGCTAGGATTTTAAAGTATGTTAGGGTATTCTGGGTGGTTGCTCTGATGTTATTATATGTTGCCATGGTGTTGGTATGCAGTTGCTAATTTACTATAATTTTTGGTTTGTGTTGCTATGCAGTTGTTAGGGTATTCTGGGCTGTTGCTAGGATGTTACAGCATGTTGCCACAGTGTTGCTATGCAGTTGTTAGGGTATTCTGTGTGATTCTCATTTTTTGTGACTGTTCATCATGTTTTGCAAAAAGTTGCCAAGGTTGTTGCTGTGCAGTTGCTAAGTAATTATGGGTAGTTCCTAGGTGATGCTCACTGGTTGCTAGGATGTTAAAGTATGTTATGGTATTCTGGGTGGTTGTTCTGATGTTATAATATGTTGCCAGGGTGTTGCTATGCAGTTGCTAATACTCTAATTTTTGGTTAATGTTGCTATGCAGTTGTTAGGGGCTGTTGCTAGAATGTTATAACATGTTGCAAGAGTATTTCTATGCAGTCGTTAGGGTATTCTGTGTGATTCTAATTTTGTGTGACTATTAGGGTTTTGCAAAATGTTGCCAGGGTTGTTGCTATGCCATGGGTTGTTCCTAGGTGTTGATCAGTAGTTCCTAGAATGCTATAAGATGTTGCCAGGGTGTTGCTATGCAGTTGCTAGGTTATTATGGGTTGTTCTTAGGATGTTATAAGATTGCCATGCAGTAGATGAGGTTATATTGGTTGGTTATTCTTAGGTTAGGGAGGGTATTTCAATGCTTTTCCGTAGGGAATTCTCGTTTTTGCTAAGTGATTCCTCAGTGGTTGGTTGGGGCTTTCCTGTGTGGTTTGTTCTAGATGTTTTTATTTATTTTTTTTTTTTTTAATGTAATGAAATTCTAGCATAAATGTTGCACCAGGATCACATGACTGTGAGCTCTAGTAATAGTGAAGACTGAACAAACAGCATCAATAATAATTTACAGCCGTTTCTTCAGTCAGGTACAGAGTGTGAAAGGTCTTTTCTTCCAGCTTTGTGGCCATCTGTTTACTGCGTCTCTGTGTGATAAACTGCTGCTCAGTGTTGATAATACTTCAGCAGAGAGTCACAGATTCATTCGCCAGTCAGCGGACTGTAACGCTCCGGCATTTCACTTAAAGCACCATTTCCCACATCTTTCCTCGCAACACATCCAGGAAGGAGTTCAAAGCGGCCTGGTTTAGACGAGAGGAGTGTATATTTGCATGAAACCAGCCGCTCGACCTGCGGCTTTTGGCACAGGACGAATAGATCTCGGGGTGGGAGTTTGCAATTGTGAGCGTTTTTCCGACACGCATCCGGAAAACGTTTTCCATGTCATGCTCTTGAAAAGCAGCAGTTTGGGAAGCAAATATACGTCTATAAAAGTAAATTACACTCCGGCGTAACCCCTGCTTATGTTTATTCTGTCAGAAGCATTTTGCCCACGGCGTTGAATGATCGTGATTATTCAGAATCGCGTGTAGGTTGAGCAATTCATATTTCTCCTAAATGGCTTGCTGTCGACGTGGGCCGGAATAAACCCACTTCGGAGTAAATCCAATTATCACATAAGAAAAGGCAATCCATATTCAGATATGTAATTATACGCACCGCCTTCCCCTGTTTTTAAAAGGCCGAGCACACGCTGCCCTCTAAATGGCATCGCTCGTTTGTTTATCATCACAAATGAATAAGTCCATTGTCAACGCACAATGACATCTATGCAAATCCTCTCTACTGCGTTTCCCGGATTTATTTATGAATTGTCGCTCCTCTAATAGTCGAGTCCTTATTTTCATGCACGCTTCGTACTTGCATGACCTTGTGCCGAAAAAGTCAACCAGCATTGTGACCAGGTCATGTGTTTATGCACGAACCCATATATTAATGAACAATTAGGCCTATCTGCTAAGCTGCATTACAGACTCTTATATAAACGGGCCGTTTTTCCACAGTCGCTACGGGGCACTCTCTTAGCAACTGTAATTAACAGCGACAACTAATTAACGAGGTAATGCTGGAGTCTTGGAGCTGCTGTAAATACGTGTGTTTGTGGGCCGCTCTCCAGTACGGCCGGTAATTACTCTTTTTTTTTTTTTTTTTTTGTTCAAAATATTTGCTAACTTCTTTCTGACAGACAAATTGTCCCTGAAAGCGAGCAAGATGTTTCTCGGCCCTCTCGAGGCTCAGATGTGCTGTGCGCTGAACTGTGAACCCAATCCGTCTCGATGAAACATGAAATCACTCTCGCTGTATCTGAGAGCTCTGGTTTTATGACAAGTTAAAGGGATAGTTCACCTCGAAATGAACTACTGTCATCATCTACTCACCTTCGTGTCATTCCGAACCCGTGTGACTTTCTGTGAATCACCAAATGAGACGTTTAGCACGTCGTCCAAGCTGTCGTTGGATGTACAAAGGAAGTAGAGAGTGAGCAAGAGCTGTCAGAAAAAAACAGACCAAAAGACGTCATATAACTCCAGTATGTTCCCACATATATATATGGGTTAAAGACGAAAAGGGGTTTTCAAGCAACAAAAAAAGTTTAAGACAGCTTTAAATTTAGTTCTGTTTTCAGCCATATTTTGACATTTGATTTTCACAAAAGTTATTTGAAACTTCACTTGCATTTAATAAGCTTTCTATGTACTGTATATTAAATCAATCCAATCCAAAGAAATCCAAAGACCCTTAATCCATTTGACTGTTTTTGTCTAAATAGATCTTCAAAAGCCTTATATGTTTTTAAATCGCACCTTTATGCTATTTCAACTTGTTACTTAAAATGATAATAGCAAAGAAAGCTAACATTAAAACACCAACCAACCAACCAGTTTCATAATTGCATTTTATAAAACACTTTATACTAGTTAATGCATTAGTTAACGTGAACTTACTATGAGCAATATATTTTTACATTTATTAACTTTTGTTAATTTTAGTTAAAAAATCCAGTTGTTAATGTTAGTTCACAGGGCTTTAACTAATGTTAACAGATATGACTTTAGATTTTAAGAATGTCTTAGTAAATGTAACCATGATTATTAAGTGCTGTATAGTATTGTTCATCATTAGTACATCTTAACTAATGTAGTTAACTAATTTAACTTTATTGTAAATTTAGGGTCCTATGAAATCGGTTTTATTTTATTTTTTCCCCAAATTCTGTTTTCTGTTATTATAACTTTCCTGGATTCAATTTTAATGGTTTGATTGAATTTTAATAATCAAAAGGGATGTATAATTAAGTGAATTCATAAAACAGTCATTAATTTATTAACATTATAACAATAATAGTGCCCTATGAAATTTTTTTTTTTTCATAAATTGTTTAAAATTCTATTTTTCTGGATTCTGCATTTTACAATTTCATTTTTACAATTTTATCAAAAACAGTGGTAATAAATGGATAAATGAAACTTTAACAATTTAATTAATCTTTTAACATGTTAAATGAAATTTGAACAATTCCTTTCTATTTTAGCAAACTGTGCTGTACAACAAAAGTTTACTTATTCCTTTAAAATAATTGTTTTAATGAAAAGTATTGTTATTATTATTGTTGAAAAAGTACATTCTGCTAAACATAACTTTTATTTTGGCGAAATGTAGTGAAAAAATTTATTTTGTTAAAATCTGTGACCCATATATATACATATATATACATATATAAATATAAATATAAATATAAATATAAATATATATATATATATATATATATATATATATATATATATATATATATATATATATATAATATGAATTTAGAAGAGTAAATCAGATCTGTGAATCACAGTGGACGGGAAGATATTTAGTGAACTGTTGTATTTTATTGATAAAATATGTATTTTAAATATTTTTTCCAGTTATTTATACAGTTTGTGCTGCTGTGCCATCTTTTCTTGTCCATCTTAAGGCGCAGCAGAAGTATTGAGCCAATAACAAGCGATCTGTGATGTTATTTCCACCTCCTCACCTGTGTTATCATCCGAGGGAGCTAAAGCAGGAGCGTAATCCCAGCCGGCCGAGGACTGATCCTCAGATTCAGGGAAGTTTGTTCATATTAGATGTGGAAGTGCCGCTGAAATGATCAGTTTTCAGACTCATGAGGTCTGGTGAAGCATTACTGTGACTCTGATAGCGATTTAGTATCGTGTTGCTACAGTCACTGAATGAGTTTCTGTGTTATGAGGTCTGACAGAGTTAAGAGCACAGTAGAATTTCTCAAATAAAAAAGAAAAAAAAAATCATGCTTTTTACACTATCATCATACCAATGCCATTTTGGCATACCAGTACCACCTCTTTACTATCTCAACTGTTTCCTATTGAGATTAAATGGAGAGCAAATAGAAACTTTTGTTGAGCAGATTTGTTTTTCTAGTCATATTTTTCCAACATCAAATGATCTGAGCTGCTTTTCACATTCATTTTATTATAGACCATACAGTAGCTTTTTACAATAAGGTTTCATTTGGTAACATTATTTAACTACTAACTTGCACTCATAAATTATTAAAAGTTGTATCTCTTAATATTTCATTGACCTAAGTTGACGTGAACTAACAATAAGAGTTCATTTTTAATAACAAACATTAACAAATGCTGTAACAAATGTATTGTTCATTGTTAGTTTGTGTTAGTTAATGCATAAATTAATGGAACCTTATTGTAAAGTGTTAACATATACCCTACTGTATGACTTATTTGTGTCTATTTTTATATCTATAAAATAATAATGAGCTATAAAGAAGCAACTCAAGAGCAATACATCAGGGTTAATATAGTTAAATGAAACTAAAATTAAAAGCATAAAAAATTCTTTACTTGAAATAAATGTTAGCTATATATATATATATATATATATATATATATATATCTTTATAAAAAATAATTTTTTTACTAAAAATAATATTATTATTATTTTTATTTTTTTTAATTTATTTTTTTTTACATTTATTTTAGTTTAGTTTAACTTGATGTACTAAAATAACTAAAATAAATAAAAAATAATAAAAAATATATAGTCATGTTAAAAGAAGAAAACTAATAAAAATGTATAAAACTAGGGCTGTCAATCAACTAAAATATTTAATCGTGATTAGTCGCATGATTGTCATGAGTTAACTCGTGATTAATCGCAACTTAATCACACATTTTTATTTGTTCTAAATGTACCTTAAATTAATACTTTCAGGTTTTTAATACTCTAATCAACATGGGCATGGACAAATATGGATGCTTTATGCAAATGTATGTTTATTTTTATTGAAACCATAGTCAACATAGAGCATGAAGAGTAGACATGTTTCAAAGGTCATAGATGTTTTTCAAAGAATTTTTTCATGTCTATTAGACACATGAAAAAAGAAATACCAGGTTCCCATTACTTCTCTTTCTTTGCACTGAGCAATTTACTTACAAAACCCTGTTTTCATTTTTGCACGACAGGGCAGCTCACTTCTTCTGAACATGCAAAATGTACATTTATTATTACATTTGTTTGCCTCTCTGTGCCCACATACTGTATTTTGATGCAACTAAATTCTCAATGAAACTGTTTTCTTTGGTATATTTTACTGTTTATTTTGTCAGACAACAGAATGAATATGAAATAGTGACTGAAACGCGACCCATTAAGACATAACCAGCTCTTCCTTCCAAGATGTTAATCTGCTCAAAAATCCTGATAATCGATCCATCGTCTGATGAAATCAAATACACATAAGATAAAGACAATAGCTGTGCTGTGATTTCAGCTATACTTGCATGTAAAACTAAGTCGCTAAAGGGGTCTGCAAAGCCGTTAAGTTGGCAACACTGTGCATTTCCATTTGTCCAACTACGGATTAGGCCATGGGTCAAACAGAAAATGTGCGCTGCGTTAATCACGCGTTAATAAAATTAGTGCCGTTAAAAGGAAAACACGTTAACTTTGACAGCCCTATCCAAAACACAACACAACATAATTAAAACTTTAACTAAAATGTAAAAATATATATATAAAAAATACAAATATTAATAAAAACTATAATAGTACCTAAATGATAAAATAACACTGCTATAAGTCAAAAACTTAATAGATTTAAATGTAAATTGTCTAAATTTTCTGAAGTCAAATAATTGTTTTGGGTGGGGAAAATTAACCTAAATTTAATTCATCCTTAGCTGAAAATCTTCCTCTCAACAGTTGCACTCAGATCTCATTTGCATATTCAAATTTGGTGTTACTAAAATACATTTTTGAAGCTAAAGTGTGTTGAAAAGACTATTCATACTATGTTTGTACCATGGTTACACCACAGTAAGAGTTAAATACAGTAAAATGCAGCGTATCCAATCACATTTCAAAGTCTATGTTTTGCATGAGAGCGTTTAATTATCCGACTCCATATTTAGCGGCACTTTTCGTGATTACAACAATTGTTCTGCAGACATGCTGGTTAAGTGATTAACTGATTATCTATCAACACATATATGATGCCTTTAACCTTCCCTCGTAGGTGCAAATGATGACGTGCTGCCAGCACTCACTAGTCATTTGCATAGCATTTGAATGTTGGGAATTATGATAATTTGGACAGGCTGTTTGGCATCTGAGGACGCAGAAAGAGCTGCAAGCACTCCTTCCCCAAAAGTGAGAATATAATCAGTTAGACGTTGACCTCCCAATCCAAACAGATGGTCCTCAACGCTGCCAGAGAACCAACGAGAAACAAGATGATAGTTAGGTGGGATAAATATTCTTGGCTGATTCTTATGAGTTGTGAATTTTCACACCCATCGGAGAATGACACTTATTCTGTGTGCGTCTGGCAAGCCAAACTATTTTCAACCCAAAACTACCATGACATTACCATGCTTTTTTATTTTTATTATTATTTTTTTATTTATTTTTTTTTTTCTTGTATGGCACAGAGTTACCATTTCCATGACCTTTTTATTTGTGTCCGATTAATTGTCTGTCCCTAAATTCTGAATAATTCATAAGAAAATCAAACCGATTTGAACAATTTATTCAAACTCAAATTAACAAAATCAATAGTGTTATTTTAGTGTAATTGATATACTATTATAGTTTTTGCTAATATTTTGAAAACAAAATAAAATCTAATTCACTTTCATTTTAGTTAGTTTTAGCTTCTGAGTGTTTTTGTATTTTTTTTTTTTTTTTTTTTAGTTTTTGATTTTTAATATTTTTAATTTATTAACATTTGTTTAATGTTTTTTATATTTTATTTTTATTTCAGTTAATATTTATTTTATTTCAAGTAACAACTTTTTATGGTTTTAGTTTTTGTTAGCTGTAATAACCTTTAGCAAAATTAACCATTAAAAATAAATAAATAAATAAATTCTGGATCAATTCTATTGATTGTTCATTTGAGTCATTTCTTTTGTGTTCTTTTGAATTGGTTAGTTTGAATTAGTTCTTTTGAATAAATTGTTCAAACCATTTCACAAATTGGTTTGATTCATTAACAAATGCTGAATTTAAATCTTTTTTTTTAAATCACTGAGAGACATGTATGTGATATTTTACTGCATATCAAAATTATAAAATATTTAAATTTGAAATTTGGATTACTTTTGAGATATATTTTATTTTTAAATTAGATTAGATTCCATTTCATTGTCAATTTCTCAGTACTTGTACTCTATACTTTAAACCTAGTTTTAAAGTAAATTGTCATTGCAAGTATTTTATTTATGATGTTCTATTTCTATCTATAAAATGTTTATAGTTTTTTTTTTTTTTTTGGTACAGCCATGGTGTTCTAAGAGTATTGGAATGGGAATTATTCTGTTTCATGATGTGTACTATATTATTATTTTCACTATAAAGTGGTTCCACCACAGTCCTTTGTTTGTAATGGATCTCAAGTGTTTTTTTTTTTTTTTTTTTTCAGAGTTCAGGGATTTTCAGTGGGTTTTTTTCCCTCTTAACTTACTCTCATTGTGCTTTGATAATAAAATCCTGCTCCTTTATCCAGGACTAACTAAACCAATGCAGCTTCCACAATGAGTGCGGTTTCAGTGAGAAACACGCTGCGATAATGACGCGTCCCTCAGGTGAGCGTTTAGTCTGAACACGCTGTTCTGTTGTGTTCTTTGTCTCATAAAGTGCTCTCAGGGCACCAAGAAAACAGCCTCAAAAATAAACAGGAGCTTAGCTTAAAACAATCGAGCCGTCCACGAGAGGCCTGAATAACTGAATAACACTTGTTGATGCAGAGGTCCGGTCATGAATGTGCTAATAACTGAGAATAGTGTCGCCCAGCGAGACACTGCCATGAACATAAGAACTGCAGCCTTGCAAAATAAAGTCGCAGTGGGAAGAACTTGTTCAGAAAGACTGTTAGAAAAAGACCTTTTCTTGTTGTTTGACACTTTTTAAGGCAGTTTGTAAAGAAATGCACATTGAACACTGAAATATTCCACCATGTTAAAGGAATAGTTCACCTAAAAATGAACAATTGTAATAAATATCCTCACCCTCAGGCCATCCAAGATGTAGATGAGTTTGTTTCGTCATCAGATTTGGAGAAATGAAATCTTACATCACTTGCTCTCCAATAGATGTGAATGGGTGCCGTCAGAATGAGAGTCCAGAGAGTTAATAAAAACATCTTGTGAAGCCAAAAACTGCATGTTTGTAAGAAACAAATCCATCATTAAGATGTTTTTAACTAAAATAATAATGCTTCCTCCAGTAATAAAAAAAGGTCCGGTCTGAATCAGGAAAGAAATCAGCACAGATCAAACATCATTTACAAGCCAAAACAGCTCTAAACAAATATGTGGCTGTAACAGTTCACTGCAGGAACTGTTATTATGGATTATGGAATCTGGATTTGGGCAATGGTTTAAAGTTAAAACCATTAAAGTTGTGGATTATTGTGATGTTTTTATCAGCTGTTTGGACTCTCATTCTGACGGCACCCATTCACTGATGAACATTCTTACAGTGCAAGTTAAAGTGAATGGAGTCAGAATGTTTAGCTGAATTATTTGCAGAAAGAATGTAGCAGAAGAATAAAAGTACAATAGTTGCTTGTGTTGTATCCATTCGTGCTGCTGTGATCAATTGTTTATGAGGTGTATTGCAGTGGAGCTGAACGTGCGGTCATCCAACACTTTGAGAGCACAACGCGCCGTTAATATCAGTGCCACAAACGCTCGGCCCAGCTTCAATAACACCAAATGTAATCTTTAGAGCTTGTAATTTCAGAAATGTTGTGACTGTACGACATCCTCTCATTCATCACGGACTAACTGAGAAAAACCTTGCTGTAATATGAAGGTACCATCTTTGCTGTGTGAAATATATCGCTTTTTTCTTGGCTGGAGCTGTTGAGTAGAATGCCGACTGAATTCATCACCCTCACATTTTAGTATTATTTTTGCAAGTTTTCATTTTAACTTTAGTGTTGGTAATTCTGTAAAGTGCTTTTGCCATTTTTATTAGTTTTTTGTTAAATATTTCTGTTTATATAAGTGATCTTATCTTTCCTCTCACCTCAGCCTCTTTGTTTCTCCTCTGCACCTGTGTGTGTTTAAATGTTAATATCATCATGTAATGAGCTTCATTATGTGCTCTTACTGATACTTCTGGATTATCATGAGGTTTTAATTATGTGATGTTAATGATTTACACTAGAGGCCAGTCTCCTGCAAAATTGATGATCAAGTGCACGAGGAGTTTCATGTCAGTAACAGTGTTATTTTAGTATCATTAAGAGACTATTGTACTTTCTATTAATATTTTGAATTACTTTTTATTTTTATTTTTATATTTTCCATTTTTATTTTTTTAATTTTAGCAAGTTTTGTTGTGTTTTTGTCTTTTATTATTATTATTATTATTTTTTTAAAATATGCCTGTATAGTTTATCAATTTTTATTTCAGTTTTAATTATTTTGGTAAGTCAAGTTAAGCTAAATGAAATTGAGAAATGTTGCTTTGCTAGCTGAATTAAAACAAGTTTAAGTTAAAAAAACAGTTTATAGTTCATTTATTAATTTATAGTATCAGTTTGTGTATTTGTCAGTGAGTGTTATTGTAGCATTATATAATATTATAGTTTTTATTAGTATTTTTCATTTAAATTTTATTTTCATATATGCAGTTTTCATTTTAATTTGTTTAACTTTTAGTAATTTTGTCATTTTATTTAATTTATTAGACGTATTTGGCTTCATTTTTTTATATCACTTTTAGTAATTTTAGTACTTGTAACATTTATTTTAGTTTTAGTAATTTTATGTGCTTTTATCAGATTTTTTGGTTAAATACAGATTAAGCTTTAATTTTGTCAAATTTATTTATAGTAATTTTAGAACTTCATCTTAAACTTAATTAATTAATTTCAGTTAGTTGTCAGTGTTATTTTAGTATCATTAAAAATAGTTCAAATCAATTTACGTTTTTTTTTTTTTTTTTTTTTTATCTAATATTTGCTGGTGCATAAGTTGTTCACAATTGTGAGTCGCAACTTTCACTAATTATGGCTAATGTATCAAACAGGGGACCAGTGTTAAAATAAGTGCTGTTGTCTCTTTAATATGATAAATATTCAGCTAAACTTGTGCTGCTTCTGAAATGAGCACATTTCTACTGTTTCTGAGTCTGTGATTGACACGTCAGTCCAGGAGGTCTCAGACGAGCTGCTGTGTTTTGTAACGTACGTTCAGTTAGTCATAGAGCCGTGTGCGTCGCTCACAGGCATCAGTAAGGCTCTGTAACCACTTCAGAACTCACGCTGCTTCTCCCAAATTTACTAGAAACCCTGAGGAAACTCATCACCACTGCGCCAATCAACACAACTGATCCATCCTGACTCAGACTTCAGCTGTTTATTGAGCTGCGATGCCTGAAACTCATCGCTTGGGAACATTACTTTTAACAACTCATTACATTGCATTGTTATTTTTTATGGAAAGTGAGGCGTTAGTGACTTGGCACTGTTTCCTCCTCACCATCAGTTGATTTTAAGCACATTCTCCAGCAGAACTGGAGCGGTGTGTTTGCAGGACTTTATGCTCATAGATGTGTTTTTGCCGTAGGCGAGTATTTGTCAGCTTAACATTGTTTTTGTGCAGCAACTATAGCAATGTGTGGAAGTTGTGCAGACTTGTTGATTATATGATGTATGTTGTCGCGTTATGTGCTTTACAACTACTATGGGGAAGGAAAAAGTTGTATTTTTCAATACATAGACTGAATAAATAGAAAAGTGAATAAATTTGAAAAAGCAACTTAAGTACAGTAGTAAGGCAGTTTTATACAGTATGTGGTAACTACAGTTTGTTTTCACTAGTAAATAGGCAGAAGAATGGAAGTTGTGTACAAATCAGTGATTTTATTCACAACCAAACAGCATTTAGCTTTTATTTGGTCAAAGAAAAACATGGAGAAGAACATACAATCTCATATTATCTGTATAATGCAATCACATTTATTTTATATATAAATATATTTTGTACAAAAAAAAAAAAAAAAAAAAAAAAAATCAAAATATTGAGAAAATCACCTTTAAAGTTGTCCAAATGAAGTTCTTAGCAATGCATATTACTAAGCAAAAAATAAGTTTTGATATATTTACGGTAAGAAATTTACAAAATATCTTAATGGAACATGATCTTTACTTAATATCCTAATGATTTTTGGCATAAAAGAAAAATTGATAATTGTGACCCATACAATGTATTTTTGGCTATTGCTACAAATCTCTCTCTCTCTCTCTCTCTCTCTCTCTCTCTGTCTCTCTATATGAATTTATATTTAGTTCAATTTTTGTATTTTTCAGTATATAATATATAGTATTTATTAATATTTTGAATTTGATTATTATTGAATTTTTATTAACTGTTTTCATTTTTTAATTATTTTTAATTTTATTATTTTTATAGTAGTTTATTAGTTTTATTTAGCTTTATTTTTATTTCAGTTTTTGTCATTTTAGTACTTTAAATTAAACATTTCAGTTAGTTGCCAAGGCAGCATTTTTATTTTTTTGTTTTACTTATTTCAGCTTTCTTTCAATTATTCAGTTGTGTATATGTATCTTCTTTTAGGGCTGTCAAATCAATTAATTGCGATTAATCGCATCCAGAATAAAATTTTGTGTTTATGTAATGTGTGTGTGTGTGTGTGTGTGTGTGTGTGTACATACATGTATGTGTGTGTATTTTTATATACATATAAATATCTACAGTACACACACATATATTATGTAAACATAAACTTTTATTCTGATTGCAATTAATCACGATTAATCGAATTAACAGCCCTATAATTACCCGATCGATGACGACATTCTTTCTACATCCACTAATAATGTTTATAATATGAACGACTCACTTTGTTGTAGATCTGTGGCCCGTCTGACAGCTCCATCTTGATTTATCAGCCTGCTAGTTTACTTGTCTTGAAACTTTTAGAGAAACGGTCTCAAGCTGTTAGCACATGAGTCAGTGGAGTAAAGATGCTTCATTTAGGTGGCTGTGGTCACTTTCACTTCTGGCTGAATGCTGATTTGATTCGCAGTGTCCTGTGGGGATTCATACTCTTCTCTCCGAAGCGGCGGCTCACAAAGGTGCTGCTGCTGGATGCAATTTGTTACACATGAGTAGCCCGGGCTGCTTTGCTGGCTCCTCCAGGGGTTTTCGGCGGGATAAATAGATCAATTCTTCTGTGGAGCTCTTAAAGTGACTGTTTGCCAGTCAATGTGCGACTTATGTGCCAGTGTCAAGACTTGCATGCTGGGATCAGTCTCCACAATACCTTTATTCCCCTGTGCCTGTGTGAGAGAGAGACTGGAATGACTCAGGTTATTCTCATCAGGATATGAAGGGCCGCAACCTACAGCACCGTAATTCTGATGCCGTAAATATACACACATTCATCATATTTTAGCCAAACCCTTGCTTCTGGCTAAAATACGCATCCATAATCCATGATAACGCTTCCTGCAGTGAAAAAAGTGGTCTGGTCTGAATCAGGAGAGAAATCTGCACAGATCAAGCACCGTTTACAAGCCAAAACAGCTCTAAACAAATATGTTGGTATATTTTGATGTGAGAGACAACAGGAGATGGACTTTTTCACTGGAAGAAGTATTATTGTTAGGGATGCATATATTAGATTTTTGCCGATATCCGATATAACGATATTTTTCAAATCATTTTGGCCAATAGCTGATGCCGATACAAATACCGATATATATTTCCCTTTGTTTTGAAACAACACCAAGTCTCTTCTGTGCAGAAATGATAAACAAATTATTTTTTAATAACATTGAAAAATCACATTAAAAATGAAGGATCATGTGACTGGAGTAATGATGCTAAAAATTCAGCATTGAAATCACAGCAATAAATTACATTTTAAAATATATTCAAATAGAAAACAGTTATTTTAAATAATAAAAAAATTGTTAACCCTAGTTATTATGGGTTATGGATTTTCAGTTTGTTTATTTTGTTTAACAAAAATGTTTTCTTATGGTTTCAGACTGTCTGGAGGAGATGCATTCCTGAGGTTTCTTTTCTCTCGTCTCAATTAAATCTCATTCCAGTCTAAGGAGAAATAATTAAGCTATTAAACGGATCTAATTTGAGTTGTTTTCCTTCCTGTGGGTGTCTGAATGGTCTCTTTGAGCCGCCGTGTGAGAAAAGCAAAAACCCTGTGTGGATGAAAGCTGCTGATCTGAATGCGATCTTTCCCACCTCTACCTATTAACAGTTAAATGAGTATCAGAACGCTAATTACTCGTGGACCACTGCAGCGTTTGAGAGCAGAATGAATTTACCATGCTTATTTACCACGTCCTGTGTGACTGTGTTCAAATAGCTCAGTTGTTTGTAATTGGTTGGATGCAGGATGTTCGAGAGGCTTTGAATGTTGTATGCTTGTGTGTAGAAATGCTGAAATGTTTCCAGAGTCTCAGTGCAGAATAAAACAAACTCTGTTCATTCATAATGTTGATCACTAATGACTGAAATCCACTTGGTAAAACCACTGATTCTTTTATTTTTCAGAGGAGCCGTCTAGATTGTCCTTCACTGAGTCGTGTTTTCCTGAGAGAGATGAAACTTCAGCTGGCTGCATTTCTGCACCAACAAACAGCAAAGCTGAAAGAAAGTAAGATGATACAGGGATTTTTTGTTTCTTTATTGTTGTTTGAGTGGGTTAATGTGGTTTCCCTCAGATGAGAGGATTTACATCTTCAGCTCTTGATGTCTACTGTACATCAAGGATGTCTGTAATACCTGGAGAAAGCCGTTCGTTAGTATTCTCATTCATCTCAGAGACAGTTGCTCAGCTGCTGTAGGATGTATGTAATTGGAAATCTCCCATCTTTGCTCATGGGAACCACAGAAATGTACAGTACTTTCAGAGATTCATTAACCAACCAAACAAGTGCCTTTGATATGACTGGAGATTTTTATTTTCTTTAATTTTTTTATTTTATTTTATTTTATTTTTGTCTATTTTATTTTGCTAATTAGCTAAATCTTGAACATTGAAACCATTTTAGTTTTTATATTATTTAAGTATTTTTGTTTTATTTGTTTCCTGCTTTTGTTCCTCTTTTGTAAGTCACTTTGGATAAAAGCAAGGCATAAATGTAAATATTTTAAATGAACTGAATTGTATTTATTTATTACTATCTCTGTAAGTATTATAGACCTTTTTGGCCCCTGCTAACCAGCTAAATCTTGAACATTGACTCCTTTTAATTTTTAATTATATTATTTTATTTGATTATTTTTATTAATTTTTTGTTTATCTTTTTTATTTTACTTTTTTACTCATTTATAGCTATAGACGATAGCTATTTGTAAGTATTATACTTTTTGGCCCATTTTATTTTATTTTTGTTATTTTTGTTTATTTATTTATAGTTTTTTTATTATTTATTTATTTATTTATTTATAAAGTGGCATATTTATACGGATAGCTCTCTATAAGTATTACAACTTTTTTTGGCTAAACCTTGATCACTGGCACCGTTATTTTATTTATTTTTTACAAGTTTTATTTTATTTTTATTTATTTATTTCTGTATTGTTTTTGGCTCATTTTATGGATAGCTCTCTATAAATATTAGATCTTTCTGGCCCATGCTACCCATCTAAAGCTTTAACATTGATATTTTATTTATTTATATTTAGAAATATTTCTCATTTATATGGATCTCTTTGTAAGTATTATAGACCTCTTTGGCCTGTACTATGCAGCTAAACCTTGAACACTGACAACAGATTTTATTTATTTATTTATTATTATTATTATTATTATTATTATTATTATTATTATTATTATTATTATTATTATTTGCTTTACTTTACCAAGGTGGTACACTAGCATATTAAGGGTCTAGAGTTAACAGGCCATGATTGAAAAGCCACACAACCTCAGTTTTCATTTACTAACTATCTTGATGACTAGTCTAATCCAGGTTTGTTTATGCTGGTTAGTGGTGCTGGTCACCAGCTATACTTGGTGAATCTTGATGATAAAGCAATGTATTTGGGACACAATCGCTAGCTGTGCAAGTCTAGACAATATGAGATGCGCCAGATATTTCCAAATGTCAAAATCTGTCAGCTTTATATAAGAGGATCTGAATGGATAGTATAATCTGCGAAAGTGTCAGACATAACCAACCCGGATGCTTATCGAGCAGACATCTGCGCGAATAATATATTAGGAAATGTTTATCCGTTCAAGCCGCACATTATATCCGCAAAGCGTTGTTCTTTTCAAAGGAATAGATAATAGTTGGAGCAGAAGAGACAGTCAGAGGTTGATGAGCTGTTCATAGCCTGAGAGGGAGGTTATCTGCTAAAATCACACAGTTCCTCAGAAAAATGAAAGAGCTGAAATCAGAGGAAGGTTTAGTCCTGATGCCCCAGTAAACAGCAATTTCAGCCCTGCTGTAATCAAAGATGTCTGGCACTTCTGATTGGAGAGGGTAGAGAACACAAACACCCCTGCATTGTGTATGTGTCTGTGTGTTTGAGACACACTCCCTCGCAAATAGAATAAAATACAGGATGAAATGCTTCCTGCATGGAGCGACGGTCACACGCATAAAAGAAAGGCAGGAGGAGGGAATGAATGAACCGACGAAAGCCAGAAAGAAAGGAACATAATTTCACAACGACTGGGACACGATCCAAGCCTCGCTTTCTTCATGTCTTATCAGCCGCTGCAGTGGGGACACATTGCATTGCGCTACAGCAGAAAAAAAACTAACAGATAGAATGCATTAGACGCGTGTTAAGCAGAGGCTTTCATGAGCGCCGTCTTTCAGTGTGTGTGTGTATGTGTGTGTGTGCAGGCATTGAGAGAGACACACATTCACTGCTGGAGTGTACTGATCTTGAAAGACTTGAGTGTGTGTGTGTGTGTGTATTGTTTTGTGCTCTGCTCTGATTATGCGTGGCTCGGGTCACTGCATCGCGGTCAGTTTTGTAGTTGAGTATTCAGTTTACAGAGCAAAGGAATGTGTTTAAATAGTGAATCAAGTCTATTAGATTAGAAACTGTTTGTAATGTGCATGCTTTTTGCTTTATTTTCTTGTGAATATCTATCTATCTATCTATCTATCTATCTATCTATCTATCTATCTGTCTGTCTGTCTGTCTGTCTGTCTGTCTGTCCGTCCGTCCGTCCGTCCGTCCGTCCATCATTCTATCAGTCATTCTGTCTATCTGTCTATTCATCCATCCATTCATCCATCCTTCAGTCATTCTATCTGTCTATCCAGCCATCCATCCATCATCCATTGTTCTGTCAGTTCTTCCATTCATTCATCCATCCATCTATACATCTTTCTCTCAGTCTGTCCATCCATCCATCGTTCTCAGTAATTCTGTCCATCCATCCATCCATCCATCCATCCATCCTTCTCAGTCATTCCATCCATTGTTCTCAGTCATTCCATCATTCATCCATCCATTCATTCATCCATCCATCCATCCTTGTCAGTTGTTCCATCCATCCATTCATCCCTCATTCTCAAGTCATTCCATCCATCCACCGTTCTCAGTTGTTCCATCCATCCATCCCTCGTTCTCAGTCATTCCATCCATCCATCAATCCATCGTTCTTAGTCGTTCCATCCATCCATCCATCCATCATTCTCAGTCCATCCATCCTTTGATCGATCTGTCCATCTGTTGTTCTCAGTCATTCCATCCATCATCCATCATTCCATCCATCCATCCATCTTTCTCAGTCTTTCCGTCCATCATTCCATCTATCATCCATCCATCTTTCTCAGTCTTTCCATCCATCCATCCATCCATCCATCCATCCATCATTCTTAGTCATTCCATCCATTCTTAGTCATTCCATTCATCCATTGTTCTCAGTTCATCCATCCATCCATCCATCATTCTCAATCATTTCCATCCATCCATCATTCTGAGCCATTTCCATCCATCCATCCATCCATTGTTCTGTTGTTCCATCCATCCATCCTGCATCCATCAGTCTTTCTATCATTCTGTCAGTTGTTTTGTCATCATTCTATCAATCATTAGTTTGTTTGTTTGTTCAAACTCTATTCCATTCTATCCATTGTTCTATTAATCTCAAGTTAAGGTGTTCTTTCATGCACACATTGTATTGTTGTCATTATATCATTCTCACTTTTAATCCTTCTGTTGTTTTCAGCTTCTATCATTCTGTCTCTCTCAATTTCTGTTTCTCTCTCTGTCCGTAAGACCTTCAAACCTTCAAAGTTTGTGTAGTTAAAAAATAGTAATATTAATATTAGTAATATTATATAAATCTTCTATAAAAATCATATAAATCTTCTTCTTTGCATTTTCTTTGAATCCCAAATGCTGTTTCGAGTTTTGTCCAAGCCCACAAATGAACCATTTGCCTGTTGTCTGTCTATGCAAATAATTTCATCATTTGGCCCACAGCACGAGCCCCTTCTCACGGTAAATTAATAGCTCACCTTTGTTCATTTGTTGACACAATGCACTATTACCCAGATCACCTGCATATTTCTTCATGTTTCCATCGGACTTTATTAAAACTTTGCGCACCACCTGCTTACTTCTATTATGATTCAATCTGTTCCTCATCACAGTTACTGTCATTGGCATACTGTGCGTCTCTATTCACGTCGCCGTTGCTATCAAACCCTTTCAGTCGATGCACAATAGGGATTTTCATATTGGGCTGTGGCTTATCATGAAGTACAGATGAGAAGTCACTCCAGATATAAATTCTCTAAAGGTTTTCCATTCTCATGCCACAAGTGTGTAGTCACAGTTTATTGACCTCCCGCTAAGAAACACAACACCTTTTCCTATTCATTTGGTCCTGACACCTGCAGGATGTTTTATATGTCAGAAGAAATCTGCGTCATTCAGGCGACAGAGAATGTATGGCGAGTTTGCACTGATGAATGACCTAATCGCGTCTCAGAGGTGAATAAGATTAAACGTGTTCCTGAGACAGAAAGATTATTATCTAATGAGAAAAGCATTAATCTGACGCTGCCTCCAAAGAACTGAAGGACTCGTTTTTGTGATATGAAAATCCTTTCACCCCAAATGTCCTCTTTATTAACGCCAATTGAGATTGTGTCTGGTGCAGCTGCGGCTCTTTGACTCTTTTTGAGCTGTAAATGTTTGCCGAAGCGCTCAAGTAACCTCTGGTCGGTGTGCTGGTGCTCTCTGATGGACTGATGATTTAACAGCCGTTGATTAAATATTTTGTCATCATTTTGCAGTCGGGGAGGGCTTCGCTCTCGCTGTCATAACTCTCAATGATTCATTTTTTCCGACCCAATTTCCCTTCCAGGTCTAGTGGGACTGTTTATTTATCCAGCTTGAAGTCTAATTTGTCAGCTCTGAAACACAGGCGCAGGAAACTGCGTGTTGAGAGACGCTGCAATTCCTCTTTAAGCCTGGAATGGAGTGTATATGCAAGTGCACTACCGCAGACGTTCACGCTTAGTCAAAATAATGTACATTTTACACTACTCGCACAATGCTGCAGTGGTTGTGAATTGCATTCTGACCCATTTTGTATCATACTCACATGTTTGTGTACTTACAGACTATTTTTTGAAAGATATGATTACTTTTATTCAGTAAGGATGCATTAAATTGATCAAAAAAGGCAGTAAAGACATTTATTATGTTACAAAAGATTTCTATTTCAAATAAATCCTGTTCTATTCATCAAAGAATCCTGAAAAATAAAATGTTTCCACAAAAATATGAAGCAGCACAACTGTTTTAACTAGAGATGCACCGATATATCAGCTAATAATCGGTAGCCAATACACATGAATAAACATCAGGAGTTGTTGAAATATACAGTACAACTTACTGAAATGCATCACATCTCTTGTAATCACTCAATCAGAGTTTCAACCATGGGAAGATGTCAGTAAAACAGCTTGTAATCAATGTTAATTAACAACCTGATCTCATGACGAAAACATATCTGTGGGAACTTTTTTTGCAAGATGCAAAATATGTACCACCATGTACGTTTTGTGACACATTTGATGTGAAATGTCCACTGAGTGGCACTAAAAGTGTTAATTTTTTTCCTCGGAACAGATGAACGTACATATAGTATATTTTATGTGACTGGTTTTATAGGTGTCACCGCAGTTTTGACTTGAAATGTCCGTTGAGTGGCGCTGTAATGCTTCGTGACGTTTTAAAATAACGTACCATCTGCACTACACCTAAACCTACCCGATAGTATGAACAAAAGTGAATGTGACGTAAAAACGCAATCGTGAGCATGCCATTTTAATTTGCTTTTTGAGATCTTAAATTTTTCAGCTCTTTCATCGTGATTCATGTTTTTGATGGGATTCGTACCCAAGGATTCCAGATCCTAAGTCCAATTCTGTGCCGGCTGAGCTACCGAGCTTGTTATGTCTGGAAAGTGAAACACATGGAGCTGTAATCATAACTGTGTACAAAAACAATTACAAGTGCTTGATGTTTTACTGCCTCTAGTGTTAATTTCTGCTGGAAACTGCAGTGATATGTACTTATTGGTACATATTTCGCGTTTTGCGAAAAAGTTTCCACAGGTACATTTTCGCCGTGAGATCAGGTAGTTAATAATGTTCCAGGAAAGTTATCTAGTCTTCACAGTTCATTAGTTAGCTATAAAAACACTAGAGGGAGCTCCAGTTTTTTATGAAAAAGGAGCTCTAGTTTTTTCGAGTTTTTTTATGAAAACTATCTTATGTGCAATTGAGTTGTTTACAAACATTTCAGTTTTGAGAGTGATTATTATATCTGAAAATAAATAGCAGTTGAATATAATAGTTTGGGATCTGTTGTTGATTTTAACCTCTGATATTGTAGTAATGTACCAAATCAAAAGGTTCCCTGTGTAGTTTACATCATTAGTTCATCTGTTTCATCTGTTTCATCTGTTTCCTCATTAATCGGTTATCGGTTTTCAGTATCGGTGGAGAAATTTAGTGTTGGATTTAAAATTGATAATAGAAATGTGTCTTGAGCAGCAAATCAGCATTTTAGAATGATTTCTGAAGGATCATGTGACACTGAAGACTGGAATAATGATGCTGAAAATTCAGCTTTGATCACAGTAATAAATCAGACTTTATAATGTATTTTTAAATTGTAAAAATATTTCATAATTTTTACTGTTTTTGATCAAATAAATGCAGCCTTAGTGAGCAGAAGAGACTCCATATGTTTCAGATCTAAATCTTCATTTATTTACATGGATTATGTCTCCTGTTGACAAACTAGCTTACACTTCTTGCATTCCTATTGCAGCGTCTCTCTCCTGGCATCACGATCGCTTCGTTCGTCTTGTGCGTCTAGACTTTACTGGTGATATAGAGTTTGGCTCATAATGCAGTGTGTTCACCCACTTCATTTCTGTCTTTTAAAATTGGTTTAACTTGTCAGATTGTACAGCGTGACCCTAGTGAGATCTCGTGTAAACTCTGAGGCAGACAGCAACTGACATTTATGTCAGACTTTATGTTTACATTGTATTGTACATATTATCATATGACTGACAGTAGTCTGTGTCCAATCTGACGTCCATATTTGCAGCTGGATGTACTGTAAGAGGTCATGCTCATTTTTCAGAGGGAAATGATGATTCAGGAATCCTGCAGTGCGGTTACACACTGTTATGGTGCTTTAATCAAGCGTTTCTGTCATTTTTTGAGCTCAAAAGCCAGAGTCGACTTCACTGTAATGAAAAGAGCATCTGGGAAATTCTTTAAAACATCTCATTTTTGTTTCAGCGGAAGAATATCAAATGGTTTGGGAATAACATGAGGGAGATTAAATGAAGACAGAATTATTTCTTTAATATCTATTAACTTAAAATTGTGTTTCATCAGAGATGTATTAGTTATGTGCTTAGCATAGATAGATTTCCATGAGATTCCCTAACGGTTTTTAATAGTTTTATTTTTTATTAACAATAGCAACACTTTTTCTCCGGTCACAGAAGTGTAGAAGACACAAGCAATGACATAATTAGTGCTGTTTCTCATGCTGTTGATTAGATTAAGAGTGTTTTCTATGGATATGTGCTCAGTGGAGTGTGTTGTGTTAATTTCTCTGAGGTGGTAAATCACCCATGGGGAATAAATGACCTGTAAGCATGTGAAAGTAATTGGCCGATTGCGATTGCTGTGATCTTTCAGTTTGGTTTGTGCGATTGGTTCAGGATGAACTGCAGATTCTGACAGGTGTGGGAAATTAAAATTACACTGCTAGTGATTGGGATAAACCGGATTAATAAATAAATACAGTGTTTAGTCTTATTGTGTTCATGTCATAAACTAAAATTTACAAAAAAAAATATAATTCTTTGGTCAAAAATAACTAATACCGGTACCATCTAATAGTTTAATTGTAAGTTTGGGAGTGACTTTATTCATTAAAAGGTTTATTAATTAAATTAACTACATTTTTCTCTGTATTTAAATGCAATCACCATCCCCAAGAATCTGCAGTGTGAATCTGGCCTAATATAAATGTGCAGTATTGTATTTTATATTTTTAGATGAAATAATGAAAAATTATTTGTTTGTTTGTCTTTGGCTTCAATTTTTTTTTTTTAAATAAATCAATTTAAATATATTATTTAGATTATATATATATATATATATATATTAGATTTTATTTTCGTATTTTCTTTTTTCACTTTTAATTAAAGTTGTATTAATTTAGATGTGTGTTTTGGTCACTTTTACTAGTTTTTCTTAGTTTGTCTTGTTTTTATAATTTTTTTTTATTAGGTTTAGTTTATTTAGTTTTACTTATTCTAGTACTTCAACTTGTTGTAGTTAACTAAAACTAAACAATAAAACCATTTTTGTTGCTTGAAATATGATAATTGTTTACTGAAATAAAATTTACATTTAATTTTTAACTTGATGTACTAAAATAATAAAACTAAAATAAAATAAAAACAATAGTGAGATCAAAAAAATTAAAAAGACAAAAGCAGAAAAATGACTGTAACAAAAATTTAAAACAAAATATAAAAATAAAAATTAATAAAAACTACAATTGTACCTCAGTGATACTAAAAATAACAGTGTCAATTAAACTAAATGAAACTCAGAAGTGTTTCCTGTGCAATTAGCTGGAATAAGTTTTAGTAAAATAAGCTTTAAAATTTGTTTAATTTCAGTTAACATTTATTTTATTACGTGTAACTATATATGTATCCAAGTTCGGTAGAGTATAAAGCGATTTATCTCTAGAAATTTTGTGATCTCCATTGAAGGAATCGCTACTTTGAGCTTTTGCTTCAGATAAAGCATTCAGGCTTTAGATTAGATTTTAATTATCACACCGTAGAAACTTCTGAACATCTGAATCAGGGATCCGAATGAACATGTGTAAACAGGAAACTGTCAGCGCTCATTTGGAGACATATTCATAACTGCAGGACAAAAATAAGATACTGATATGCGTTTGAGTTTGAGAAAGCCAGCCAGCGTTTCTACATCAAAATTAAATGGAAAATTAAATCTGCAATTAGTCATAGGAGGCGTATAAATTAGCATATCTTTGAACAAATTAGTTATCTAATAATTTTAGTTGTGGCGTGGAGCCGCTTACGTAATCTCTCATCCTTGACGCTCCTGTGGGGAATCACAGATGGGTCTTAAACTGTCAACCTCACTGGTGTCACTGGCACGCTTCACGACTGCCAATCTGCCACGCTCCATCTTTATTCTCCTTTCATCTCTCTTTTATGTGGCAGAACTCATCCAGAGCCGGTGCCGCTGCGAAACGGGCCTCTAAACGCTTTTGATTGAGCACGCTTTGGATCGGAGAGCGTTCAGAGGAATATTTATTTATTTGGCTGATGGCTGAATGATTTATGGACACTTTTGATGCGTGGCCTTTGTCTCGGCATCAGAATGCATCACAGCAAACACACTCTGCTATGGAAATGTAGGACTTCAGATGCGTGTGGAGCTGCGAGTGCAATCCTGCAGTTGTCATCCGGCTGGTTTGATCTCGCTATGAGGAGCTGACTGAATAGTAGTGCTACTAACTTAACTTTGTTTTTATTGACTGTAGATCAGTTTACAAGTAATGTAAACAAGTCAACAAGTAAAGGATAAGTTATTGTTATCATTTTTAAAATTTGCTATTTCTATTATTATTATTAATTATTATTTATGTATGTATGTATGTATATATATATATATATATATATATATATATAATTTATTCAATCTTTAGTAACATATATATATATAGCATATATGTATGTATATACATATTCAATCTTTAGTAACACTAACTTATACATCTTAATCACATCACATTTTAATGAAAACAAACTCCAGTACATGTAAATAGAGCTAACATTAAAATAAAACTTGATGGAGATTTTAGTGTATTTAGTGTAATTTTCTCTCTCTCATTTTGATACTGTCACCCTAACTAAGATCAATTTGGTTTTCATTAAATTATAAACCATATAAATTAGATAAAATGTGTCAGCTTTGCTTCATTTTGTGTGTAACTTTTTAAAATATTTCCCTGTAGCTGTACTGTAGTTGAACTATTTTAAATGATGAGTAGCTTCCCATCATTGCTTGCTGTTTGTCTAAAGATGAGTGCAGATTAATATCAGGTCACCAATAGTAAACAGCTCGAGCCGAACTGCACTGAGCACAGAAGTGACGCTCATAAATATTCATGTGTGTCTTCACTGTCATGTCTGTCAGTGTGTCACCAGTGCAGTGTGCTTTCTGTTCTCTGCTTGGCCAGCACTTTATTCTGCGCCACTGCAGCTCAAGATGCCTGAAGACGCGTTTCCCTGCAGGACGGGCCGATGAGAGATGCTTTTCAGGGTAATGGGTATTTACATGGGGGATAAATAGTTTTCTTAAAGCATCCCAGCTCTTGTCAACAGCAGATTAGCGCAGGAAACAGGTGTCAGATCAGACAAGTAGAGCAGCGCTGTGGAAATAGCCGTTTGTCGCGTGAAGAGAGCCATTCTGCCAGGGACGAGAGGGAAGAGGAAATTGGCTTTGAGAGAGGAAATTAAATCAAATCAAAGGAAGAGACCCCGAGGTGCTTCAACACGCATTAAACGTCACAATACACGTTTTTAACACGGCCGATTGTGAATATTTGGAAAGACTGAAATGTCCTTTTTTAATAAGGTGACCCGTTCTGAACGCCGCTGTGACTGAGCTGAGATTGAGTTCAGTCACGCTGGATATTTTGGGAAAGTCATTATTGAAATTTGTCACGGTTGTGAGGCCGACTGTGTGTTTTATCTCTGGCAGGAACAAAATACAACTGCAAACCAGATTTTTACTGATGGAGAGCTGCTCAGGTTGTTACCATGTTGCTATGCGGTAGTTAGGATGCTTGCAAGGTGGTTTCTTACAGAGTGACTATTAAATTCCAATTTAACTCATGAATTTGAATTGAGGCTGCAAACATGATGCAGAAACACAGTTTAAATTTCAAAGTAAGAAAGTAAAATTTAGATAGATAGATAGATAGATAGACAGATAGATAGATAGACACCTATATAAATTTGTATTTAGCTAGTACATTTCATGATATCTAATAAAAATAACTTGTGTTTCAGGGTAAAAAAAAAAAGCACAAATTTCCAATAATCAGTGTTGTTATCATTAACAAACACTACAACTATAATATATATGTGTATTGTTAAATTGGTAATTGAAAGCTAAAATAAAACACATTTTAGATGAAAAACTTGAAAAACTAGAAATGTTCCCTATCCAGATAACTGAAATAAGTCGAAGTACTACAATTGCTAAAAACTAAAAAATAATTAAATTAAACCTAAATATATATAAAATAATTGAACTAAAAAGTAAAAAAAAAAAAAAATTACTAAAACTAAATCAAGGCCAAATAGAAATACAATAAACTAAAACTAAAAAATGACAAAAGCTCATAAAATTATGAAAACTAAAAAAAACCATAGAAATATGAAAACCTGATCAAAAATATAAAAAGCACATACAATTACTAAAACAAAAATCAATGAAATCTAAAGAGAAATATGTAAAAACTAAAAATTAGAAAAGCACAAAATAACTAAAACTAAAAAAAATTAATATAATAAATTAAATGGAAATAGAAATATATGAAAAACCTAAAACAATGTCAAAATGATTTAAAATTGCTAAAACTAAAATAAAAATAAATGAAACCTAAATTACAAATATAAAAAAACCAAAATATCAAATTACTAAATTAATAGCACATAAGGACATATAAGCACATATTACTAAAACTAAAATAAAAATGAAAACTCTAAATATAAAAATTGCTTTCAAAATAAAAATTCTAAATATGAAGTGCTATGGTTATTTGTAAATGATACTAAAAATAAATCTAAATACTTTTCGTATGAAACAAAGTCTCAGCTTTCAAAGTTTTTTTTTTTTTTAGTTTTTTTTTTTTAAGAAATTCAATGAATAAATACCGTTTTGTGGCTCTTTAATGTGTTGTGACATATCGCTGTAGCACCTCTGTTCAAGCGGCACTCTTCCTCTGTACTAGTTATAGCATGAAATAAACATGAATGAACATAAGAAGGTGTCTTGTTTCAACAGCGTCTCTCAAAAGACTTCAATACACACCATTTTCAAGTTCAAGTCTACTGACATTAATCTACTCTCCTGTCTGGTTTGTTTGTTGGACAAAATGGCAGACTCAGCATTATGATTGATCAGATTGCCTGACAATCAAACTCCCTGCAAAGGGTCAGTTCAGGTAATTCCTTTCATTCTATTTAAACTGCAGTTCTACTTCCTTGCTGTTGTGGTCATTTCAGTTCAAATAGTAACTGAATTAAAACATCAACTGCATTCCAGTTCAGCGTTTTACATAAGCCTGCTTATTCATGTCAGATATGAGAATGTTTATCTTATACGATACAGAGTTTAGATGACATTTCGCACATATTCCTCTAGTGCTGATGAATGGAACGCATAACAAGATAGTAATGACCTTGTTTGGCCCGACCACTCAAGTGCCTGAATGCCCGTCATTTCAAGCACACACTCCAGCTTTTGAGCCATTTCAAGGTAAAATCAGCTCTTGGAGGTTTTGTTGCATTCATGTGGAGTTTAATATCTGACCTCGAGAATGAAAATCCTCATGTGTGGATGTCGTAGCATCATTTGAATCAACACAAATAGCTACAATATTTCAGTACTGAGCTTGAGGCACGTAAGCGAGTGTGTTTATGCCTTTGTTAACAAAGCAATTGCCAGAAAACTCCAGAGTTTACATTTAAATCCACTCCAAGGCATCAGAAGATTGAGCTTCATTGTTTGAAACACATAAATCCATCTAGAGGAAGAAATCCGCAGCTCGTTCATGACTCAACATAAAGGTAATGGCCTTTCCCAGCATGCACTGGCTGTGTACGGGACGGCCGACAGTAGCTACAGGTCTGGCCCTCATCTGACCGGTCGGCTGACATTGATGAATGACCAGTGCAATGATCCAATGCCATTTTTCTCTTGCGTTAAGCCCTGTCAAGCTGCAGTTATTGAGTTCAGTCCAAAGCTGTTTTTGGGTCCATCATTCTCCTGCTGTGATGTTCGTTCCTCCCTCAGCTTATGTGTGTGTTTGGGATCCAAAAACACAATGGAAATCTGATGATATTGTTTTCATTAAATGCCCATTGATGTCTTAATTTATGCAAAACAACTCTAACAAAGAGCTTTCAGTGCTGTTTGATTGATAAATGCTGTTGAGAGATCAAATGAGATATAAAACGTATACTGCATACTAAATATAAAATAGTATGTAATACTATACATAAACATATATGCTGTTCAAAAGTTTGGGCTCAGATTAATGCGTTTATTCAGCAAGGATGCATTAAATTGATCAAAAGTGACATTTATAATATTACAAAATATTTCTATTTCAAATAAATGCATGTTCTTTTGAACATCAAAGAAATATGAAAAATAAAGATTTGGCAGCACAACTGTTTTCAACATTGACAATAATCAGAAATGTTTCTTGAGCAGCAAATCAGCATATTAGAATGATTTCTGAAGGATCATGTGACATTGAGGACTGGAGTAATGATGCTGAAAATTCAGCTTTGATCACAGTAATAAATTACATTTTAACACATTCACATAGTTATTTTAAATCATAAAAATATTAAAAAATAAAATAAACAAATAAATAATAAAAAAATCCGTTTTTACTGTATTTTTGATCAGATAAATGCAGCCTTGATGAGCAGAAGAGATTTTTTTTCAAAAACATTTAAAAATCTTACAGACTCCAAACAGATTTTTGGATTTTTAATCCAATTTAGTGTAAATCTGAGTCCACTTTTTGAAGTCTGATCCAGTAATGACTGAAGAAAAAGATATTAAAAACTGCTGTTCATTCATCACACTGGGAATTGAAGGTCAAGTTGAGTGCAGTGCATTGTGGGACACCGTATCTCACTCACTGTGCTCTTGTTGTATAAAGCAAATTTAGTCAGTCATGCATTTGGAAAATTCACAATGCACATCCTTGAGAAACTGTCCAAGTAGTTTGTTATTCTGAACATAATCAGATGATGATAACCTCCTGAATTGTTCTTTGCATCTTGATGAATTTATCCTGTAATTCCGCTGCCCTCATTGTCATCATTAGATACCATCTCCACAGGCGTTAATCTCCAAATCTGAAGGGAAGATGTCAGCAAAACAAACTAATTCTCAGGTAATTATGATACCACAGATAAAGCCATTCTTTATCGACTGATAACTTCCCACCTCCTTTCAGCAGTGAATCATGATTTCAGGAGATCATTTGTGGTAATATGGTTTAATTAAGCAATAAGCTATGAGTGAATGATCTACATATAGTCACAGCAGTATGTCATATTTTTGAAAGAATATAGTGACAGTATATCAGAATTTTGAATGAATATAGTCACAGCAGTCAGACAGTAACTATATTTTCCATACAACACCACCTTAAGTTTAAAATATATATATATATATATATATATATATATATACATATATACATACATATATATATATATATATATATATATATATATATATATATATATATATATATATATATATATATATATTAAAAATGCAATGCACAATGTCACTTTGGATAAAAGTAAAAATAAAAATAGACTTTTATCTCATAATATTTTATATACACTTTTCTTTTATTATTTTTATTTGCCTTACATATCAATTGCCATGATTAAGAATCACGATCATCAAAATTATGACATAAAACTTGTCATAATAATTTGAAAACTTGTCTCATAATTTTGATTTAGTATGTTAATTTCAACTTTCATCAAGCTATGTAATTTTTATCTTACAATTAATTATGACTTAGTATGTTATAATTATGACTTATCTCATAATTAAGACTTAATGACATTACTTATTGTTTTATCTCAATTTTGATTTTATCTCATAATTTAAAAACGTAAATGTAAAAATTTAAATATTAAATTGATGCGAGCATGTGAGGAACAGGAAGTATCCTTTTTATAATAATATTTAATACGCACTTTTCTTGTATTATTTTAACTTGTCTTTCATATCAGTTACATGTCTTTAAAGGGCAAATGCATCAACTAAATTAGTTTTTTTTAGTGTATGTTACATCCTTTTCATATAATTCATGTGAAATGGCAGTATGTTAGCAGCAGCGGACACACTGAGCCCACGTCATGTCATGAGCTGTCAGACAAGGTCTGAAGCTAAAAGCCGAGCGCTTGAAATAATTCCCAGTTGCTTCGCTCTAATGGCTTTTGTTGGAGGTTTTGCAGGAATATTTGTGCTGGGAAAATTACAGCGCATCGACACGTTGCATTTTCTCATAAAGCTCGTACTTGGCTGACATTTATACAGCGCAGCGAGGCAGATCCCTCTTCACGCTGAAGTTTAAATGCCACTCACATTAGTTTCAGACACCTGTGTCCTTTAGCATTTCCTCACAGAGCAGCTGGCCGACTTCTGCTCTCAGTACACAGAACAAATCCAGCTGATCTTAATTACAGAAAACACACAGCACTTCTACAGTACCACTGTACATACAGACACTTCTTCTGATCTTTCCTACACCTTGAAACTTCCCAAAACCTATTTGAAAAGTCACAGTTAAACATATCTGAATACATTTTTGGGCCTGTAAGTTTTTTTTTATGAGATAAGAAGTTATAATTATGAATCATGATTATCAAAATTATGATGAAAAAAGTAGTAAAAAAAAAAAAAAAAAAGACTAATAATTGACTTTTGACTTTTAATCTCATAATTATGATTTAGTATGTCATAATTTTGACTTTTTATTTCATAATTATGACTTAATATCATGACTTTGTCATATTGATAACTTTTTATCTTCATTTGTACATCTCTTAATTATTATTAATTATGATTTAGTATGTCATAATTATGATTTAGTATGTCATAATGATTTTTTTTTTCCCATCTCATAATTATGACCGTCATTTATGACTTTTTATCTTAATTTTCACTTTATCTCATAATATTTGTTTTCATAATTTAGGATTTACAAAAGCATGATTTTTTTTTTTTTTATTACGTGACAGAAATGGACTTCTAAATAATTTTATAATTTTGTTTTCATAGTTTTGACTTATCTCATAATTATAATTTTTGATTCATCTAATAATTGACTTGATGTCATATTTGACTTTTTATGTCATTTATGGCTTTTTATGTAAGTTTCAACTTTATCTCATAATTATGACCTTTTATCTCATAGTTATGACTTTGCAGTTTCCACGTTTTATCTCATAATTATGATTTCAGGTCATGACTTATCTCAGTTTGACTTAGTATGTCATAATTATGACTTCTATCTCATAATTATAATTTATTATGTCATAATGTTGACTTTCTATCTCTTAATTATGACTTTCTATATCATAATTATGGTTTACCAGAGAATGATATTTTTCTTATGTGGTGAAAAATGGGCTTTTAAAATCTGTAGTGTGAAATATGTCACACTTTTGCCATTTCTGACTGATTGGACACTTGATTGTATTCTTTGAGCTTTAAGAACCTTTTGAACCAGCGACCAGCTCGACAGTAACACAATTTTGCCTCTTCGCCCTGATCTGTTCTGGTATCGTCTGATATCTGGAGGAAATAGTTCATGGTTTGGATGTTGACAGGTCTGTGTGAAGGGAAGCGTGTGCCAAATACAGGTGTCGTGTGATTTGTTTGTGATTTTGTTTTCATTCCATGTCTGTCAGATTAATTGGTGTAATACGCAGAGCCTCTCATTATGTTTTCATTCGTGTTTTAGCTTGGTGTTTTTCATGCGGTTTATATTCCATTAGATTCTTTGCTAATCCAGTTGGCACGTGACCTTCAAAGTGCTCCAGTGGAGTTTGGGAATTACAAGCTGAAATTACTTCTTCCAGATTCTTCCAAACGCAATATTCAGGTAATTATTATTTAAATCATATTGTGTTGTTGTTGTTTTTCCTGTTATAAATCTCTGCTTTTTGAATCTTATCTCTTTTGTGCTCTGGGCGGCCCAGGTAAATAATATCTCACGATCTCTCCTTGAATGGTAAAGGACTGTCATAAATTAGTACACCGAAGCCTTCCAGGTTTTATGTTCTTCTGCTGTGGTTTGTGAATTGTGGACTATGAATTTATTTGGTCTTTAAAAGCAACATGCAGTTAGACCACAAATTTAGCGCTCTGTGCAATCGGCGGCTTTCCAGACTCGAGTGTCATGTCCACCGAATGACCTCCATTCAGACGCAGTCTAATTTACAGTTCGGCCTAAGAGATGCCCCTCGTTCCCAAAGGATGAATTACTTTCTGTATTGAAAAAAGAAGTACCTTGATCTTTGGCCCTTTTCCTCACACAACTGTAAGTTTTCCAGAAACACAAACAGCAGCTGCCCTGCGGACCATAAAAGCATCAAAACACACAAAACACATGCATTTTGACAACAACAACAACAACAACAGCGTGGAGTAACACAGAGCTTCTTCCATTAGGATCCATAAGCAACCAGAGTGAGATTGATCCGGTCACAGACGCAGAAGCCCAAGGCAAAGCATCGATTAGGGTGTAATTTATTCCTGAGTAAAGGGTAATGTAAGCAAAGTATTTTTTGGGCTGAATGTGATTGTGATGTATGACAGCAGGGAAGTGATGGTGACAGGTATAAATGACTGAAGGTGATGGAGGGCTTGAAATTAAAAGCTGTTAATCTAAGCTAAGTCATAAAACAGTAGCAAAGTTGAGAACAAAGTGTGTGTGTTTGTGTGTTGTCTGTTTCAGGTTGAGCTGCCCTTAAAACAGCTTCATTTTTTCACAATTTCTTTGAGAAATGTTGCTTTTCAAATCAAAATGTGCCATATTTCTGAGTCAAGCAGGATATTCATCACACAGGACTTGTTTTCGTCTGTGAGGAATTTATTGGTGAAAATTGTCTCCGTAAGACAGGCGAATGAAAAATAAGAGGGATTGATGACGTCAGTCATTTCAGAGGCAGAATTATTACATTCTAATAAAAGACAAAAATCATTCACATTAAGACATGAATCAAGAAAGTAAACAGTGAGTTTTGATTTGATTAATTTATGCATTAATAATTAATACAGTTACATTAATAATTCATTCTTTACAATAAGTTAATAAACTAAGCAATATGCATACATTTCTTTTTATGTTACTTTCAAATTAAAAAGTGTGTTTTCAGTTGAATTTGTCAGTAAATTTCAAATAAAGTAGTCATTTTTAAAGTATTTCATTTATTCATTAAAATGTACAAATAATTGATAGCTACATTGATAAAAAAAAATAATGCTTAATAATGCTTAAAAGTAACTAATAAAATAGTTAATAAAAATTGTTACACAATTTGTTACTTTTGCATTTAAAGTTTTTTCATTTGCATTTGTGAGTATATTTCAAATAAAGGAAATAGTCATTTTTAAAGGTACATTAATAAAAATGAATTTATTTACTAAAAGTAGTAAATAAAATAGTAGTTAAAATAATTGTTGCATATTTTTGTTACATTTGTATTAAAGTGTTTTTCAGTTGCATTTGTCAGTAAATTTAATATTTAATAAAGTAAATATTATTTTTAATTTTGATTTATCGATCTAAATTTAATCACTAATAATTGATATCTTCATTAATAAAAATGAATTTATTTACTAAAAGTATATAATAAAAATAACTAATAAAATAATAGTTAATAAAATAATTGTTACATATTTTTTATGTGACTTTTGCATTTAAAAGTGTATGTTTGTAGACTATATCCATATTGTTTTCTTGATCTACACTGGAAAAAAATTGGTCTAGAAACAATTTTTACTCATAAATTGCTATTTTACAATTAATTACGAAGAAACGACAAGTAACCCATTCAATTAAACATGAAATTTTGAAGTAGAAAGACTGAAATGATCTTTTATTGCAAAACGTATTCCAATGATCTATTTTATTTACAACTTTGAAAAATAATTGTTTACTGTGTAGGTGGTAAGATATTGGAGTAAATCAGTAAATTTTAAATAACTGCTTATTCTTTGAATGCAGTGTTAATATAATATTTGGAAAAAGTTACTGGGGCATCAAAGTGCAAATTCAAAAAATGCAGCACGTTATTTCGCTCATGACTTCCAAAAACTAATCTAATTAGCACTCATTACCTTGTATTACACTTCTCATTCAGTTCACATGATCACGTTTTCAGATTGTCCTTGAGCCTTTGAGCGCACACACACTCATTCGTGGATTTTTCTTATTCCTTTGCTAATATATAAATAATTGTTCTTGCACGCATGTGCCAGGAATATGCATGAATACAGGAGCGATTAATAATCGAGCGGCGTCGCATCATTGTTGCAGATTGATGTCACATCCACTTGTTCCCACAAAAATCAAAACACACTGGAGCATTATCTGATAATCCCGTATTAATGTTTGCATAAATTATTCCGCTATTTACATGCGACGGCGGGATCTTGTGCTCACAAGAGCATGTGAAATGCAAATGTGTTTGATTACAGTAAAGTATACAAAACTGAGTGAGGGAACATAAATATATATTTTTAGCGACGTGTGCATTCAGAGGCTGTTGAAAGTGTGTTTTGTTGGTGTGTGTGTTGGTTTGAAGGTGGTTTGGCACCTAATAGTAACAGTCTAATTTTGGTGTTGAAGGGAGTGCTGGGCTTTTTCTGGAGGACGTTCAGCTCTGTAGTGAAGCTTGTCTTCTGAGGCCGCATTGATCTACATTCGTGTCACGTTACTCTTTTAAGAGCCCCTTTCAGCATGCCTGTTGTTGTCGGATAGGGCGTTACCACGGGAAATAGCCGAAATAGCCATCAGAACTGTGATCCGAGTCACTGAGCTCAACAGGGAGCCAGAGGAACAAACTCACTCCTGTGAAACTCCATTCCCTCTTCGACTCTGAATGTATGTTCATTCACACACGTGAGATGGACGAACACTGCTTATGTTAAAAAGTGCAGGAGAAAATTATGGTGGACAAGTCTGTTTACAGTCTTCAAATATAAGTTCTTTAGAATTAGCAGGAATAATTTTCTTAATTATTGAAATTATTACAGGTGAATAGGATAAAAAAAATAATGTACGTATACTGTATATACTTAGCTGATTACATTAAAAATTACAAACTTTTTGTTGTTAAACATGCTAACGATGCATTATCTAATTTATTATGCACTAATTTGAATAAATCTGAACATTGGATAAAGTCAGGTTCAAAATTTCTGTTTGATTTTGTTGACATATGTGACCCTGGACCACAAAACCAGTCATAAGGGTAAATTTTTTGAAATTGAAGATTTATACATCTGAAAGTTGAATAAATAAGCTTTCCATTGATGTATGGTTTGTTAGGATAGGACAATATTTGGCCGAGATACAACTATTTGAAAATCTGAAATCTGAGGGTGCAAAAAAATCTAAATACTGAGAAAATCGCCTTTAAAGTTGTCCAAATTAAGTTCTTAGCAATGCATATTACTAATCAAAAATTACGTTTTGATATATTTACGGTAGGAACTTTACAAAATATCTTCATGGAACATGATCTTTACGTAATATTCAAATGATTTTTGGCATAAAAGAAAAATGACAATTTTGACCCATATATTTTTCGCTATTGCTACAAATATACCCATGCTACTTGTGACTGGTTTTGTGCTCCAGGGTCACATATTAAAGTTAAAGGTTTTTATAGATGGGATTTTGGATTTCTCTTTTTATCACTCCATAAATCAGAAAATACTGTTAGCCAGAAAAATACATTTTCACCATGGTTTTAGGATTAAAATGATACAAAAAGTCAGGTGAATGATATACTGTATGAACAAACCCTTCTATAAAAACTTTATATATAGATATGAATAAAACGGTAAATTTTGCTGTATGTGAGTGCTGCTGAAGGGAAGGAAAAACTAATTTTGTAAAAAAATGTTCTTTAAAGAAATGCATTGTAATTGAAATCTGTAGACACAAATAGATAAAGTTCAATAAAATAAACACTATAGTGTATTTTGGATGTTTTTTTCCCCCACTAGTCTCATACAACACATTATGAAAAGCCAAATAGCCCATATGTTGACCAGTGCATTAAAAACATTTTTTTTTTTTTTTAAAAACTTGCTGTAAGTTGTTATATGGTTAAATGTAGTCTCATTCTAGGTTCTTCAGACCAGTGTTTTGGTTTCCAGGTTCTTTAAAGCATCAGAACTTATATGCTTTTCTAAACAACTTGAGACTAAATAAGCTGTTTTTGTAAGTTAAATGGTTAGTGTTCATAATACACATTTTAAATTACCTTCGTTCTTGCAGTGAGCACAAAAGGAGATGTTCAGCAGATTGTCCAAGATGATCTTTTGGTGCAAAAACTTTTGATTCTAATTAGAACAACTAAAAATGAACACATTAATCCAGAGATTATCAGCTACCTTCATATCACAGAAACAGTGACTGCTGCTTGTGTTTGTTTAATAACAACAACAACAGCAAAATAGTTTACTATAAAATTTACAGTAAAATTAAAATATGAAATAAGACTTATGGCCTATGTATCTATCATGGTACACTTTAAAGTAAGGGTGCTGTTGAAATAGAGTAGAGATGTGTTTCTAAGGATGTTGTGTAATAGGAAAAAATGATCTGTGGAATACACACACACACACACATACACACACACACACAGATCTGTCCAAAATAGTCTCAGTATTCAAAACAAACCATCTCTTTTCTCTTCATCCTCATCTGGATTCACAAGCACACAGGTATTCGAGCGTCTTTGGTCCAGATAACTCTGTCATTAGTTTGTGTTTGTGTTTCTTCAGCGTAACGGCACACACACAAACACACACTCTGGTGTGGAGTTCCTCTGAGGTTTTGTGGAGAGGTCTTGGCTGGAACGGTCCTCCTGAGAGACAATAAGTGATTTAGTTTCTCATCGCTGGTCTGGTGGCATCTGCTGCATGTCAATCACAGAGGAGGTTTATCTGGACACACATCACAGAACGTGATGACAATACAACCAGGAGATTTCTCATGGATTTGATGTGATGTGTGAGTGTGTGTGTATAGACTATATACAATATTCAAATAAAAAGAAAATACATTTAATAAAAATATTTAAGTAAAATAAAAATATATTTCATATGCACATCATATGCACACAAACACATGTATAAAACGTATATGATATATTTATTTTAATGTTTTTTCAGTTTATTTGTATTCTATTTCATTTTGTTATTTATATATATATATATATATATATATATATATATATATAGTGTTCATGTGTCTGTGTGCAACTTTTATTTTTATTGAATTTTAATTGTACTTTTCATTTTTATTTATATGACATTTTCGAAGTTGTTATTCAAAGTATTTTTATCTATCTGTCTGTCTGTCTGTCTATCTATCTATCTATCTATCTATCTATCTATCTATCTATCTATCTATCTATCTATCTATCTATCTATCTATCTATCTATCTATCTATCTATCCTTCTCAGTCGTTCCATCCGTCCATTGTTCCCACTATTCCATTCATCCATCCTTCTCAGTTTGCATCTATCCATCCTTCTCAGTCGTTCAATCCATCCAATCCATACATTATTATTAATAATATTTTTAGTAGAAAAAATGGTAAATGATCACATTGATTTTACCACAGTTAAGGGCGTTTTAACTTGTCTTATGGCTCATGGCTTTATTTTGACATCCTATTTTTTTATGATATTGTACATAATGAATTTGTTGACTCACTTCTACAGCCTAACAATGTTTACATGTGTAATTAGATGGGAGTATTTGCAGTCAGTTTTGCACAGATCCGTGTTGTAATAGAGCTGTACGGTGAAGCAGTGCTCCTGTAACCCGCAGCTGTTCCTCCATGATGGTTAACGTGACGGACGGTCGTCTTTAGAGGAAAAGAGCGTTGGCCTCTGACACTCATGTTCCTGCTGTCTGCCGCTCGACCTCCTCACTATTGTTTAATAGCCTTTATACCTGTGTCGACATCTGATATGTCTGTTTAATAGTCCAGTGAGCTCCGTCTGTCAGCGGTTCACTCGACTGTGATGCTCATGTGATGCTCATGAATGTTTCCCAGCTGCTGTTCAGCAATTAGCTTCTGATTCTTTGATTGTGTTTCCATTTCAGGAACCAACGAGTCATATTTCACACCCAAAATCAAGAAAAAAAAAAGAAATATAGATCAAAGAACATGAATCCTATTTTCAAAACCACTGAGCTTTTGATAATGACAATTTGCAATTTGATTAAAATTCTATTTTGTAATATAATCGGCCTTATTGCCCTATGCAAATTATTATTATTATTATTATTATTATTATTAACAATCATGTTTTTTTGTTGTTTTTGTAAAAATTTACAGAAATTGAATTGCATTACAATGAATGTCACTGCGTGTTTACCTTTTTTGCATTAAAATAATGAGAATTTGAAGGCAAATGTGTGTAATTGTCATTAAAACAATGTAGATTCTTAAAATATGCTTAATTTTATATTTATATTGCTTAATTGCTTAATATATGCTTAATATATACTTATATATTATATATAAATGCCTCATTCATTCATTCATTCATAAATTTAAATCTTAATATGCTTTGACTTGAAACACATTTTACAACGTAGAACAAAAACATGTATTATTATTATTTCTATTAATATTAAAACAATATATTATATTGTATTGTATTGTATTGTATTGTGTTATTAAATAAATATTTATTTGTTTATTTATAAATATGAGCTGGAACTGGATGTTCTTGACAGTTTTCATGATATTCACCCATTTACTAAACGTTTTCAAAGCACTTCACAGGATATTTTCCTATTGAATATACTGTGTTATTGAGCTTCTTACTCTTAATGAATGTGTCAAAGACTCATGGCCTCTTTAACACTGTTTTTCTATATAACGGTCTGGCTAAAAGCTTTTACTCCAGCAACAGGGCTCAGTTTGTCCAAACCCTTGTGAAGAACTGAATAATTCAGGTGAATGAAGTGGCTTTCTCTGCTCAGAATAATCTCAGCCACGACCATGCCAGATATATTTGGATATTTGTTCTCTGTGAAACATCAGCTTACTCAAATATAAAAGCAAATACCATGCAAAAAACAACAAAACAATGTGAAACTTTCATGAAAACTTATTATACACACATTAAAATCTTGTTTGGGTTTGGAATTCGTTTCACATGCCCTAAAATAATGCAGATTTTCACAATACAGTATGTAGTTCAGTATTAGCAGAACTGATATCACAATTCACCAGCATGTATGATATAAATATAGATCTGGATTAATTTGCTTTGACATGAAACACATTTTCCTGTAATGTAGAATATTTACTTTGATATGCACAATTACTGGTTTAATTTTATTAACTTATACAACAACAGGGGCTGTTGTTCAGATATGAAACAAATAAGAAGGAATGATGTTTCCAATGCTTCATTGGAGAGGAATCTTTTCAGTAACATTACAGTTTCTTTCTTCATGGTCATCAGACAAAGAATATAGTAGTGTGCCATGTTGAGTCTTTGGAAACTTGTTTCATGCATGGGATAAAGAATAAAAAAGGTAATTGAGACTTTATCTCACAATTTAGTTTATATCTAACAATTCTGACTTTTTATTCTCATAGTTCTGAGAAAAAAGAAAATCTGAATTGTTAGATATAAAATATTGCAAATGTGAGGGGAAAAAAGTCTGAAAAGACAAAAGGTTGCAATTACCTTTACCTAACAAAAAGCAAAAAAAAAAACAAAACAAAAAAAAAAACAGAATTTTGAGATGTGAACTCAGAATTGTGAAATATAAACTTAGAATATACATCTTTAACTGAGGATTTGCGAGTTTATATCTTTCAATGCAGACTTTTATCTCACAATTTTAAAGTCAGAATTGTGAGATATAAAAGCAGTATTGTGTAAAAAAAAAAAGAAATTGAATTGAAAAAAAGAATTGTGAAATATAAACTCACAATCACAAAAACTCTCAATTCTGAGGAAAAAATGTCAGAATTATGAGATAAAAAAGTCACAATTACCCTTTTTATTTTTTATTTTATGGGAGCAGTGTTGGGTAAGTTACCCTTAAAAAAAGTTAATTACTAGCTACTAATTACATCTTCAACAATGTAATTAGATTACTGTACTCATTACTCTCTCTAAGGAGTACTTAAACAGTACAGTTAAACAGTACTGTTAACAAGGTTAGACATGAAACTGCTCTTTTTATTTTTTAAATAAATAATATAAAAACTATTCTTGAACTGACATAAGTATTTAATGGAAGAATGTTACAAAAATATTTTAAATATTAATTTTTTTATATTTAAAAATGGGATTATGTTGTTCTATAGCCTATTTAATGTAACTACAAGTATATATTCTGTTTTTTTTCTGTGGTGGAAACGGCTTTCCATATGAGTCACTTCTGTTATGATACTTTCACTGTTTTTTTGGGGTTTTTTTCCCTCATTTTTGGAGCTTGACAGATGTGGTCACTGAACTGTTTTTTGTACAAAAAAGAGCTGCATAATTCAAAATGTCTCCTTTTGTGTTCCCCAGGAAACTTTTTTTTGTGTGATTTATTCGTTTAAAGTCACCCTGTCCCCGCTGTGTAAGTGTGTGTGTGTTTGCTTGTGTCTCACAGATGTAGTGCAGCTGATGAGATGCTTCACCTCATTCTCAGCAGTCCTGATGTTGATTATCTCCACAACTCTGTTATTATAAATCATATGATCAGCGCTCAGCTGTTCATCTGCCTATTCAAACAGGTACAGTATACGGTCACATGGGTTAACTGGGTATGATGATTCACACCACTGATTTAACGCCTGCATACTCACATGCTGGTGAAAGAATGATGTTTTTATATCGTCATTAATGAGGCTTTATATTGGGAATGAAAGTAAGTTTAATCAGTGTGATACTAATGCATTAGACTACTGTATATCTCCTGTAGTCTAAGACTTCAGCATGAATGTCTGGTTCACTTTGCAGCTTATTCTAGCTAAGAACCGCCCACTTATACAGGAAGAGAGCGTCTAAGCTGCATATAAAGCAAACAATCACTACTTAGAGGAGAAAACATCTGAAACCGCTGCTATACCTGCACATTTATAGTAAGTATGCAAATAGAGATCTGATTATGAAAAGCTCTGGTAAGCATATGCATCACAGCGTAACTTTTTTTTTTCATCTGAAGAATCTGCGTTTACATGCTTAGTTTATTTTCCTATTGATTACATTATTACCCCTTTCAATCGGATCGAAATGTCATTCAGATCAAGCTCAGTCAGGCAGATTGAGGCATTTACATGAAGCCTTTTCAATCCGATTACTAACGGATTAATTGGGTGCATGTATACTCTTGCAACACTTGAGCAATATTCACAGTTTAAGAATGCTCATTTTAGTTCATGAGTGTGAATTTGAATCGATTCGACCACAACACACAATGATTACAGCATTAAATCTGGCTAATTATGCCTTTTATTACAAAATTTCAGACCTCCCCAACTCAAAATTTTCTAGTGACTGATTACATCTAAATTTTTTGTATTTTGTGCAAATTGATTTTTTTCAATTGGGACAACAGTCTGTTAACATTGGCTCAATGAAAAACAATATTTTGAGCCAATTGGAAAAACATTAAATCTACCAAACCATGTTATTGGCCCAATTAAATATTTTAAATAGTAGTAGCATACATTTTTTGTTTTACCTAATCTAAAAATGTATATTGGCAAATTTATATTGCTAAAGCAACCTTACTGAATTGTTTATTTCCTGTTGTCCCAAAAGAAAATGATAAAAAAATATTAAATGATGATACACTGAACACTGACACATTTTAATACAATTTTTAATCAAATCTACAACAATATTGTAAAAATACCTTACAATGCTAAATACACTGAAATTTTCTACACAGTAAACCTTACAAAATCATACATTTTAATTCTCATACGATACACAAAGCTGATGAATTGCACTTTAAACATTAATACATTCACAAACATGCAAAAATATCAATAACACCATAAAATGTCATAATTTATCTGAGGTTACTTCAACCAGTGTTTAATGTAATGTCACCTGAATATTACCATTCTCACAAAAGGTACTCTGAGTTCATGAAACAGCATCTTACACTTCAAATGTTTGCCAAAAAAAAAGTAAAATAAATAAATAATAATAATCTCATAAGAGGTACTTTGAACTTGAAGGTTTAGTTAACCTAAAAGTGAAAATTCTGTCATTAATTACTCTCATGTCATTCCACATCTGTAAGACCTTTGTTCATCTTTAGAACACAAATTAAGATGTTTTTGATGAGACCTGAGAGCTTTCCGTCCCTCCATAGAAAGCTATGCAGCTTACACATTCAAGGTCCAGAAGAGTAGGAAAGACATCATTAGAGTAATCAACGTGACTCCAGTGGTTTAAACCTCAATTTTAGGAAGCAAGGCGAGTGCTTTGTGCAAAAGTAAATAAAGAAATAAATAACCACCTTATTTACTAAAACATTGATCTGCAACCCAATAGGGGAAGCACCACCACACTTTGGATATTATTTTCTAAATAAAGTAGTAAATTCTGCAAACAAAACTCTTGCGTTGCTTCATAAAATTTAGGTTAAACCACTGGACTCACACTGAATACTTTAATGATGTCTTTCCTACTGTTCTGGAATGTGTAAGTTGCATAGCTTCCTATGGAGGGTCAGAGAGCGCTCGGATTTATCAAAAATATCTTAATATGTGTTCTGAAGATGAGTGAAAGTCTTACGGGTTTGGATATGACATGAGGGTAAGTAATTAACAATTTTCATTTTAAATCCTTGTTGTATTCCATGTTGAGTGCATACAATAATCCAAAGAGTACAATAAATACATTTACAAAGTCTCCCAAGTTGTCAAGCACCACCTCCTCTGCCAGGATGACGCAGACATTTAGCACACTTGACAGGGCTCTTGAAGTGCAACTGCTGATGCTTACTATTCCAATTTTCATTGCAGTTGTGTGGTTCTCCAATGGCTCTGTAATAATATATATATAAAAATATAAAATAGCAATGTTAATATGTCTACATATAACTTTAATAACATATGTAGCCTGCATTACACAGAGCCACATTACACAAATTACATCTAAGAGCTCATAGTATTTGACAATAATATGGAATTAACATATTTAATAATAACTCTGAGTTAAATACTCACTGTGAAATTCATAGTGGTTCCTTTTCTACACTTCTGACTTCTGACTAAATGGTGCCTCGTAAGCTCAGACCTAGCAATGGTGGGTTACACTGAGGGGAACAAAAAAATATAGCAGAAACGTTTTCCTTGTGTCTCATACATTTAATACAATAGTCATAAAGTGAAATAAAAAAACAATTTAGTTCAATAAATAGTAACTTCAGGTAACCGAGAGATAGGGGTGTGCGATATTGACAAAAAATATATCTCAATATTTTCTGGGATTTTATCGATAACAATAATTAGATGGGCGATCTTTTGCTGAGTGTGTTATTGTGCTGACATTTTAAGGACTACTGTGGATTCCTAGAGTTTTGATATTCTATTCTGTGTGGTGGTCCGTTCACAGCAGTTATAGAAATGAATCTTTTCCGATACGTTTAAACTGAGTTTTAACTTTAATGGGCCTTTTTACCTTTATAAAGCCATTTTTCTAAAAGTGTGCATCACCTTTTGAGTCAAATTCTTACATTTTAGTAGTCGATTAGAATAAGACATTTGGGCTGTTACCAAGCAAATGAAATGACTATCAACAAAATCCATCTTTGCAATGCAGTGGAAACACATAAGCTGCATCTGAAGTGGCATTTAGAAGTATTTACACACAGTTTAATGCAGGACATGAATCATTTAACCTACAGTTACAACTGCATAAATAATGTTTTGACATTTTAAACATTAAAACGTTGAATACTGACATTTGGAATTATTTAAAAATGAAAAGATACTTTAAATTTGAAATTACAGCTGCCAGTAGGTGGCAGCAAGTTAATAAGTGAGTCATTGCGATTGAACCGAATCATTTAAACAATGGATTCATTCAAGAAAGAAACACTGACATGTTGCTCAGAGACACAAATTGTAAATATTTTTGTTGGCAAAATAGAGCAAAAACAGGCAATATTGTGTCTAAAACGTAAGTCCCTTAATATTACCATCTTATTTATTGAACTGTTGTATAAAATCAATATCACACTTGTAATCATGTTGCTTTGTGGAAGAAAAAACGTCACTCTTCGTGTGATATTGATTAACTATTTGAAATTATGTAAATATAAACATTTTCTGCCCCCATATCTTGAATTTTGTGATCATTATAAATTTACTAGACTGAATCATGCAGTAAAAGAACATACTCTAAAGCGCATGCGCACTAGTCTAACCTTCATCACGTAATGTATGCGTGCACTCCGTAGGTGTTTTTTTTTTAAAATTATTTATTTAATTTTTTTTTTATTTTTGGCGATATAACGTTAAGTTACTCATATCAAAATGTCAAACTCCACATCGTTAAAACAACAATTACGATATTATCGCAGATGATTATCGCACACCTCTACCAAGAGATTTGTATGAGCTAAACTAGGTTATTATAACGCCAACATGACATGAGTAAAGGCGTGAATTCACCGTTATTCTGCAAAATAAAATGTAATTTATATGAAATGTATTGTGTCCTAAAGTAAAACATTCGGAAACTCGGTTTAATTCGTTTAGCGAATACTTATCAGAGGCGGTAATGTAATGTAAGGTAATGTAATACCCACGTTTTTCGTTTTTATGTCGAAAAATGAGACCTGCACTCTGTTTAACTTAAACATAACTTAATAAATACAAAGCTCAGCACTCACTATAACTTTAATGATGGTAAATCCGTCTGGAAATGATGTTTTGTCGCTCCTCAGCATCGGCTCCGCTCTCTCGCTCTCCCGCGCACAGGAATTTGAATCCACCAACGGTTTTTCTCAGGCGCATGCGTACACGCGTTTTTGCCGCAAGGCTTGTTGGGCCAACACAACATTTTTCACTTCTGCTTAATAGATTGGCTGAGCACAGTTTAATATGTTCAGTGAATATATATTTTTAAATTTAACTTCAGACCTTCAGTTAAAATTAGTACAACGTATTTTTTTTGTTTTGGGGTAATTTTTGGGAAGCAATTTGTTGAGTCAATATTTATTTGTCAGTTTCCACAATTTTTCAAAATGTAAATTTTTTACAGTGTATTTTTGCATGACTAGATGCAAAAATCACATTCCAAAACTAAATTAAGTTCAAGATTGTCAAAACAATTAACACAGCCAGCATTTATTTATCATTCAGCAACACAATGTCACCACATTATTTTAGATAACTTTACACTCTTAAAAATAAAAGTGCTTCAAAAGGTTCTTCAAGCGATGCCATAGAAGAACCATTTTTGGTTCCACAAAGAAGCATTCAGTCAAAGGTTCTTTAAAGAACCATCTCTTCCTTACCTTTATATAATCTGAAGAACCTTCTTTCGCCACAAAGAATCTTTTGTGATGCAGAAAAGTTCTTCAGATGTTAAAGGCTCTTTATGGAACCATTTAGACAAAAAGGTTCTTCTATGGCATCGTGAAGCACCTTTATTTTTAAGAGTGTAGGGAGAAATATGAACCATTTTAATGTAAGTTAAATTATTAAATGTAATATGAATATAATACACTTTCTATTTGTGGCATTTCAAACATTCAGTATTGATATAAAAATGTTCCTGCAAAATAAGTTATGAAGTTCAAGAATGTCAAAACAATTAACACCACTGCCAGCATTTATTTATTATATGGCAACTCTCCCACCATATTATTTTAGATAACTTTATAAAGAGAAGAATTAGCATTAAAAGTTTTTAAATGTTTTTTTTTCATTAAATTATGAATGTAATACACTTTTCTATGTCATTTTAAACAATCAGTGCTAATAATAAAAAAAAAATAATAATTAAGTTAGTATATTAAATGAAGTTCAAGATTGTCAAAACAATTAACACAGCCAGCATTTATTTATCATACAGCAACACAATGCCAGTAACATTATTTTAGAGAACTTAAACATAAAAGAGTAAATATAATAAAATATGTATGAATTTAATACACTTTCTATATGTGACATTTTTCAAAATTCTGTATTAATAAAAAAATAACGTTTAAATACTAAAAAATGACAATCTTAAAAGCTAAATCAGTTTTACACACACACACACACTTGAATTTGTGGTTTACGGGGACTCTCCATAGGCGTAATGGTTTTTATACTGTACAAACTGTATTTTCTATTGCCCTACACCAACCCTACACCTAACCTACCCCTTACAGGCAGGGTCGGATTATCCATAGACGGGATTGGGCGAGTGCCCTGGGGCACCAGCCAATAGGAGGGCACCAAGTGATTAAGATAATGACTAGACCTTTAAAATATTTTTCATATTTTGTATATATATTATTTTGCTGGAAGAGATACATACAAAATGAACAGTTAATGATACAATACATACATAAAGAATTGCGATTGGGTCAGGTCACAGTGTATTTGCCCCTCCCCCCAGTCAGAGTCGAGCCCGCTGATTTATAATATTAAATTCACAATGCAGCGTCAGTTTAGCGGTTGTGCGAAACGTAAATTAAAAAAACAGAAAATATCATGACATATAGCAAAATTTAACAATATTGTCTGATTTTGCTCTATTTCTTTAACGAAAATAGTTTCAAAAAAAGTCACAGCCAAGCAGCTGGGCATCTCCATTCAAACACAGCTGTGTTTCGTTTATGAATGAACCTGCGTTTTTAAATGAATCTAGTGAGTCAATGATGCAATTACCCATTCATAAAGATAGTCACTTGCTTTGTTCCTGAATGAATCAGCCGTTCAAATGAATCAATTGAATAAAAGATTCAGTGATTAAATCAGTGACTTGCCGCCACCTGCTGGCAGTTAAATGACAGTTTTACTGTCATTTCAATTATTTAAATCATTTCAATCAATAAATAGTTCTATATTCAAAATTTTATAATTAAAACATTTAATCTCACAACATTGTTATGAATTTAAAACATCCATGCCACCTCTAAGCCTCTGTAAATGTCTGTAAATTTACCTACATGCCACTTTTGTGTTCTTCTGTGCCACCTTTGTAGTGGAAACTAATTTTGTTTATATTTATTTATTTTCATTGGTAACTTATTCTTCTTATTCTACCTGTTTGTATTCTATTTTTTTTTAATTAGAAATTTTGAAAAAAAAAAAAAAAGCTAATAAATATAGATTTTTGAATTTGACAACGACGTACTTTTAATAAAATTAGAAAGAAAAAAAAATGTGGCACTTCAAATGTGGTCACCCTAGGGCACTACACTGTGTTAATCCGGGCCTGCTTACAGGAAACTACTGGCAACTTTTGAATTTCATAAAACACAGTTTAGTATGCTTTTAAGCCTTTTTTTTTTACGGGGACACAGGAAGTGTCCTCATAAACCATGTTTACGTTGTAGTACCCATGTCATTATACACATTTGTGTCCTCGTAAACCATATATACCAGTACACACACACACACACACACACACACACATCCTTGTTTATACTACTTTGTGGGGTCCTAATGTCCCCACAAAGATGGTAAAAACAGAAATATAGTACTTTGTGGGGTCCTTTAGTTGGACAATGCCTTATAAATGATAATAAAGAATGTTTTATAGAATGTTAAAACTCACTATAGTATGGACGTAACCTACACCAACCCTAATCCTACCAGTCACAGAAACCTAACTTAATTTTAACATTCTTATATAAGAATATTATATATCAGAATGTTAAAACAGTCTTATAGTAATATAAGAATGTTATATATAAAAATGTTGTAAGACTCTTATAACATCTAATATAAGAATGTTTTGAGTGACTGGTAGGTTTAGACGATAGTATATCTTATAGTCTTGTATAAAAGATCATGTCTTTGTGGGGTCCGATTTAAGGGTCCGAGTTTTACTATCTTTGTGCGGACTTTTGGTCCTCAAGTTCTAAGAACAAGTAAAAACAAGTTCTCTCTCTCTCTCTCTCTCTCTCTCTCACTCACTCACACACACACACACACACAGTTACAGTTGTATATTTAAGTCAGTTTTAACACTATACTAAATTTCAATTCGAATTGGAATTTCAAAAAAAAATTGTATTTTTTCATTGGCGCGTTTAGTTTGAATATAATGTGATGACAGCATTGCTGCCTCTCCTATAACCTGATGAGATGAAATTAAAGCCGCAGCAGGTTTATGCACCGGACGTTTGCTCTGTGTGTGTGTGTGTGTGTGTGTGTGTGTGTGTGTGTGTGTGTGTGTGTGTGTTTCATGCAGACTGTATTCAGATGTTTCGGCAGCAGGATGGCGTGAAAGAGCCACTGAGAGCAGAACACACACACGTACGCACGCACGCGCACACAAGCTTTCGCTCCCAGAGTCTCGCGCTGAGGAGAGTCTGTCAGTCTCATTCCAGCATCAGTCGCGCATCATGGATCTGCGGGGCTCACACACTATTGGAATGATTTTACCCCTGTATCTCATCTTTTACTTCATCACAGGCTCCTTCAGCAAAGGTGAGTATCACGTTATTCATATTATTTGCGGTAATCTGAGGTGAATAACGACTTTTTTGTTGGATTTGTGTTCCCGCTCGATCCTCTGACTGGAATAACGGCAGTAAGTTGAGGAGCAACTTTGCTTTGTACCATCCGGAGATTAAACGACTAACGTTAATTAATCTGATGTTGTTTCATGATTTTAGTCGATGTAGTTTATTATATTACGTTTGGATGAAGTATGAATATATAATATGGCAGTTTGAGAGGGTAATTGATTCATTAATGCAACAGATATCGTGAAGGTGTTTTACGCATCGAATGGCTTTGATCGAGTTTATGGGAATATCTGTTGTGTGATTTTTATTTGTAATAGTGTCAAAATGAGCGGTTTTGTCTTGATGTAACGTTAAGTGTCTATTACTGTAGTACACACAAACTCATGTAACGTTATTTCAATGGGTGGGTTGCGCCGCATCGGTTTGTGGCGACAGGAGACACACTTGCACTGTTTCATGTCGTGTGTTTTAAGCGTTCATGTCAAATAGTGGATTAATTATCAGCACAATTACGGCTGTGAACTTATTCGTAATAATATTTCATAATAATTTCGATATTATTTACAGTAGGCTAGGCATTAATAGCCTATTGAAATATTAACAACACGGTAAAAACTTTATTAATAATGAATTATTAACGCGCAGGAGTTCAGGTGCTTAAAGGTATCATGTATCTAGTTTGATATACTGGACGCGCGCGGCTCGTTGTGACGCCACAAAACGCGGTCGCGCGTTCGACACGCGACGCGACGCACAGTCAGTTGACGCGCTGCAGATCTACTATAGCTACTGAATTGTCTCCTCCAGTCCGAAATAAAATACTTTCCTGCTGAGAAAAACCATCTTAAAGAGAAGTCTAGGATGGTTTTCTGCTCAGGTTGGTCTGGTTTGCTGGTTTTGTATGGGTTTTTCGGCAGATTTTAGTTGGTCAGGATGTGAAAACTGCTTGAAAACCAGCTAAACACCAGCTTGGCCAAGTGTGGACAACATGCAAATCATCTAAGGTGTAGATATTTTGATATATCTATAGTAATGGATACACTGTTGTAACATAATGTGCAAAATTGTTCCACTGTGCTATGCAAGTCACTTTTTGTACTAGTGGATCTGTGTTGAAAAATGTTTTTTTTAAAACCTATTTTATTGCTGCAATCTAGTCTTGATCTCACAGCTGATTGAAACATCAGAACTTCATTGATATGTGGGGCAGATTTCTGGACCAAAAGCTTTTAGTGAGTGTCACTTTATGACGTTGAGCTTTTATCTGGTATTAGACATGGAAAAGTCTTTCTGATTGACAGGTGAAGCGACCAATCACAGTCTTTAGCAGCGTTTAGGGGTGGATTTAACTGAACCACAAAGTACCCGTTTCACATTTCCGAAGCAGAATCATCTTAGTTGGTAAACTTCTATCATGGTAAATGGAAACTACAACAAATATGATTTTTCACTTTCCGTTTGCTGTAAAAAAAAAAAAAAAAAAAAAATATATATATATATATATATATGTGTGTGTGTGTGTGTGTGTGTGTATGTGTGTATATGTATGTATGTATGTATAATAGCAAAAGAAAGAAAAACAACGAAAAAAAATATATGTATGTGTATATGTATGTGGAAAGATTGATTACGTTGGTCAAAAGAGAGAAAGATGTGAAATTTGCCATCGCTTTTCAGCATCTGCATTAGAAACACTCACACCGCAGCCTTAACTAGATTTCTAAAGTCATAATGCCAATGTAATATAGCACAAGATATAGTGTTATAATGTGCATTACATTTTTAAAAATGAAAATAACAGAAAAACTTTGCTAGATATATCATCACAGTCTGTGAAAAGGTTCCATAATCGACCGGTGCAGAAATCTGTTGAAATAAGTGCACAGTAATGTCGCTTTGTGAAAAACGTCAATAAAATGAGCAGAAATGTGTGAGAAGTATTTCTATCCATCCAAAATGCACATACAGTCTTTTCATGGATATCTAGTTAACCTGTCAGTCTTTGGCAGATGCAGTGACTAGTTCTGGTGCTTGTTAACCATGATTTGGTTTCTAGGTGAACTCTAGGTGTGAGTTGCATCAAGTCAATCAGTCCTGTTTGGTTGCATGTTTGCATGCGGTTTGCATCAGACGGTCAGTGAAGGTACTATTACTGAGGTGACTGACTTCAGCGTTTCCAGTGCAGACGGCATTTATTTAGAGGCTTTCAGCAGTATTTGGTCATGAATGTTGAATCTGGAATGGAGGAATCCATCAGAATGAACTTTACCAGAGTGGATCATGGGGAATTACACCGATGCAGTCTAACACAGAGTGACGGCCGTCACCATAAACGCTCGCGTCGCTCCAGAAGACGACAGTGACGTCACGCTCTGAGCTCGTGGGTGTTGGTAATTAGATGCATATGTGTAATTGAAACAGATGGTTATGAACTTTGTAAGCCCCTGGCTCTCCGCAGCACGCAGCGCTCCAGGAGACAATATCTGGTGTGATGGATGCTGAATTCTGCTCTTCTGTCTGCACAGATTGAGGATGCATTAGAAATGAGAGCGCACTGGTGGCCAGACATACCTTACGCTCGAGTGCTGTGCGCATCATGCTACAGTGATGATATTTCCACTCCAAGATACTTCAAAAAATATCATGACACCCCAAAAAACTTGATATTTCCTCGGTGCATTTTTGTTGGTGGTATAGATTTTATTTTTTTTGAAGAAGAAACTTTGTTGCTAGGGTCGTTGTTAAGGTGATCTGATTGTTAGAATCATTTTAGCGTGTTGCTGTGTGGTTGCTAGGGTGAGTCCAACTTCAAGTTTCTGTGATTTTACTTTTTCAACGTGTATATTTTTCCACTTGTTTTATCATCCAGCAGGTGGAATTGTGCATCTGATATGCATTTATAGAGAGAGAGAGAGAGTCTGAACACAGAATCAGTATACATTTTTTTACTTGTCTTCCAATGCCATATAGTTTTCACTGCATTCTTTTTACATTTTCCAATGTCAAAATTTTTTTTTTTTTACTTTTTCTTATATAAAAATGCATTTGATAATTCTATGATTGGCATGTAGACAACATGGTTGCATTTAAGCATTTTTATTTGGAATTCAGTTTATATAAAATAACAAGATGAAAACTTTAATTTGAAGTTTTTTGTGTATACACACACATATTGATTTTACTTTTATTTATTTATTTATTTATAGTTTGCACACAGAATCAGTATAAATATATACATATCAATTTTACACTTATGTCTGTCAATTTATTACAGTTTTCACTGCATTTTATTGACATTCTATTAATTTCCAAAGTCACAATATTTCTTTTGTGTTTTCTTATAGTAAAAATGCATGTAATTGTTCTGTGATTGGCATGTAGATTATGTGGTTATGTGGAAATATTTTTGGAATTCAGTTCATATAAAATTTATATAAAAATGTATTAAAAAAGGTAGAATTCAATTTATATAAAATAACAGGTTGATAGCAATGTTGAACTATATTAAATGTTTTGATTTGTATATTTTTATATAATTTATTATTTTTATATTTTGAATTTGTGTCTAAAGATACCATTTGAAAAAGAATAGTGATATTGGTTTATTTATTTATTTATTTATTTTTTGTTAAGAAACTGTGATGCTGGGGTCATTGCCATGGTGTTGCTAAGGCATATTAATTTTTTTTTTAAACAATTAATTAATTAATTAATTAATTTATTTATTTATTTATTCATTTTTTTAGCATGTGTTAAGGTATTCTGAGTGTTTGCTAGTGCAAGTCATCCCTCAAGTTTCTGTGATCTTCTGAAATATGCGTCTTTCTCATTCAGTGTGCATCTGTGGGGTTTTTTTTCACCTGTTTTGTGGTGTGCATCTGATCACTTTGGCAGAAACTGGGTTTTTGTACCGTTTGTTCAGCTTAACTGTATGGCCACCACTGTAAGCTCCATAAAGCACAAGCCTGAAATATCCTGCTCATGTCCATGTGAGACACAGAATCAGGCCGCAATCAAAGCCGTGCTGGGCTCAGCTGGTTCCTCTGCAGGAAATGCACTGGGCTGATCTTACATGTGCGCTGAGAGTCCACACAGGCATGTTTACATCCAATGACCCACTTTCACTCTTCATTTTGAAATCCTCGTGCCCTAAAGAGCCATCAACAAAAGCTTCATTTCTGAAATCACTTCTATTTTTCTTTTAACCTCCAAGGTAGATTTAGTGGGATATATTATTATATCTCGATTTTCAAAATGAACTCAGGGGCTCGCTTGTGTAGTTTCATACTGGAGCACACACTTAAGCATAAAGGCTCATTAATGGTACTTTTCAGCAAGGCATTGTGGCCTGTTTGAGGCTCTTGAGTTGTTTGTTTCTTTGGAGATGAAAACAGCTGTTTCATGTTTCATTCTTCAGATTTCCAGAACCAAATTTCTTTAGGTTCTTCAGATCGATGTTTGGGTTTCTGGGCTTCTTGAAGCACTAGAACATAGATGCTGTCCTAAAGAACTAAAAGTGAAGCCCATATGGGTTCTTTAAGCTTTCTGAAAAACCATGTTACATTACTATTACCAGGGGTGCACATAATTTTTTCAGCCTGGTTCTCATAAGAGAACCTGGAGATTTGGATTGGTCCTCACATTGCATATAGTGTGACCCATTAAATATAACTATAAAAAAAACCCCATTAATAATAGTGATTATATTATTGCACTTTATTTATTTTTTTTTTTAAATAAAATAATAAATTAAATAATAAAGTGCGATAACACTATTTAAAATTAAAAGTGAGTATTAAATAGAAAAACAATTATTTTATCGTAAACTTAAAAATAAAATGCTATTATTTACTACAACTACTTTTTTTTATATGAATTTTCATCATTTTGAAACTTAAAATCAGCAGGATTTTATATTGGTGGGTTGCCAGCAAGTAAGTATATGCGCTTCCAGGTTTAGCGTTATTGATTGTAGAGCGTTAATGAAATGTCACAGTTTTGCATTGTGCTTTGAAAACGGCAGCGGATAGCCTAGATTTTTGCTTTTAGTTTTTTAATAGAAATCTTATATGGTAGAGTTTGTCGATCTAAAATGGTAATTGTGCATTAACAGCTGTCAAATGGCGTTATTTTCATGCCAAATGTCGAGAGCGCATTTTTGTAGCGCGAAAGTAGATTAATACAATGCGCGAGCGCGAATCTCCCCGTTTACACAAAGATTTCCTTTGCTCTCGCGCAAAACCGGACGCGCGCTCTCGGATATAGAGACAGAGCGCATTTAGGCCACGCCCACACCGGGGTTGGGGGCAATCCAACGCTCTCCATTGACTTTCTATTGCGGGAAGCTGCCTCCTTGTCATTTCTGACTTATAACAAAAAACAGAACTATGCCTAAAAGCTGCTATGTGACAAGGTGTACAGTAAACAAGCTAAAAAACCCAGAACTACGTTTTTATAAGCTGTCGACTCCAAAAAACGAGCGTTTCACTTTTTGACTTTTAGTCAGTGTGTAACTTTTGACGTTTAATCCAGGTGTGAAAAGAATTAATAGCTATCTACCGCAAGAGCACGGAGAGATTTGCGAGTGCACAGGACAAAGTTTGAGTGCGCACACACACACTTTGAGTGAGAGCAGAGACACGGTTTAAGTGCGCACACACTCTCTGTGCGAGAGCAGCGTATATCCGAGAGCTCGCCTCTGGTTTTGTGTGAGAGCAAAGGAAATCCGCGTGCGAGCGGGAAGATTCGCATCTCGCGCATTATATTAATCTACTTTCATGCTACAAAAATGCGCTCTCGACATTTGGCATTAAAATAATGCCATACTGTCAACCATGTCCGTACACAATTGCGCTGTCACAACTTATTTACACAGCGCATTTTAAATTTTGGTCGCGCATGCGGACCTGCGTACCACTTATGTGCACCCCTGACTATTACTATTTATTTATTTATTTATTTACAAGCAAAAAAAGATATTAATATATACATTTTACTTGTTTGTGTTTATTGTCTTTTACATAAATAATATGCAGTAAAATAACATTTTATTTACTTATTAAATACAAGATTTTTACGTGAACCTAATTAAATAATATTTATTGTACAAATTGTAGATTCTAATTTCTTTTACATAAATATTATTTATAAATATTATATATTATATATTTTTACTTATATGTATGTATAATATAATAAGTGTATAATATAAAAATATTATTATTCTTGTGTAATAATTTAAGTTTTCTATATTTATATTATTTTTTACATACAGTATGTATTTTTTGTTTACTTATTTTTTTACATAAATGTACATTTTACATTTTTTACTGTTTTACATAATATTTATTATTTATATTTATTTACTGCCTTCCAATTCAATACAGTTCTCATTGCATTCTATTTACTTTACATTCATTGTCATGGTCACAATATTTTGTGCTTTTTCCTATATGTATTTGTCTTTATTATTGTGCTTTTTCTGTAATTGGCATCTAGACAGTGTTGTTATGGAGGTTTGAAAGGTTTATTTTTAGCAGTTCAGGAGAACATTTAAAGACCTTTATTGGTTTTTGAACAACGTCTTGTAATTATATTTGGCTGTATGTTTTTTTTTTTTTTTTTAAGGTACTCTTTGGTTCTTTGGAGATTAAAATGTTTTTTGATATTTCAGAGGTTCTTCAGATCCGTGTTTTGGTTTCTTAGTTCTTAGTTTTTGTTTTTTTTGGGGTTTTTTTTCCCTGAAGAACTGGAGATTAAAAAGCTCTTTTTGAGGCTTATAAAGGTTCCTGTGCTTCATCAGGCTGTAAAACACGTTTCGATCCTTTGTTTAACAGCATATAAGCTCTCGTATGTTGTGATAGTATTTCTTTTTTGACACTCGGCCTTTGTTTACCTATTTGTAATAGTAATAGGCCCAGAAATGTGACTGTTACTAACACAGATGACAAATACAGCGGTCAGTGAATTAACAGAGTAGTGCAGCAGCAGTTTTTTCACATTACGCCCAGGCTGTTCATTCTGCCAAGGCAATTATATTCAGCACCGAGGCCGACTGGTGAGATCCGAGGCTGGTTTGTTGGCTCAAAATCTGCCTGCCAATCACGTCTAAACACTTAGTGTCTGCACTAAGCATATCAGGAGGCTTTCCCTATCTGATCTCGGGTCAGAAAGATTGACATCCCCAACTATGCTATCTTTACTTCCAGGTCGTTTATCATTGCCGAAAGCTGGTCCGGAGGCATTGAAGTGTTCAATTTAATCATGACTGTGTGGCTGCTTACTCTTGGCAGTGTCGTGCGCTTTATGATAAAACCATAGTGCCACCAGAGTGTCGCGGAAGCTTAGTCATAATTGTGAAGTATGTCGCCATGTCTTGCTAAAAACGGCCAGCAGAATCAATTAAAGAGCAGGAAGAAAGGAGATGGCAAGCAAGGGATGGAGTTTGGCTGGATTTCAGTTCCTCTAGATGTTGGGCAGCGGGTCGTGCTGATGAATGATAACTTGAGGGATAAACTTTGTCTTTAAAGGTGAAGTGTGCACATTTCTAATGCTTAAATAGTTGGCAAAAATATATAAAATGACTGATAATTGACTATTGAGCATTATTTTTAGATCTTAGCCAGCTAAAAGGGAATGGTAAAGTTCTCTCAAAGTTATAAACAAACGTTCTTCCAGTAACATTAATAAAATATTAGGTCAAAGTTATCTAGTCTTTAATTTTGTTCTCAAAATGTTATTTATACATCATTCATGGAATGTTTCAGAATGTTTAGAGACCATTCAAGCGTAATGTTCCCATAATGTTTGTTAATCCCTTAATGTTATAACCAAGAAAAAACATTTTTAAAACATTTTAACATGTTTCTAAAGAACTAGAGGATAAAAACTCTTTTTGAGACTTTTAAAAGGTTTTTCTTTTCCATCAGGCTGTAAAAGCCAATTAAATCCACATTTTTAATGTTTATGTTGTTGTCAAAACATAAAATAACATGATAATGATTAGAGAACTTTATTTTTAGCAGTTTAAGAGAAACTTTAAATATCCTAATTGGTTATTAAATGATTCAACAAAGATTTATTCTTCTTATCAGTATTTATTTTTGGTCATATAATGTTCTTGAGATGCTCTTTGGTTCTTTGAAGATTAAAAAGTTTTTGATGTTTCATAGGTTCTTCAGATCCATGTTTTAGTTTCTTGGGTCTTATAAGTGTTTCTCTAAAGAACGTCTCGGTTACGTATGTAACCCTCGTTCCCTGAAGGAGGGAACGGAGACGTCACGTCGGTGACCGACAAATGGGATCTCGCCAGAGAGACCAATCCACTTTGATTGTAACTAAACGAGCCAATGGACATTGGCATGGGGTATTTCACATCTGGCTGCCACACCCCACAGCGCGGCTATAAGAGGCAGCAGGTGCACCGCATTAAATCATGTTTTCGCTGAGGAGCCGAGCCGGTGACCTGGCAGCTCAGCGGTGGTAGAGCAACTGTGGTGACGGGACATGACGTCTCCGTTCCCTCCTTCAGGGAACGAGGGTTACATACGTAACTGAGATGTTCCCCTTCAGTCGGTCACTCCGAGTCACGTCGGTGACCGACGAATGGGATCCCTACCAAAGCGCCACAGGAGCTGCCACCTCCAGTGCCCTGTGTAGGTCTCCAGGTCCTTCCTATAAGGCAGACGATAGGACCGGAGAAGCTCTACACAGAGAAGGTCGACTACTGCTGTTCCTCGAGCAACCCAAACAGTTGGACTTGGATAACACTGGGAAAGCGTGCCCTTCCATTTGGAAGAGGCACACTGCGGAGTCACCTCCTCCCAGAGGGGGTTAAGTGACATTTATTCCTGTGAAGTAACCCCGTAGGGCCCTATCTCACATGGAAGTCTCTGAGATGGCTCAGGCTGCATCATTTAGAGATGGCAGAACGCTGTCTGCCGGGGGAAACACGGCTCTAGTAGCTGCACCGTGGAAATACACATATGGGAACCCAACTGGTTCACTCATATGGGCACTAGCCTCACACCAGATTTCAGGAATTCATTGGCTGAAAGGCCTGGCACCGGACGCTCCGCCACGTCCGGCCACCGGAGTGCTGGAGGACTCGACAGGGTTTGCCTGGTTAAGGAACTCTCTGGAGAATTAGACGTTAAGGACGCCGCAAGCCGACTCTGAACTGGGCCTCTCTGTGCCACTACCTGTTTGAGGTGAGAACACAGGAGGAAACCGGTTCGACATGTAGGCTATAGAACCTAGCGAACGTGTTAGGAGTCGCCCAGTCCGCAGCTCTACAAATGTCTGCTAGCGAGGCACCACGAGCCAGCGCCCAGGATGACGCGACACCCCTAGTGGAGTGAGTACACAGCCTGAGCGGGCAGGGCACACCTTGTGCTTCATAGGCCAAGGTGATGGCATCCACTATCCAGTGGGCCATCCTCTGCTTGGAGACAGCCTTCCCATTTTGCTGTCCTCCGTAATAGACAAAGAGCTGTTCTGAGGTCCTAAAGCTCTGAGTTTTATCCACGTACTGTCGCAGTGCACGTACAGGACAGAGCAAAGCTTGGGCTGGGTCTGCCTCCTCCAGGGGCAGCTCTTGCAGGTTCATCACCTGGTCCCTGAAGGGAGTGGTAGGAACCTTGGGCACGTAGCCGTGCCGGGGTCTCAGTGTTACACTGGAATCAGCCGGCCCAAACTCAAGGCACGATTCGTCAACCGAAAATGCCTGCAGGTCCCCCACCCTCTTAATCGAGGCCAATGCAGTCAGGAGTAGGGTTTTCATAGAAAGAAACTTCAACTTGACTGACTGCAAATGCTCGAAGGGGGCAGTTTGAAGGGCTCTTAGCACCAATGCCAAATCCCAAGAGGGTAGAGAGGGAGGCCTAGGAGGATTTAACCTCCTGGCCCACCTAAGGAACCTGATGACCAGATTATGCTTCCCCACCGACCTCCCCTCTACGGGGTCATGGTGGGCGGAAATAGCAGCAACGTAAGGGTGGAGGGGGACAGCCTACGCTCCAACCCTTGCTGCAGGAAGGAAAGCACGGCTCTGATCAAACATCTCCGGGGGTCCTCATGGTAAGAGGAACACCATTCGACGAACAGGTTCCACTTCAGAGCATAGGCCCGTCTAGTGGACGGTGCTCGAGCTGAAGCGATAGTGAGCGCTACCTCCTGGGGTAGGTCACCTTGAATCTCCGCGTCCCATACAGGGACCACACGTGGAGTTTCCACTAGGGGTGGGCGCTATACGGTATTAACGTGACTACCGATATTACGTTGTGCCATGATATTGATTTTGCTATACCGTGGATACCGTTACATATTCATGGATTTCATTGGATGGACAGACACAGATTTTTTTTTTTTCCCCTCGCGGTCGTTACTGCGTCATCAGAGAGAGAGAGAGAGAGATGCCCCGCTTGATCGGACATAAATCAGAATCGGATAGTTTTTGCTCCAAACACACTATCGGCTATTCGGAACTGCACACAACCTGGATTACAATAATTTCCCAAAATGTAATTTGTGTGGTAATATTACTAAGTCTGTAAATGGCCGTTAACACAGGACAGAGACGCAGAACACGGATACAAAGAGAGAAAATACTGGAGCTGGCAGTGCAAGATCACTGTTCACAATGCTCAAAATATATGAAGAAAAATATAAATAATGAATTGGGGACAGGGGGTTAATATGAATGAGTATCTGAAGGGAAGGGCATTTTTTTTTCTCTTACCTCCGTGTTCATAAACGCAGCGCAGAGCAGCTTTATTTACAGCGGTAACAAAGGAACGCTAAATTGAGGACATAAGCGCCATCTGCTGTCAGAGAGTGAATTTGCATGTTCTTTCAGTCCATTTGCTGTTTTTCTTTTGCGCAGGTGTCTTAAGTAGCATAATTTCACACATCTAAAGTCAGACCATTCTATTTTTGCCTTAGATCTTGAAATCATGTTTTTTTTCTAGTTATATAAGGTTAAAATACATATTTTGCCTGTAATTTAACTAAAGTGTACTAAAATGTGATTCCAAACGCAAAGACAGGGGCATCGACAGCCTTGACTGAAGTGAACCGGATGCCCCTGAATTTGGGGGGACACCGGGCGAACTGAATCGCGTAGCCGAGTCTGATGGTCGGCAGGAGCCACTGGGACGGACTGGGGAGCACTAGCTAGGCTCCGAGAGACCGTGCCGGTGGAACCAACGGGGCCACCGACGTACCTGCGGTGGGGCAGCGTGGTGGAACACAGGGACCCAGCCCGGGGCCTGTGACGGCAGGGGGCGGGGTCTGGGTGTGAAGTGTAACACTCACCTGATTCCTCCTCGTGTGAGAGGAAACCCGGCTCGAGGCTTGTGACAGCCCGGCGTGTGACAACCTGAAGCAGGGACTCGAGTGTTACAGCCCTTACCTGGTTCCACGAATGGGCAGGAGGGGTGCTCTTGGGCAACTCCACTTGGGGAAGCCCTCACCGTGATCCTCAAATCACCTCTGACTCCACCGGACGCAGCGCGGCAGAGGCAAAGGGACTCTGGCATGTTTGACATAGCGGAGTCTTTTATTCAACTCTGAGATGGTCATGTCCCCACAAGAAGAACATGAACCATCAATGAAAGCTTCCTCAGCGTGCTGAATGCCCAGGCTCATGAGGCAGCGATCATGACCGTCTTGAGGCGTCAGGAAACGACCACACCCAGAAACACACGGGTGATAAGACATCTTTAAAAAGACGCGATCACCCGTGTTGCTCTTTTAGAGAAATGCTCTTTTAGAGAAATTGCTCTTTTAGTGCTGAAGCACGCAGGGGAGCTGGCCACCGCACACTCCTGGTGTGGCTGTCTGCACGAAGACTATCTTTCTTTTTCTCCCGTGAGACCGTGACTACTGCTGCTGCACCGTAACGCCCGCACTCGTCTCTGCAATCACTCGAAGGAGGAAAGAGCAGTAGTGATGCACCACCGCTTGGCTTCGACGCAAAAAGATGATTTAATGCGGTGCACCTGCTGCCTCTTATACCCGCACTGTGGGGTGTGGCAGCCAGATGCGAAATACCACATACCAATGTCCATTGGCTCGTTTAGTTACACTCGAAGTGGATTGGTCTCTCTGGCGAGATCCCATTCGTCGGTCACCGATGTGACTCGGAGTGACCGACTGAAGGGGAACTAGAGGATAAAAAAAACTTATTTTTTTAAAATCTTTTAAATGGTTATTCCGCTCCATCAGGCTGTAAAACCCATTTAGGTCCATTTTTTTTAAATAGTTGAGAGATCTGAAAGAAATTTGTTAGAATTTTTTGTAGTGTTTTGTGAAGTTGAGAGTTCTGAAGAGTGAAACTGATGCTTTCAAAATACTGATCTGAAATGACAACTTCTGATTCAGCCAGTGGAATGAGTTGGGGGCGGGAATATCTGTTTGATTGACCAATGGAAGACAAAGAAAAACTTTTTTTGCAGTTCCATTCGGCAAAGCTAGTGGAAATCAGAAATCACTGAATAAAAAAATCACACATTTAATATTGTTAAACTGAGGCTGTTAAAGTGAACTAAAACTAAACTATAAAAAAGAAAAAAATGTTACTTGATAAATATATGTTATATATATGTTATATGTAAATATATGTTACACACACACACACACACACACATAGACACACACACATTATTATATTTATATACATTTTATTTCACATTATTTTTATTTTACTTTTTATTCAACTTCTTGTACTAAAATAACTAAAACTAAAACTTAATAAAATACAAATTAATAAAAACTGTATGTTTAAAAAGAAACGACACCTAATAAAAATGACACAAAAAAGACAACCAAATTACTAAAACTTTCTTAAATAATAATTAAAAAATAAAAATGGAAAATACAAGAATGAAAAACTAATTCAAAATATTAAAAAAAGATATAAAAGTATCTCATTAACGATGCTGATAATTACAAAGAAACAGCAATTAAATTTTTAATTAAATGTAATATTTTGAAGTAGAAAAACTGAAACAGTGCTTTCTTGTAAAACATGCTTTAATAATCTTTATTTACAACTTAGAAGAATCAGTTTTTTTTTACACTGTAAGTTTCAGTTTGTGTTGATTGACCGTCACTTAGTGTAACAATAACTATATGTGGAAATATGGTTTGTATCTCCCATAGTGAGGTATCAGCCTCATCAGGATTTATCGTTTATCAAATCTACCAGTTGTTTGTATGGAACGAGACATAAACCCTCAGCATAAGATCAATTTGCTGTGAATGCGCTCCGTATTTCCCCGCAAAGCACGTTGTCCATTATGATTCATGGTCTCAAAGAGCCTGGACGTCGGCAAGGGGCGAAGCCGAGAACAAATCACCCTCATACGTCTTCTTTACTGTCAGTTATGAAAATGTGTGAATAGAAAGTCAAACGGTGAATGGGAGTCTTATGGAGTCAAGGTTACACACTAATGACAGTTGTGTGTTTTTTTTTTCTCGTTGAACTCTTGGCTGCTCCTCATGCATTTGCATTTATTAATACGGGCCGCAGTATTTAAGCGCAAAATTGGCAGGAAATTACGCCGCAGCCGTCAGAGACTCAAGGCTGAATATCTCTCAAGGCTTTAGCACCCAAAACCAAAGCACATTCATCTCACACACCTGCCACAGCTGATAGGTGATACAGCCCAGAGAATTCATCATCCTGAGCCATATTTTGTCTACAGAATATACTGCACTTGCTCAAATATTTCTTTAGCTGTCGGTGTCGAGTACGTTTGGGAGGAAATGTCATTTCTTTTTTGTGCACTTTCAAACACTTAAAGGGGATAGTTCAGCCAAAAATGTAAAATCTGTCTTTTTGCTTCTGTTATTGGAGCACAGAAGGTGAATTTTTGAGGAATTTTGAAAAAAGACATCCAATTTTGTATATTCAGATTTATATATTTATCCAATATACAATAGCCAACATTTGAAGTGGATCAAAACCTTTCATCAAAGTTGTCCTAAAATCAAAACAATACCCGTTCTTATCTTAGGACAACTTTGATTAACTTTTTTGATCCACTTCAAATGTTGACTACTATATATATATATATATATATATATATATATATATATATATATATATATATATATATATATATAGAAAATAAGGCACACCCGAGGTGGAGGGTTTTGGTGGGTTTGTGGGTTTTGGCTATTTTGCTGTTGTAAGCTGTATGGACCTTTGAAATAACTGAAATCATTTGGTGAAGTGATATAATGAACATGTTATGCGGTCAAGACCTGCCTGGAACTACTTTTGCCGTGCGTTTCCCTGAAAATAATTGCAATCTTACAACTTTTGTCAGCCAATCAGATTCAAGCATTCAACACCCCCATAGTATAGATATATATAAAATTGGATATTTTTTTAAAGAAATTAAGAATTTTTGTTCAGCAAAGATGCAATATATTGATCAGAAGTAACATTTATAATGTTACAAAAGATTTCTATTTCAAATAAATGCTGTTCTTTTGAACTTTCTATTAATCAAAGAATCCTGAAAAATAAAATGAATCACTGAAAAATATTCGGCAGCACAATGGTTTTCAACATTGATAATAATCAGAAATGTGTCTTGAGCTGCAAATCAGCATATTAGAATGATTTCTGAAGGATCGTGTGACACTGAAGACTGGAGTAATTATGCTGAAAATTCAGCTTTACATCACAGCCATTAATTACATTTTAACAGACATTCCACTAGAAAACAGCTATTTAAAATTTTAATAATATTTCACAATTTTTCAGTTTTTACTGTATTTTTGATCAAATAAATGCAGCCTTGATGAGCTTAAGAGGCTTTTTTAGAAACTAAATATCTTACCAATCCCAAATTTAAATTTGAAATTAATATAGATATGAAATGTACTTCATATACAAGGAGTTTTATTTATGCATGCATAATAAATATATGCATATATAAAATACCGTATAAGGTACAACACAATCAAAAAATAACTGTGCATATGTTGGAGCTTGATAGTCGTTGTCATTATGAATTGTTGTTGTATATAAAAGAGCGGCATAAATTCCCTTCAAAAAAAGCCTCCTGTGGCGTCCCACAGAACAAGATAACAGCATGTGGGTCGAGAGCGAGTAAATAAAGTTAGATTTTTCATTTTGGAGTGAACTATTCCTTTAAATGTGCTCCATGTTTTATGTCAGCAGCCTCAAACTCTCACTAATAGATGCTCACAGATGTGCCCTTGAAGGAGAACAGATAAAACACAACAAAATTGGCAGGAGGAGCGACTCCCGGGCCGTGTCACATTCTACACGCGTATTTCATTTCACTCTTCAGTGCTTCCCCTGTGGCGGGATGAGAACGCAGAGTGACCTGCCAGCAAACTAGGTCAAAGGCGAAGCATGCACCTTTTCACCCATGAAAAAAGCAGCTGATCAGATATTTCTCACCCCTGAGGCATTCGAGTTCTCCAGCAGTTCGGCGCCGGGCATCTGGATGTGGCTTTTCCCTGTGAGCGCAGTGAAAGTGATTATTTGTCGGTAATGGAGGGGAATGGTTTTAGTGACATGGCTCGACCTGCCTGCTATCAACACACACACAGATCCAGCCCGCAAATAAGCACTTTGTAAATTGTTTATCTGCCTGTGGTTTTGCTTTCTGATGTTGCTCAAGTGGTTGAAAGACTCCATGATATCAAGAGTTTTGTGGCTTTCAGTCTGTGTCTGTTAATTTGTAATGTATTCAGAATAGCATAGAAGTTTAATATAGTATTAGTGCTGCAGTATGTAGTATGTGAACTGTGCCTTGTATGCAGATTTTCTCTATGCATATAAAAGCTGAATGATCAACTGCATTCACTGAAATGCTAACTATATAACCCACAATGCACTTGGCTTGTCCTTTTCCTTTCAAGTGTTGTGAATATCAGCTGTGATTTTATAAAAACATCCTGATTCATTATTTAATCAGGCTCGCCAGAACAGTTTTTTTTCTTTATTACATAATAATAATAATAATAATAATAATAATAATAATAGTAATAATAAATGTATTGTTGCTATTATCATTATTATGTATTTTTGAAGTTATTTTTTTACATGTATAGAAAAAATTATTTATTTAAATACACTTTATATATGCATTATTGTTATTAGTGTTATTTTTATATTTATGTAAATATTTAGTTGTTTTTGTACATAATTTTATTTTTACATATTTGCATATTTTTAACAATTTTACATAAATATACATTTCATATTGTTTCTTACATAAATATAAATATGTATGTATTCAAATATGGTTTTTGTATTTTTTATATTTGTATTATGTACACAAATATAAACAAGAATATTTATTTATTTGATTTTTTTAAAACATGTATACATAAATTTAAAGTTCATATTGTTTTTACATATAAATAATAATATTTACTTATTTAATTACATTAATTTGTATATTATTATTATATATCAGTATTAATTACATGGATATCAATTATAATATTTAGTTATTTATTTTTTAATATAATTCAATTACATTATTATTTGTTTTATTTTTACATATTTAAATTTCTTTTTTTACAATTTGTTTACATAAATATATTGTTTTAAATAATGGCAATGTTATTATCTGTTTATTTGAATATGTTTATTTATATATTTTTATTTTGCATTTGTATCATTTACATAAATATAAATAAATATTTAGTTATTTTTATCTTAAAATTTTTTATGAATTTTACGTGAACATTAATCATATTTGTTTACTTTAATGTATTTTTTAGATATTTTTATTTATATCATAACATTTATTTATTTATTTCATGAGTGGCTTAAAAATTAAATAACCACTTTTATTTCCAGTATGATACAGTACCTGACTTTGACAGTCAATGTAGTCACATCAATGTAGCATAATACTGTTGGAGACATTTACCATAATGTGATACAAACTGTTTCAATTTTTTTTTTTTTTTTTAAACATAGATGGTAGTACAAAGCATACACTGCACAGCAGCAGGCTAGTATTCATTGGAAACACAGCCGTGCTCCCATATGCATTAATGTGTTGTTTGTTTGTTTATTTGTTTATTTGCTTATAGCCACCAAATTTTGCTGAATTTCATTGTGAGTATCGCTCCCAGCGGAGCGTCTGACTCATGTTTACTACGCTGCTGATGTCACTCGCTCAGATGAGGACTCGTATATCACTGGCCTTCATGACAGCAGCTCATTAGTAGTTAAAACAAGCAATTACAACATGCATGTCAAGAAAATTTATGTTTAATGTGATTTCCCCTCCGAGGGTGTCCGTCCATTAAGAAACTTGGCATTCATCACACAGATCCTCCTGTCAGGGATTATCATTTATAATAAGGGCTTCTCAAGCTTACAGACCCCTGCAAGAATCAAACGGCTTGATTTGAGGAGTTGCGGCTCCTTAGTATGCAGATAAAACAGCACGAGATGAAACATGCATCCCTAGAGGACCAGAACATGAGCGTGTAGAAGTAGCTTGGCCTTTATGTTCCACTCGCACTGCAGCTTTTAGAAATGATACATTTAAAAATACGTGTTCTATTTAGAACCAGCCTGATGTCACTGGAGAACCTTTGATGCTCCACAAAGAGCTTTTCCTTCTCTCTAGGTGTTTAGAAAAACAGTCTGGTGCTTTAAAGATCAGAGAAACTAAAACATTGATCCGAAGAACTACATCAAATACTAAATAATCAAACACCAAGAAAGTTTTAATCTTCAACGGGGATGCTGGGGCTAGTTGTCACACTTTTTAATCCAGTGCATTATTTATTTATTTATTTCCCATTTGCATTCAAAGCATCAAAGTTTATTGTCTTGAGTAAAAAAAAAAAAATGCTTTGTTTAACACGTTGTCCCCTCTAGTGGGGCATGTTGTAATGCAATATGAAGTAAGCAGTTTATTGACACAAAATTGAGCCAAATATTTTATATATTTTACTATAAATATGATTATGTCTAATTAAATAATGATACTTATTTATTTAGTCATTTAAAGTTTTAAAATAAATTTTAAAATGTGCTATAATCTATTTAATGGCTTTTCAGCCATTTTTTAATAAATGTTTTATTAAAAATATGATGCCATTTAAATAAACAAATATATACAGTGTATATTAAATAGTAACTTTAGTAATAATAATTAAACAGTGAATTTCATTTATTTAAAATTCAATTTTAAAATGAATTATAAAATGTATTATAGTCTATTTAATAACTATTTAGCAAAATCTAACACCGTGTCCTAACTACACGCGACGCGACAAGATTCCAGCAACAAGCAATTTGGATCTCCACACTAGACACGACGCGACACCGCGACTGTCAGACCTGTGTTCCATGTGTCTTGTGTTTTGTTCCCCTTATGCCCATATTTGGTTCTTTTCCTGTTCCTGTCCTCATTGTGTTCATTTGGTTCCAGGTGTGTCTTGTCTTCCCCTCTTTATGTTATGTATTTAAAGAGTGTTCAGTTTAGTTTCCAGCGTCCAGTATTGTTCGTCAGTCCTCTGTCTACGTATGTGTTCCTGCCTGAGTTGGAAAAATAAAAGACTGTTTATGCTGATCTCCGACGTCTCCGTGCTCCTTCGTCTCCCCGTCTCCATCGCAGTAGGCAGATTGTGACAGAATACTGGACCATAACAAAAAGTAAGCAGCGCGCCTTCTCCCTGTGTTTTGTTTTCCATTTTTGAAAAGTTTTTAGTTTTCCTGTTTTTTTTCCCCTCCGCGGCATGGAAGCGCCTCTCTCTTCTTCGCCCTAGCCCGTAGAGATCTCCCCTTCTACGAGGATGCTGGGGAATTCAGCGGGCTCGCTGCGGCGATGGCGCTGTACGCCGCTGCCATCAATCATCTGTTCTGGCTCGGGGCCAACTACCATTGCCTCGTGGACTGGGGAAGTGTCCAGGCCTGAGCCAGAACCAGCCCGCCGTCCAGTCTGCCGGCCGTTTCGCCGTCGAGTCCACCTGCCAAAACCCAGTCAAGCCCGCCGGCGGCGGCTCTCTCCAGCCCGCCGGCCGCTCCGAAGTTAAGTTCGCGGGTTGCCGCTCGCTCAAGCTCGCCGTCCAGTCCGTCCACCGATCCCCAGTCAAGTCCACCTGCCATTCCCCAGGCAAGCCCGCCGGATGTTCCTGTGGCAAGCCCGCCGGATGTTCCTGTGCCAAGCTCGCCGGCTGTCCCTGTGGCAAGCCCGCCGGCAGTTCCTATGGCAAGCCCGAAGCTAAGCCCATCGGCAGTTCCGAGGTCACGCCTACCGGCTGCACCGAATCCAGTGCCGGCTCCTCGAAAGCACATTGCTGTGCCTGCTCCTCCAGAGCGCCCTCCAGTGCCAGCTCCTCGAAAGCGCTTCCCAGAGCCCCCCCACCTCCAGAGTGCCCTCCAGTGGCCGCTCGTCGAAAACACCCTCTAGTGCCCACTCGTCCAGAGTTCACTCCAGTATCAGCTCCAGCCCCTGACCAGAGTCCAGTGCAGGCTCTAGCCCCTGACCAGAGTCCAGTGCAGGCTCTAGCCCCTGACCAGAGTCCAGTGAAGGCTCCAGCCCCAGACCAGTGTCCAGTGCAGGCTCCAGCCCCAGACAAGATTCATGTTAGAGCTGCAGATTCCCAGTTTAGCCCACGGAGGGCTCCGGTTCCTGAGTTAAGGCCTGGATGGGCTCCTGTTCCCGAGTTAATCCCAGAGAGGTCTCCTGATCCCTAGTTAAGCCCAGGGAGGGCTCCTGATCCCCTGTTAAGCCCAGGGAGGGCTCCTGATCCCACGTTAAGCCCAGAGAGAGCTCCTGATCCCCCGTTAAGCCCAGGGAGGGCTCCTGATCCCCCGTTAAGCCCAGGGAGGGCTCCTGATCCCCCGTTAAGCCCAGGAAGGGCTCCTTATCCCCCGTTGAGCCCAGGAAGGGCTCCTGATCCCCCGTTGAGCCCAGGGAGGGCTCCTGATTCCCCGTTGAGCCCAGGGAGGGCTCCAGATCCCCAGTTAAGCCCAAGGAGGGCTCCTGATTCCCAGTTAAGCCCAGGGAGGGCTTTTGATACCCAGTCTAGCCCAGGGAGGGCTCCAGTATCCATTCCTCCAGCGTGCCATCCTGTTCCCGCATCCAGCCCCCTGACTCCAGGTCCCACATTTGTCCCACGGAGGGCTTCTGAGATTTCTTTTCCCCAAGAAATTTTTTTGGGGGGGCTATAGTGCTGCTGTAGTGGCTGGGCCTGCAGTAGTGGCCGGGCCGAGTGACGAGGTTAAGGCCACGGAGGCTGATCTGCCATGGCCTCCTGAGTCCCCTGATCCACCATGGTCTCCCGAGTCTCCTGATCCGCCATGGCCTCCTGATTCCCCTGATCCGCCATGGCCTCCCGAGTCTCCTGATCCACCATGGTCTCCCGAGTCTCCTGATCCGCCATGACCTACCGAGTCTCCTGATCTGCCATGGCCTCCCGAGCTCCCTGCACCGCCATGGCCTCCCGAGCTCCCTACACAGCCATGGCTCCCTGAGCTGCCTGCTCCGCCTGGAGTCGGTATCACCCTGGAGGCCTCCCGTCCCATGGAAGTCCGTCCTTAGAGGCCTCCAGAGCGCCCACCCCTCCTCCCCGGTAGAAGTTATAAGGCGCGTGGACGCGCCTTCTGGGAGGGGGGAGTAAATATCAGACCTGTGTTCCATGTGTCTTATGTTTTGTTACCCTTATGCCCATATTTGGTTCTTTTCCTGTTCCTGTCCTCATTGTGTTAATTTGGTTCCAGGTATGTCTTGTCTTCCCCTCGTTATGTTGTGTATTTAAAGAGTGTTCAGTTTAGTTTCCAGCATTCGGTATTGTTCGTCAGTCCTTCGTCTACGTGTGTGTTGCTGCCTGAGTTGGAAAAATAAAAGACTGTTTATGTTGATCTCCGACGTCTCCGTGCTCCTTCGTCTCCCCGTCTCCATCGCAGTAGGCAGATTCTGACAGCGACGCGACAGAATCAATCAAATATCACAGCCAATCAGAAGCGTGTGTGGGCGGGCTCTCTCTGGAAGAGCACTGCACTCGCAACGAAGTGGATAAGTTTATAATCTAATTCATAAATATTAAAGCTTTTTAACATCATTAAATGTACATACTGAGTGACTGATAACATCTCTGTTATACACTCGTTGGTTTGCAGTGAGTTCACAGTTTTAATGGTCATCTTTGCTTTAATTCATTTTCAAGATCTGAGGTGAACTATCTGTTGTTGCTTTCAGTATGGCTATAAGGTCACACAAAATTATATTTAAACGCATATTAGACACGTTTATCTTTGAATAAAGCACATAATCACCTGAGATTATCTACTGTCATATAGTTTGTATGTTGTTGTTCCAGCCGCGACGTTGCGGAAATAGAAACCGCTTCTAAATTAGAAATTTTGCGTGTCACCGTCGTGGCTAGTTAGTACAAAAACTCTGATTAACATGGAAAAGATACATTTTATCGCGCGCGCGTGTAGTTAGGACACGGTGTTAACATTAAAAATGTGATGCTATTTAAATAAAAAAAAAAATAAACAATATATCTCATTAAATAATATTAATAGAATTTATTTATTTATTTGAAATAAAATGTTAAAATTAATTTTAGAATGTATTAAAGTCTATTTAATGTCTATTTAGCAACATCTAAATATATTAAAAATATGATGCTATATAAATAAAAATATAGACAATATATCTGATTAAAGAATATTAATAGTATTTATTTTTTTGAAATAAAATTTTTAAATTAATTTTAAAAAAGTATTATAATCTATTTAATGGCTCAAATTGTAGTCCATTAATGATTACAAATGACATGATGAAAATTGTAATTAGTGTAATTAATTACACATTTTAGATAACTTTTAGAGAACTTTTGTCCTAACTCTCATAGATTTGCATAAGATTATTTTGTACTGTATTGATATGAAAATACAAAAAGAAAGAAAATGTGTTCCATTCTCTCTGTTATAAACAATATAAAGTGCATTAATCATTACGTTACATCAGAGTGTCACTGACTGGGGTTCATGTAATTAGTTTACATTAGATTACATGTAATCAGTTACTACCCATAATGCAAATGTGACAACTTGCCCCGACCTCTCATCCTTAAAAAAAAAAAAAAAATATATATATATATATATACAGTCCAACCTCTCAGTTCAGATTAGCTTTCATCATACAGTTACTATTGACTGAGAAAACATGCATGTGTGTGATTGGACTTTTGACTCAAAACCTGCTAGTTACTGAGATAAAGACTCTGTGACAATTAGCCCCAGTGTCCCTATACAATGAAAAAGCAAAGGGTTGATCATCTTCTGTGAGTCTGAAGGGCTGCAGAGACCCACTGAAGGACTTTTAAGTGTGTATTTCCAGTATCATGTGACTTTCTTCGCAGCATTTTGGTTTAAAAATAGCATGACGCAAGTGATTTCATAGATCCAGAAGAAAATGACTTAACGCCACACGTTTGATCAAGAAGGCTTTCAGAAGTCACACAGTCTCAGGCGTCCATATAAACCCAAAAAACACATACTACCACCCGCGGATCAATTTATGATAATCTCAGCTAGTGCTGAATTATGAATGCTGCAGAAATATGAATTTCTGTGTAGAGTTTCAGGCCATATCTGACTGGCTTTTGAGTAAGAAACAGTCATATGCAGCAGTGCAGGGAAATTTCCACCTGCCGGACCATAAAATGGGTTAAACCTCCGCTGAGCTTAACACACCTAGATATATTGAGTTACAAAGCAATTCTCTTTGTTAACTTGTACCAGCAGCGTCAATTAATATTTATTCGTTGCATACTTCATATGTACTGCATAGCAGAGGGAATTAAGGAGCAGATGGAAAATGTCTCGGTGAATCTTAAGTTTCTACCTGTAATGATGTCAAAGCAGTTTTGATGCAGGAAAAAATGTCACAAGTGCATGAAAACAATGCATTCATATGGAGAAAATAATGAAACATAGAATGCATTGTCTCATATGCATCTCTTTATTTATGTATTTGCTAATTTATTTATTTATTTATTTGAGTGTTTTTTTTTATTTTAAACAAAAGTTTTTCATTATTGGTTTTATTTTTTAATATAAATATTTCATTTCATTTCATTTTGATGTATTTCATTTTATTTTGTGTGTTGTAGTGGACTCTTTGTTAATTTGTACTGGACTTAACGATATCAACTAATATTCATCAAATGCATGCATAATGTGCTGCATTTTATTTATGTATGTATTTATTTTAGGGCTGTCAGTCGATTAAACTATTTAATCGCGATTAGTCTCATGATTGTCATGAGTTAACTCGTGATTAATCGCAACTTAATCACACATTTTTATTTGTTCTAAATGTACCTTAAATGAATACTTTTCAGGTTTTTAATACTCTAATCAACATGAGCATGGACAAATATGGATGCTTTATGCAAATGTATGTTTATAATTATTGAAACCATAGTCAACATAGAGCATGAAGACTAGACATGTTTCAAAGGTCATATATGTTTTTCAAAGAACTTGTTCATGTCTATTAGACACATGAAAAAAAGAAATACCAGGTTCCCATTACTTCTCTTTCTTTGCACTGAGCAATTTACTTACAAAAATCTGTTTACATTTTTGCACGACAGGGCAGCTCACTTCTTTTGAACATGCAAAATGTACATTTATTATTTATTATTACATTTGTTTGCCTCTCTGTGCCCACGTACTGTATTTTGATACAGCTAAATTCTCAATAAAACTGTTTTCATTGATATATTTTACTGTTTCTGTTGTCAGACAACGGAATGAATATGAAATAGTGATTGAAACGTGACCCATTAAGACTACATAGCGGTTATAACCAGCTCTCCCTTCCAAGATGTTAATCTGCACAAAAATCCTGATAATCGAGCTGTCTGATGAAATCAAATACACATAAGATAAAGACAATAGCTGTGCTGTGATTTCGGCTATACTTGCATGTAAAATTAGAGAAGCAACATAATATCTGTGTTTAACTGAAAGCGCTGCTCCACTCCGCCGCTCGCTGAACAGAGCAGACGCAGAGAGCGAGAGAGAGAGAGAGAGAGAGAGAGAGAGAGAGAGAGAGAGAGAGAGGTATGCATGCGCTGGGAAAGCAAGACCTTGCGCTCGCGCGGCAGTACCAGCGAGTCTCAGAAACGAAATAAGGTTTTGGCGCTTTTTTGAAGGGAAAAAAAGTCGCTAAAGGGGTCTGCAAAGTCGTTAAGTTGGCAACACTGTGCATCTCCATTTCTCCAACTACAGGTCAAACAGAAAATACGCGGTGCGTTAATCGCGCGTTAATAAAATTAGTGCCGTTAAAAGGAATTTGTGTTAACGCGTTATTAACACATTAACTTTGACAGCCCTAATTTATTTATTTATTTATTTTCAAATGGATGTGTTGTAGTGGACTGTATCACTTTTTATTACTTCATATGTTCTGCATTTTATTTTTGGTTTGTGTAAAACATTAATATTTATTAATATCATTTTTATTATTACTACTAATAATAATAATAATAATAATAATAATAATTTATTTATTTATTTATGGATGTGTTGCAGTGGACTATCAATTATTATTTATCCACTGAATACTTCATATGTGCTGTATTTTATTTTTTGTAGGTGTAAAAATTATTTTTATTATTATTTTTGTTTTAAAAATATTTATGTATTTATTTACTTAGTTGTTTATTTATTTATTTTTCAAATGGATGAGTTGTAGTGAACTATCAATTAATATTCATCCACTGCATACTTCATCTGTCCTGCATTTTATTTTTATTTAGTTTTTACCAGGATGTGTTGTAGTGGACTCTTTTTGAACTTGTACCCGCATTAAGTTAGTATTTATCTGTTGCATACTTCATATGTACGGCGTAGCAGAGGGAATTATGGAGCAGATGGAAAATGCCTCAGTGAATCTTAAGTTGCTCCCAGTAGTGATATCAAAGCAGTTTTGATGCTGGAAAATATGTCACAGAAGCATGAAAACAATGCATTGATATGGACAGAATAAATGCATTGTCTCATATGCATTTCTTTATGCATGTAATTGATGTTTGTTTCATGTATGTTGCGGCATCCAAGCACATCTCCATAGAAAATGCATGACGCTCTTGTCTCGCTGCTGTATTTATGTATTATGCATGGCTAGTCATCACAGGGATGCATCTTGACGTTGGTGCCCACCTTGTTAGATAAAGTTGCTTTGAGTTAATCTGATGGTCACTGATGTTTTCTGATGTCTCTACCTGCATTGTGCTTCGCCCGTGTCTTAGAAGAGAGTCTGTCATCATGACATTTTTCCTTAATTGTTTTGCATTGTTAAACAGAATAATTGTGCGCAGCTGAAGGCTGCATTGTGGCCCGGCTGTCAGGTGTGTTTATCCGAGATAAAGGCTCGGATCAAAGGCAGATGCGCAGCCGCTGACAGTGTGCTGCTCGGGGAGTTTGCTCAGTAGTTTCTGTGTAAGTTTGAATAAATAATGGTGGCAGATTGGATGTAGCCACTCATCAGATCGCGCGGCATTAGTCAATGAGTCGCAGAGCTCTGGCATCTCTCAGACGCATCACCGCGTTTAACAGGTTGAGTTTTCACAGAAGCTTGAGACAGCTGCAGTGACACACGGTTAAGGCTGCGTCTGCTCCTCTGAGCTTCAGCTCTTACTGTCCAACACTTCAGTGAGATCTCCATAAAGCACTGTATCTCAGGAAACCTGCACGTGCTGGGACTTTTTGGACACGATACCATGGTATTTGAGAAGTACCTTAGTGTGTAATGTAAATACCATAGTATATGACTATGGTCATCGATGTGGTGTGCTCTGAATTTCCATGATTTTAAGATAACCTTTTGATCTAAAGGCTTCAGCTTAAATGCACAATTTATTTATTACACATTTGTTTATTTTAAAATTATTTATTTTTATTTTTGTTACTATTCTCCATTACTGTATTGGTTGTAATTTATATTGTTTTTATTTGTTTACATGTATTTGTTTTCATATTTTTGTTTTGTTTTCCATTATTATTATTATTATTATTAGTAGTAGTAGTAGTAGTAGTAGTAGTAGTATATATATTTTTAAATATTAATTTATTTTTGTTTTAAAAATACACAATATATATAACAACGTAACATACAAATATATATAATAAACAATAATGTATATTATTTGTCAGTCTCATTTGTGTAATCATTTTTATTTGTTTAAAATACTAATAGTAATACTAATACAAATAATAGTAATAGTAATAATAATAATTCATTTTATTTCTATCATTTGTTTGATTGTTTTTATATTTGATTTTACATTTTTACTAATTATTATTATTATTATTATTATTATTATTATTATTATTATATCATTTTTACTTTTTATTTAAATGTTTTATTTTATTTTATTTAAAATATTTATTTTATTCATTGTTTTTATTTTTTATGATTTTTTTTTTGAAAAACTCAGAACAAGTGTTGAACCATATATATGAACTCCTTCAGTACTGTTTAAAAACCGTCCCATGTTGCACTGCATGTACATGACATGAATGTTGAAAATGTAAAAATCTAGATTTATTTGCATTTAGAGTGCTGCTGATTGCATGAAGTGGCTTGTCAGAATCAATATGAAAAGATGGAGATGCAGTCATTGAGGGAAGTCTCTGAAGAGCTCATCACTCGTTCTGTTTTACCAATTACTGGACACAGAAAAATCTGAAAGCTTGCTATTGGCTGAAACCATTTCCAGCCCGTCCAATCAATGCAAAACCATGAGCTGTATACGGAAACATTGCTAATGATCGTGTAGAGCAATGAATGAATTGGTTTGCATGCAGGGAGCAAGAGGCCAATGCAAAAACAAATCTGCTCATTTCATAAATGCACATTCACAACCTCTGCCTCACATTTTTAATGACAACATAAACATGTTAGCATGAAACACAGCTTGCAACACATATTAATTACATAATTCAATGCATTTCTCATTAAGATTGGATATTGAATGAGGAAAAAAATGTTTATCAGTCAGAAATTGACTGAATTGTGATAAATGGTATAATTATTATTATTGTTATTATTAATGTATTTATTTTTATTAGATTTTTATTATTTATTTTTAAATGTTTTCATTAGATATATAGTTTATTGTTTTTAATCATTTATTTATTTTAAAATGTTTCATTTGTTTTTTTAAATATTAATGTTTGTATTATTCATTATTAATATTTATCTGTTTATGTATTATCCTTGTTTAGCATTTATTTTAGTTTTATTTGTTTTAAATATGAATATTTTACGTATTATTACAAAGCTTTTGTTTTTGTATCTTTTATTTTTATATATATTATTTTTATATTTTGATTTTAAATTATTATTATTATTATTATTATTATTATTTACATTTTAAATGTTATTTTATTTTGTTTTAAATATATTTTAAAATATTATGTATTTATTTATATTTTATTTGTCTTTGTTTAGCATTTATTTTAGTTTTATTTGTTTTAAATATGAATATTTTATTATTATTATTATTATTAGTATTATTAAGCTTTTCTTTTATATATATATATATATATATATATATATATATATATATATATATATACGTATATGTGTGTGTGTATATATATATATATATATATATATATATATACACAGGCGCATCTCAATAAATTAGAATGTCGCCGCGTGATTTCCCCGTTGATTCTGCCTCGCGATCTGCTCTGATCAGCTGGAAGTTCGGCAGATGTAGCACGCTGTCCGGTATGGCGTCGTTCAGCCAGGTTTCCGTGAAACACAGAGCAGCAGAGTTTGAAAAATCCCTGTTTGTCTGGGAGAGCAGAAGGAGTTCGTCCGTTTTGTTGGGTAGAGAGCGGAGATTCGCCAGATGGATGCTAGGCAACGCCTTTCTAAATCCACGCTGTCTGAGCTTCACGAGCGCGCCGGCACGCTTCCCCCGTCTGCGCGTCCTGAAGCGTTTGACCAGAGCTACGGCTCCACCAACAATAATGTCCAGCAAAACGTCCGAATAATCAAAAACCAAACCGGTAAAAGATTTTGTGGTGTGTTCTGCTGAATGTTCAGCAGGGCATCCCTAGTAAAACTGATGGTGTTTGAGAAACAAAAGACAGGAAAAACAAACAAAAACAGTACAAACACTGAAGAGCAAAGCACAGTAGCTGCCGTCTGCGGCGCCATCTTGGATCAGATCTTTATGCTTTTAGATAAAGCAAATTTCTTTCTCTTCAACACTTCGCTTTCAAATAATAATCTCTAATTTATCCTCTTCCTTGTCTTACACTTAAAATTCTCTCAAACTGGAATTTACCTTTCCACGTAACGTGAACAATTTTCTATAGCGTTAGCTTACAACCCTTCAAACTAATACTAACAATTGTGTTCTCCTGGGCACAAAACTTTAACAAACCTAAATTTAACAGTATCAACTCAGATTTGAAAATCACAAGGGATGACTATATTAAGACCGGTCAGATTAACGAATATGTGGATCCACACTCACACTCACTCACACACACACACAAATCCCACTGAAACACACCCCGTTGCAGGCCTGATTCGATGCTAGCGATCATTGTGGCCAGTAAAAAAACAAAGGCCTCTTCGCTCAGCCGAATAAACAAAATAAAGTCTGTGTTACCTCAGTGATCCGATGTGAGCGATGTGTGTAGGTGCAAGTAGGGGTGTTCGATATGACGATTTTTGATCTGCTTTTGAAGAACTATCGTAGTATTGTGCTACAGCGCACATTCTATCAATTACAGTTCTGGCGCCGCCGTATCAATATACTGTACAAAACGACATACAGCGGTAGAGTTACTCTGACAGGACACTTCAATTATTTGCGATCGCAAAAGTACATTATTTGCATACAAGCCTTGCCAGTTAAATGTTTCATTCGCGCGCTGGTCTGACGTGCGCTTTTTCTGAGCGCATACACCTGAAGCGCCTGTCTAACAAAAAAGCCTGTCTAACAGCGCCTGATTACTGAACTAAGTTATCTTTTGCGCTAATATTGTCAAAACACAAAAGGTTTACATATAGACTCAGTTGGTTATATCTAAAATGAAAGTAAACAGATGAGAGAGAAACGGATGCGTGCCTGTATATTAGATGCGTGCAGGTCTTAAAGGGACAGTATTAAACATGCAGCCGACTGCCATTAAAGGGATAGTTCACCCTAAAATTTAATTTCTGTCATTATTTACTCACTCACATGTTGTCCCAAACCTGTATTAATTTCTCTCTTGTGCTGAACTCAAAAGAAGATATTTTGAAGAATATGGGTAACCAAACAGTTGCTGGTCCACATTGAATTTGATAGTTGGAAAAAAAAATACTATGGAAGTCACTGTGGACCAGCAACTGTTTGGTTTTCCACGTTCTTCAAAATAGCATTTATGTTCAGCAGAAGAGAGAAACTCACTCAGGTTTAAAACAACTTTTGAGTAAATGATGATATAAAAATAAAACACTATGACAGAATTGACAGACAGATGACAGAATTTTTAGGAATCAGTCTATATAGTGTTTTATTTTTATATTTGTTCATTCACGCTAAATACACCTATTGTACCTGAAAATAAAGCACTGTTTGTTTTAATTGTATTTTATGTGTATTTGTAATGTGTATCTTTGTTATTATTTTTTAATAAGAAAGATAAAATGACAGATTTTTATCTTCACCCACTTTGGCCTAGATATCTGCCAATCTTTCTTTGAAAGGCTTTGTCTTTATAATAGGGAAATTAGTTTGGCTGTAATGCTCAGACAACATGCAAAATAGTAAAACCAACATGACAAAGAATCGTGATAAAATCGTGAATCGTGATATTTCAAAAAAAAAAAAAAAAAACGTGGTATGATATTTTTTCGATATCGCCCACCCCCTAGGTGCAAGTTGATTCAGTTCTTCGGTTGAAACGCGACGTCCCGCGATGCCAGAGGACCTGATGAGCTCACAGTACTCACAGGGCTATCTGGTGACATCTTCCATCCATCTAGTGTCGATATACTTCAAACAATAAACTTTCAGTTCACTGTTACTCGAATGGATTTTAAAAAAACGACATACGTTGAACTCTCAACAGCACGAAACAATCAGCGTATACTTCACAAATCATACGAAATCACAAATCTTAATAATCTTTCTCATGTTTTTTCTTTCTAGCAACACGAGTAGTACCTCTAGACCAACGGGAACATGAATATCGATAGAAACAAAAGATTTTATGGCCTAAAATCCCGAGTTTCTCAGATGGACATCATGCGTCACTCTCTCTTCTCATTCACTCTTTAAAGGTACGAGTAGTACCTCTCCGTTAACCCTCTGGAGTCTGAGGGTGTTTTGGGGGCCTGGAGAAGTTTCGACATGCCCTGACATTTGTGCTTTTTTCAGTTACTTATAAAAATATAAATGGCTAAAGTCTAATAACACTGTAAACAGCACAAACTGCCCATCAGTGTGACTGTGACTTTGAGGCAGGTAAGAGAGAATGTTAGGAGATTGAAAAAAAATATTTTTGTTGTAATTATTTGTATTTTATTTACAACACAGTATAATCAAAACATACATAATGAAGGTCAAAGACACATTATTGTGCACACTGATCTAACCACAGAGATGTGAACAGACTTTGAGTCATTTCTGCAACAGATTCTGTTCAACAAGTGAAACAAGTAAATCATACCTAATATTTACTTGTTTTATTTAAGTGTTTCTGCTTCTTTCCATGGATTCAAGAAGAAAAAACATAATCAGTAGTCAAGGAGCTTGTTTTACCATAGAATATCAGTGTAGTTGAACATCTGATGTTGGTACAGCGCTCTCAGAGGAAAACAGTTTGAAGAGACTGAAAGTCAGCAGGATTCATCTGTGGTGCAGGTATCTGATTCAATAAAATACAAACAACCAAAAATAAAAAATAAAAAAAAACATTTGTGAGCATGTTAATATCACAAGCATCTGTATATATGTAGCCATAGACTCACGCATGCTTTGTACTATCGTAAAAACAAAAACATTTTATATCTGAGAAACTAATTATTATTGTTTAGCACGTTATTAAAATCTATTTTTGAACAGAGTAGGCTATTAATAATAAACATGTTCTAAACATACTTAGATTCGTAGCATTCATCATGTTACAGTGTACATTCATATTACTTTTGTTTTATATAAAGCATGAAAACATCATCTCACTGTAAGAAATTTAAATACAATGAATTGCCTATCATATTCAAAATGTTTTACTCAATTTCAAACATTGTAGTCAGGAATTATAGTTTGGGAAAAACCCCAGCTATGATTTTGTAGTCATATAGCCATCCTGAACATCATGTATGATTTTATAGTTGCCTAAGATATGATTCTGCAGCCATAGACTCACGCATGCTTTGTACTATAAAAGGATGTACTTTGTACTATAAAAAAAAGGATATTTTATATTTGAGAAGTAATTGTTATCGTTTAGCACGCTATTAAAATATATTTGTGAACAGATTATTAATAATAAACATGGTCTAAACATTCTTAGATGCGTAGCATTCATCATGTTGTAGTTTGGGAAAAACTCAACTAGTAAATGTGTTCAAGTTTATGTCACAATAACACGTTAACTAATACAAAAAAGAAACATTACTTAGTCATCAGATTGATCTTCTCTTCTGGATGAAATATTGTTCTTCTTTTGAGGGAAATCCAGCCTTTACTCAGCGAGTCTTCTTGCAGAAACGAAGAGTAGCCACGATGAATGATCTCCTCGCGCTTTGTTTATGTTGGGCGTTTCCATGCGCACGTGTCTCACGTGGATATTTACATATGAACGGCGCGAGCTGCGAGGGGGCGGGATTGCATTAAAGATAATGAGTTAGACGGGAAAGACTGAACATCGTGTTGGTTTCATACGGATTACTTTATCACAGAATGTTTGTTTTCGATATGACTTACTTCATTTAAAAGTAGACACTTCAAGCTTTCTATAGATATAACTCCCATGTCTGTGTGCTGAGTATTTGCTGAGTTACAGTTCATTTTAGTGACGCGTTTCTAAAAGCAGCTCGCGGAGACGGAGAAAGCAGAGAGCGCACCCTGTTTGTTTTCTTTATTCTTCAAAAGCACAAAGTTTAGTTGTTATAATGAGTGTATACAAATAAAAGTAGACCCCTTACAGATTCGAATGGTGTATTGCTCTTATCTGTACGATCAAAAATGGCAGAGTAATTCAAGCTCGTTTCGGCCTTATCAGGAAAATCTGCTTCAAAACGCGTATCCGCGTTTGTCGACCCCAGAGGGTTAAGGAGATGCTGACTGTAATGTTACTTAAGAAACGTTTAGGTTTCATGGCCTAAAACCCTGTTTCTTGCATCAACTTCCAGGATCATCGCTGGAAACGTTTAGGATTTTATGGCCTAAAATCCCCGGTTTTCCGAACGTTCCCCTGCTTCTTCCTATTTTCTCTCTCGACTCTCTTTCAGTCTTCTTTGCTCTTTTCTAAGTCCCGCCCCCTCTTCCTCCTGATTGGAGGAATGAACTTAGACACTCTAATTGAACCAAGGTGATAACAGCAACACATAAACATACTGTTAAGCACACGTTCGATCAAGTGCATTACAACTGAACTCCCTGTGGAAGTCTCTTAAAGAACAACACGTATTACAAACTACACATACACCCAAAAAAAAAATATATATAACACTGTCTATTGGCAGGGTTACATATATACAGTATATATACAGTATGTTGTATTTTTATATTTTTTTCATTTTGATTTTAAATTATTAGTATTATTTTTTAATGTTATTTTTTGTTTTGTTTGTTTTAAATATTTATATTATATAATATGTATTTATTTATTTATATTTTATTTATTTTTTTAGCTTTGTTTTATTTTTTATAAACACAAATATTTTATGCATTATTATTAGTAGTAGTATCGAAAAGAATGTCTCTGTATTTTGTCATTTTGTCATTAACTTGCACTGTTCAATCACTTACATAAACCCACATTAGGAGTTGGTTTTGAGTTCCTGTTAAGTTCAGTTAAGTTCATGAATTGATGGTTTGTGTGTTGTTTTCATCTCTTGCACTGGAGTTCAACTCTTCTCTGACTGTGTGAAATGGTGTAATAGGCCCTCAGCAGCTGTTGTGAGAGAAATGAGGTGATTGTTGGCTTGTCACTGCGTTTCTGCGTCCTCAGATAAGTCTAAATATGTAAAAGTGATATTAAATGCTATGAGGAGGTTTTATCACAGCGCGGGCCACGCGCATGATGTATTATCGTCATTAGCGCTGCTCTCCTGGTGTCATTTACATTTGTAGGTGTTTCTGGAACCAGCAAGCAAATTGTAAAAGCAGAGCGGAGATGAGCATGGCCTTCGTATCTGTCAGGACGTTACGGCTTCCTATCAATCAAAAACGCCTCGCTCGCGTCCTGCGCTCATTTCCTTCTCCATTATAAACTCCAAGAGGTTTTCAGGAAGAATTGATATGTAGATATAAAATTAATGTGGAGAGCAACTCAGATCATTTGATGAGAAATTATGAGTTTAACTTGACATTTCTGACTTTTGATTTTAGATTAAAAGTCAGAAATTAGTTTTAAAACTCTTGAGATTACTTTTTCCTCTGGAAAAACATCTGAGAAGCAATAAAATCTCATTTGTTCTTCATTTAATCTCATTTCTACAGAAGTCTGTGAATAAAAAATAAAAGAAGGAAATTATGTCTTCTCACAATTTTTTGACTTTATAACTTGCAATTTTAAGTTTATATCTCACAATTCAGAGAAAAAAGTCAGAATTGTAAGATAAAAAGACAAAGATAAAAGATAAAAATTACTTTTTTATTTTTTATTCAGTGGTTCAAACAGGCTTCCATATATTTGTGTATAAAAGTTATATTTATTTATTATTTTTTCTATTACTTTTTAAAACAGTGTCTATACTTTAACCATACATTTTTAATTTAATAATAAATTATGTATTTATTAATCTATTTTGTTTTTGTCAATTAATCATTTTTTTGTTGTTATTTTTCCCTGTTTTTTGCATAAATTTGACATCAAATGATGTATTCATTTATTGCATAATAATAATAATAATAATAATTAGCCTTTTTAAATGTTTCTTCTGCTCACCAAGACTGCTTTTATTTGATTAAAAATGCAGTAAAAATTGTGAAATATTATTACAATGTAAAATAGCTGTTTTCTATGTGAATATCTGTTAAAATGTAATTTATTCCTGTGATCAAAGCAGAATTTTCAGCATCATTACTCCAGTCTTCAGTGTCACATGATCCTTCAGAAATCATACTAATATGCTGATTTGCTGCTTAAGAAACATTTCTGATTTACTTATAAACATGTGACATTGTCGAATCATTTGAGATTTCTTTCAGCTGTTATGTGAAGGCAATTGCAGTGAATAACATTGCGCTGTTGTAAAGTGTAGCTGAGCTGCTTTCTGCTGACCAGGTTTGTTTGAAGTCAGCTAGTCGTCCATTACTGGCTCTCCTCACGCTTTGATTTGAGCGTGACTGAACCAAAAGCATCCATACTGCGACAGGATCTTCTCCACAATCAGCGGCCGCAGGACGGGTGGCAGGAGCCTTTGTATTGATCAGCAGCTCAAACTGTCTCCAATTCTGTTTTCCTCACTGAAAACAAGGAAAAGAAAAGAGCCAGAAGGGCACGATTTAGAAAAAATGACAAAATCACAACTGCCAAACTGTCACAGGGCCCAGAGCTTTCACCATACAGCTCTCTGATATGAAAATGAGACACTGTTCCTCTAAAATATGACTTCAGAATAGGGGTGTGCGATATGACGTTTTTTGATCGTGGACGATAAAAATGTCTCCACGATCTGCTTTTGGAGAAATATCGTAGTATCGCGGCTACAACGCACATTCTTTCAGTTACAGTTCTGGCGCCTCCGTATCAATATACTGTACAACGCCACATACATTCACATCAGTGTTAACTCAGCGGTAGAGTTACTGTCACAGGACACTGCACTTATTCGCAGTCACAAAAGTATATTATTTGCGTGTGGTTTAAAGCCTGGCCGGTGAAACGTTTCATTCACGCGCTGGTCTGACGTGCGCTTTTTCTGAGCCCATACACCTGAAGCGCGCGCACTAAAAAGCCTGTCTAACAGCACCTGATTACTAAACTAAGTAATGTTTTGTGCTAATACTGTCAAAACACACAAGGTTTACATATAGACTCAGTTGGTTATGTCAAAAATGAAGCTAAACAGTTGAGAGGATGCATGCGGATGCATGCCTGTATAAGATGCGTGCAGGTCTTAAAGGGACAGAACTAAACATGCTACCGACTGTCATTAAAGGGATAGTTCACCCTAAAATTTAATTTCTGTCATTATTTACTCACTCACATGTTGTCCCAAACCTGTATTAATTTCTCTCTTGTGCTGAACACAAAAGAAGATACTTTGAAGAACATAGGTAACCAAACAGTTGCTGGTCCACATTGAATTTGATAGTAGGAAAAAAAATACAAAGACTTTTCCACATTCTTCAAAATAGCATTTATGTTCAGCAGAAGAAAGAAACTCATTCAGGTTTAAAACTAATTTTGAGCGAGTAAATGATGGTATAAATATAAAACACTATGACAGAATCGACAGACAGATGATTTTTATTATTTAATGTTAAAACAACAAAACACAAAGAAAAAAATAACTCACTACTCTTGACTGAAAAAAGTCTCCTTACTCTGTTGCTGTTAAGTGAAATTGCATGTGCTGTAATAATGTAATAGGGTATTGCTAGCATGTGGCTAACCATATGTCCCTTTAGTGGCTCCATAGAACGCGTTATTCGTTTTCCGTGCCTTTCCCAGTACGGATTGAGCACACCTCTAACCCAGTCGGGGATATTTGTGGTGGTCCGCAAAGAACTCTCATTTGACATCGTTTTTAGTTGCAAGTTTTTAGTTGCAAGTCACGCAGTGTGTGCGTGAGACAGTGTGTTCTTCTGTTGTCTTTGACAGCTTTTAGGTGTGTTACTGACATCGCTACCCTCTGTTTACGCGTCACCACCGCATCAGCACTGAAAACATGGGGAATTTTTTAGAAAATAATCACACGCGCCTATTCGATATTCTATGAAAAAAATCAACTAATCGAATATTCGAAAATCGTGACCCATCCCTTATATATATATGTTATTTTTAAGTTTTAAGTTATTATTATTATTGTTGTAGTTGCTGAAACTGTCTGCAATCCTGTTTTCCTCACTAATTTCATTTTCGTTTTGCTTTTAATGTTAATGTATTTTATGTATTATTTTTTATTGATCTGTTGTTCATTTTTAATTTAATTTAATTTAGTTTTAAATTATTTTGTATTATTATCATTTAATTTATTTTAAATGTTATTTTTGTTTAGTTTTAAATATTATATATATTTATTTTATGTATAATTATTTTCCTAATTTGTTGTTTTTATTTTTTTTTGTTTGTTATATTTATAATATTTTTATATTGTAATTTATTATTATTATTATTATAGCGTCTGAAGTTGCCAATCCTGTTTTCCTCACTGAACACAGAAAGAAAAGGGCCAGAAGGACATGTTTTAGAAAAAAAAAACATCAATGGGCCCAGAGCTTTCACTGTACGACTCTTTGATATGAAAATGAGACGCTGTTTTTCTAAAATACGACTTCAGAGTGATGTATTAGAGAGAAGATGATTGCAGCAATAGAGTTCATATGTCTGCTGTGTTTTTATACATTGGACTCACACACTATATAGAGCCCCAGAAGCTGATTATACAAACCAGGACAAGGACAATTATGTTCCGACGTATATTATTCAATACACACTCTGGGAATAACTATTATCATAAAAGTAATAGGAAGCGTTATTGTACTACGGTGGAAATGCAAACAAGAGCCATTTGCAATAAAACTAGAGGAATAATGTACAGAATATTTCACACAACACACCACTTTCTCTGTAAATAAGTAAAGAAATACACCTTTAACACAGTCTCACACATATATAAATAATAATGCTGTATGAAAATGCTTGGTTTTATATAAATCAGGTCACCTGACCGTGTGTTTCATATGGAGGAAAATGGGTCAGCTTTGTGGAAAGGGTTTTTTTCTGTAGGTAAAAGCATTTTAAACAGTCTTGAATTTCTTATGAAGTTGAATAATAAACGTAAAGCTGGATGGGCTTTAAAAACATCCTCAAGTGCCCCAATTTTAGCACTAATGTGAGGAGCTGCATGTGAGGGTTGATGGGAATTTCAGCAGATGTGAGTCTCGCTTGCACAGAAGTGAACATGACATCAAAATTGACTGTTTACTTTCCTAATGCATCCTCCAGGTCATATTTTGACTGATATGTGCATGCTATGTAAAAAATGAGTATTTGTCTTCATAATCTTTTGTTAAAACCCAGCAGGCACAAAACAGGCACACAACGTCATAAGACGTTGATTTTTGGTTAAATTTTGGTTGCGACATCGGGTGACCAAAATTCAACGTAAATTCAATGTCTAATATCAATGTTAAATTGATGTCCAATACCGACGTCAGCTGATGTTGAGATTTTGTTATTTTTAGGTTGTGCAACCAAAATCCAACGTTAAGTCAACGTCAAATTGACGTCAAATATTGACGTCAACCCGATTTTCATTTTCAACCAAAATGCAACGTCTGTCCGACGTCATGTCCAACGTCAACCTGACGTTACATAGACGTCTGGTGCCTGCTGGGAATCTCTCACTTGACTTTCTTTTTCAGTTGACGTCAACAATTCATTTTTATCTTATATCCACCTGGCACATTCAGACAGTTTTCACCATCCAAGTTTTGTCCAAATCAAGTTCTGCCCCACTTTTTCTTGTTTAATAACCTGTTTTATTCAGAAATGTCATATTATGAAAGTATAACGGGTTGTTTCAGGATAAATTTTCAACATATTGTTTTAAGACTATTTTGCAGAATACAAGTAAGAATCATTTTATTTACCTTTTGAAACAGTGCACACTTGCGTCTCTATTTACTTATTTATTTAACTTTTTTTTATTCCTGTCATTTTTCATTATTGTTATTACTGTCTATTTGATTTTTTTTTTCTTCTTTGTCCCTGTTTTATTGGTGTTCTTAGCTTCAGTAAGATTTTTAAAATGTTTTTAAAAGAACAACAAAAGAACATTCATTCATTCATTTATTCATTCATTGTTACTTTAGTTTTTCCCTTTATTTATTTCCCCCTGGTTTTTGCATTAGATGTACTTAGATATCTTCATTTATTGTATAATATATTTGATATAACTAAAATTACTGTCAATGCAGCTGGAATGTGAAAAGCTAATGTGCTTAAAAGTACAATTGCACTGTACTATATGCAGTGTGGTGGTTAAAATATAGCAATGTTTTTAAGTGCTTTCATGTCAGAAACATACATTCTGTTCAAAATATTTTTTTAATGTTTTTGAAAGAAGTTTTTGCTTTCCAAGACTGCATTTATTTGTTTAGAAATACAGGAAAAAACAGTAAAAATGTGAAATATTATTACAGTTTAAAATAGCCGTTTTCTATGTGAATGTATTATAACATGTAATTTATTCATGTGATGTAAATCTGAATTTTTGACATCATTACTCCAGTCTTCAGTGTCACATGATCCTTCAGAAATCATCCTAATATGCTGATTTTCTGCTCAAGACACATTTCTGTTTATTATCAATGTTGAAAACAGTTGTGCTGTCCAATATTTTTGTGGAAATTGTGATACATTTTATTTTTCAGGATTCTTTGATGAATAGAAAGTTCAAAAGAACAGCATTTATTTGAAACAGAAATCTTTTGCAACATTAGAAATGTCTTTACTGTCACTTTGGATCATTTTAATGCATCCTTGCTAGATAAAAGTGTTCATTTATTTCTTGCTGCGGCCTGTGGTTTGAACAGTACCTCTGTGCGTCAGTATGGTTCTGATGTGTGTTTCTGTGTGTCTGTAGAGAGCTGTGATTCTCCGCTGGTTTCTGCTCTGCCTCAGTTGGCCTTCACAAGTTCATCAGATCTGTCCAACAGTCACGGGCCGGGCTTCGCCAAACTCAACCGCAGAGACGGTAAGTCAACACCTTCAGTCATTATTCACTGCTCTGCTTCATCATTTGCACCTTCATGTCACATTTTATGATCAAACTAGATTTTGTTCAACTCCTCCATCATAGTGAGAGGCAGTTGTTGATGGCTGCTGGGGCGATTTTTGAAAAATGTTCACATTTATATTTATATTCATATTTATAATATCTGCAAAATCAGTCTTTCAGTCATCCAATTATCACATCTGAGGAAAAACTATTTATTTTGCCAAGGTTTACCAGGTTAGTGGCATCAAAAGCTGCTCATTTTGTTTGAGGCATTCAGTAGTTTGAAGAAGATATTCATGAGCAGAACTGTATATATTGACTTAAATCTGTGAAATAATTACTTTTATATGGACAGAAATTCAGATTGCAAAGTCACAATCACATTTCCACTCATTTCTGTGTCATTTCATCTTCAGCTGGACTCACATAAACAGTTCTGTGCTTTGTTTTTATTGACTCTTATTTTCTACACTGGTCTGTTAATGTGGTATCAATTTCATGTTTACCTGTGGTATTTTAGATCACTGAGATGGTTTTTGTTAATATTTTGAATTAGATTTTTATATTTCATGTTTTCACTTTAATTCTAGTTAAAATGGTAGTAATTCTATAGTCATTTTATTGCTGTTATTATTTAAAAATGTTTATATAGTTTTTATACATTTTTTTTGTTTTTTTTAGTGTAATTAATAACACGTTAACGCAAATTCATTTTAACGGCACTAATTTTATTAACGCGTGATTAACGCAGCGCACATTTTCTGTTTGACCTGTGGTTGGAGAAATGGAGATGCACAGTGTTGCCAACTTAGCGAATTTGCAGACCTGTTTAGCGACTTTTTTTTCCCTCCTCTTCCAAAAAAAGTGCCTAGCGACAAATCTTTAGGGTTTGCCCAAACCTTATTTAGGCTAGTTTCTGAGACTCGTCGGCACTGCCGCGCGAGCGCGAGGTCTTGCTGTCCCAGCGCGCGCACACACCTCTCTCTCTGTGCGTCTGCTCTGTTCAGTGAGTGGCAGAGAGAAGCAGCGCTTTCAGTTAAACACAGATATTATGTTGCTTCTCTAATTTTACATGCAAGTATAGCTGAAATCACAGCACAGCTATTGTCTTTATCTTATGTGTCTATCTCATCAGACGACGGCTCGATTAACAGGATTTTTGTGCAGATTAACTACTTGGAAGGGAGAGCTGGTTATGTCTTAATGCAGCGGTTCTTAACCTGGGGGTCGTGACCCCCCGGGGGGTCGCAAAGAGGTATCAGGGGGGTCGCGGGAAGACTTTTATTTTGAAAAGTTTAATACTATAAAGCTGCTTTGACACAATCTGTATTGTAAAAAGCGCTGTATAAATAACAGTGACTTGACAACTAAAATTACTGCAGACAAAACAGTTTTTCCAGCAAAAACTACAGGAGCTAACTTACGTTACGTGGTCAAAAATCACTGCTACAGAAAGCCGCTACAGTGAATGAGAGAGCTCTTTGCGCTTCGTTCATTATCTCTCACTGGATTGCCAAAACTGGGAAACCACACAATTCAGGTGAGACTTTTTTCTACCCTGCACTAAAGAGGCTGTTACTGTTATGTGTGGACAAAGAGCTGCTGATCAGTTAGCATTGATTCCAGTGTCAAACGATACAGTGACCAATCGTATTGGCTGAATGACAATGGATGTGAAAAGAGCAGATAATCATGAAAATTAACAAAACGTTGTCGTTCAAAAAAGGTTAAGAACCGCTGTCTTAATGGGTCGCGTTTCAGTCACTATTTCATATTCATTCCGTTGTCTGACAACAGAAACAGTAAAATATATCAATGAAAACATTTTTATTGAGAATTTAGCTGCATCAAAATACAGTATGTGGGCACGGAGAGGCATACAAATGTAATAATGAATAATAAATGTACATTTTGCATGTTCAGAAGAAGTGAACTGCCCTGTCCTGCAAATAATGTAAGCAGGCTTGTGTAAGTAAATTGCTCAGTGCAAAGAAAGAGAAGTAATGGGAACCTGGAATTTCTTTTTTCATGTGTCAAATAGACATGAACAAGTTCTTTGAAAAACATCTATGACCTTTGAAACATGTCTACTCTTCGTGCTCTATGTTGACTATGGTTTCAATAATAATAAACATACATTTGAATAAAGCATCCATATTTGTCCATGCCCATGTTGATTAGAATATTAAAAACTTGAAAAGTATTAATTTAAGGTAAATTTAGAACAAATAAAAAGTGTGATTAAGTTGCGATTAATCACGAGTTAACTCATAGCAATCATGCGATTAATCGCGATTAAAAAAAAAAATTATCGATTGACAGCCCTAATATATATATATATATATATATATATATATATATATATATGTCAGGACTATGGACCTGTTTGTGTGTGTTTCTCCCTCGTGTTAATTGTTCATTTGTTTCCAGGTGTGTCTCGTCTTCCTCCCCTGATTGTCTTGTCCTTTTAAGCCACAGTCCATTCAGTTCATGTTTGTCGGTCCTTATACGTCATTTGAACATCTTCCATTGTGTTCCTGTATCTCTCACGTGTTTGGATTATTAAAGACTGTTATTTGAAGTACTCCTCGTCTCCTCGCTCCTTGCTCCCCCGAGAAGTGTGACAGAAGGACCGACCAATACAGTTACCTCCGTGTCCACCCTCCGTTTTGTTTACCTTTTTCTATCAGTGTTTTTGTTTCCGTTGTGTTGCCCCATGGATCCCCTCGTCTGGCCTGAATTCCTCCTCCTCTTGCTGGAGCAGGGGGACCGATCTCTCGAGGACCATACAAGACTGTTCTTGTTACTAGCAAACGCCACCAGCTACCCGGACGACGCGCTCTGCGCATTCTATGATGCAAGCTTGAACACCGCGTGCAGAGTGCTGTCGTCCGAAGATGGTCCTCGAGAGGATTTCGCCGCCTTCGTGGAGTGGATTCTGGCGAGAAACGGATCGCCCCTCACCGTCTCTCCCGAGGATGATCTCGCCAGATCCACTCCATACCCAGAGCCCAGCCCACCAACTCCCCGCGCTGCGGAGCGCAAGCCCGAGCCCACCGATGACGGAGAGCCAATTCCCGCCAGCGCAAAGCCGAGCGACTGAGCGGAAGATCGCCCCGGAAGTTGAGCCCAACACGTCAGATCAGGTGCGAGAGCCGGCGACAGTGCCCATCACGAGGGCGCCAGCCGTGGACTGTGTGTGCGCGGAGTGGAGCTCCGCCCCCTGCACCGCGGCTGAGGGTGAGCTGATAGGACATCTGGGGCTGCTGGACTTTGAGGGGGATCTGATAGACTGGGAGACGGATCTGGAGGCCGACATTTCCCCTCTCCTCTCTCCTTCGTCCTGGCTGGTCCCGACCAGCCCTCCTTCGTCTCTGCTGGTCCCGTCCAGCTCCGCTCCTCCAGAGCGCCCTCCAGTGCCCGCTTCCCGAAAGCGTCCTCCAGAGCCCGCGCCTCCAGAGCGCCCTCCAGTGCCTGCTCCTCAGAAGTGCACTCCAGTGCCCGCTCCCCAAAAGGATCCTCCAGAGCCAGCGCCTCCAGAGCGCCCTCCAGTGCCCGCTCCTTGTAAATGCCAACCCTCCCACCCACTCCTGCCTCCTCCACCGCTGTCGTCTGACAGCCCCTCTGCTTGCCCTCAGCCCACCATCAATGCGGTGCGAGCCCCACGGGACTGCCATCCTCCAGCGTCGTCGGGGCTGGAGTATCCCTCACCTCCGCCTCCAGCCTCCTCGGCCCGAACTCTGCCTCGGCCCGTGGACCCAGCGGCTCCACCTCGGCTCCTAGCTCCCTCGCCTCCACCGTCATCCATCGATCCACCAGCTACACCGGGCTCCCTCGTCCCTCCAGCTCCGCCTTGGTCGGGTGTCGACCCGCCATCACCTCAGGACTCTGCTCCTCCGGCTGCACCTCGTCGCTCCGTCCCACCGGCTCCGTTGGTCTCCTTCCTCCCACCAGCTCCACCTTGGTCCTCAGTCGCTCCGGCTCTGCCGCGGATCTCCAGAGCTCCGTCTCCGCCTCGGTCGCCAGAGCCCTCGGCTCCTACTGGCCTTCCGGATCCTCGGCATCCCCCTGGCTCGTTGGCTCTCCGTCTCTGCCTCGGGCTCCTCCATCACCTGCTCCGCCTCCGTTGGTCGGCCCCCTGGAGTCGGCAGCCATTCCTCCTCCATGGCTCCTCCCTCCGTCGGCTCCACCGTGGGTCGACATCATGGCTGTGGTCTTGGTCCTGCTGGACTCCTCCTGCTCCAGATTCCTCCTGTTTCTTCCCTGGCTCCTCCCTCCTTCGTCACCTCCCTGGTCTCTGTCAGCCGGCCCCGCCTGAGCCTCCTCCTTATATATATATATATATATATATATATATATATAGTACTGAAAATGGTTATTATGTTTTATTATGTTTATTAGTCTACACTGGCAAAAAGACCATAAAATATATGATATGATGATAATTCATTGAACTAAATTATTGAAAATGCAACTTCCAGGTCATTCTTTCCAAGAAATGTCCATTTACCCATGCGAAGCCTTGTGGGTCACAGCACGTTTGATGACCGTGAGCATCTGGCGTCATTTGCAGCAGCTCATCAGCTTCAGCGAGATTCAGCGGTTTATCGCATTAGTTGCGCTTGTGTTGTGGCATTAGGTCTGTCTGAGACGCGTCCCTCTTGAAGCTGACAGGTGACCACATTACAGACGAGCTCAAAGAACGGCCCGCCTCGCGTTTCAAGAACTAACAGATAGGCTTAAAGAAGTGTTTCAGCCTATTACTGTCTCTGCAGCGCAGTGTTTAAGTGCAAACATGTTTCCTCCAGGAACGGCAGCATTAATGACTGGAGTAGGAGGAAGTGTAATTGTTGTTCCTCATGGAAAATAGCCTTCAAAGGTGTGATGCACACACACACACACACACACACACACTCATGAACAAATAAACAAGCACACACAGTGTAGGAGGCTCTGAGAGCAGTGCTTCAAAGACTGCAGCGCCCGGTCTGATGTTTCTGCTTAAAGTCCGCAGAGAAAAAAAGCGGAGGCTGCAGTCGCCTCATCCGCTCACCTGCCCGCTGGAGACTGACATCAAACTCTGAATAAAACCAACACAACATACTTTACTCTGAGCGAGATGGGCTTCTGGTTTGTAATGTCTTGAATCTTAAAGGGACAGTTCACCAAAAAATAAACATTTGCTGTTAATTTACTCACTCTCAGGCCATCCAAGAAATAGGTGACTCTTTGTCTTGAGTAGAACTATAAAGAAGATTTTTAGCTGAAACTGTAAGTCAATGGCTACCTTTACTTTTAGAGTCAAAAAAGCATATCAGGCAACACAAAATTAATACCCATGGCTACTGATGATATATTGAGGTCTTATGAAGTGAAATGATCTGTCTGTGCAAGAAACTGAACATTATTTACTACATTATTACCTGTAATCCAGAGCCTCAGGAAAACAGAGAAGTCTGATTATTTTCTACAAACTGATTCTTTTGGACAGTTCGTTTCAGTGAACTGGTTCATATAACTGATTCACCAGTTCATTTATGTAATCACGCAATGACGTCACGTATATGCAATTATATTATTAAAGCACCTGATAATGATGAGAAACGTTGGATGTTTTGCATGTCTAAAGCATATAAAGTGAATAAACTGCACTGAAAAAAATTATTTTGTGGTGAAGTAAATAGTATGGAAAAACAAATGTAATTTCTACAAATAATTTAGTTCAGGCAAAAGTAAATTCTATATTAGTACTCAATTTGAGCTTGTAGAAGTTAAAGTTTGAACTTATAAGTATATTTTACTTGGAATTGTCTGTTATGTTTGCAAGGATTCTTTAAGTAAATATCAAAGTTATGATCCCATTGTTCCCATCATGCACTGGGGCATGAATAATTAATAAGGTTAAATTTTTCACAGTTTTTGAGATGTATTTACACTGTTTTATTGTTGCTTTTGTTGTTAGGTTTAGTAACTTGCTGTTTTGTGACATTTTCTACTCAAAATGCTTGAGTATTGCAGAGTAAACATTAAAAAATGAAGTAGAAGTTACAACTGGCCATGTGAAATTTACTTACTTCCTTTGCTAATTTTACATAATTTACTTAAGTAGATTTTAGTTAATTCCATACTTAAATTTTGCTTAAAAAATGTGAACTTGCAAAAGTACATTTTATTTGTTGTTTTTTTCCCCCCAGTGTAAATCAAAATGCTTTTTTTTTTTTTTTTTAACATAAATGCCACTTTCTGTACATGTGCTTTGAGATTCAAACACTTCTTATGTTGACCTGATCCAGAAATTGTAATTGATCCAGAAACTGAAATTGACCAATTGTAACCGCATTTATGTGCAACATTATAAAGTCAGTGTAAACTCATCTTTTATTCATGTTAACAAAGCTTTCAGGTTTGTGCCAATGAAATTTTGGATGATACTCCAAGTTTGAGTCATTTAGTAGCAACTAAATGAACAGAACTGTATATTCTGCTGTATTTTCTGAGTCTTATCTGTGAAATCATTCCATTTGTTTCTGATTCGTTCTTTTCTGCTGAAACCTGGCATGAAGTGAAGGCAATCATAACTTTGTTTCTTATTCACAAATGCTAAAAGAATTGTTTAGGAATGAAAATCGATATGAGGAATCAGTCCCAGAATCGCTAAATTCCCTATGATTCCTATCCCTGGTTCCTCAGACATCCCATCAGCCATCACTCCACGAGTGCCTGTCGACTTCATTGTCTAGACACTAGATGTTTGTCTTCTTCTGTAAGTACTTCGGGCTAAATTAAATGCCAATATATTTGTGACTCTATCAGAACCATGTGAGATTTCAGAAAATCAATAGAAATCTTAAAGCAGCACCATATAGGACTCGGACTAAAGGTCAAACCGGGTGGCACGTAAAAGTTGGAAGCATGTGGAAAATAACAAATAGTTTGCAATTCCTCTGGGCCGATGTCTGGATCAGGTCAACACACACTTACAGCGTAGACAAGAAGAGTTTGAATCTCAAAACACACACAAATAAAGTGGCATTTATTTTAAACAAGCTCAATTTTCAGAAGCCAAACATTTAATTAATTAGCTTAAAAGGGATTGTTCATCCAAAAATGTAACTTGTGTCACAATTTACTCTCCCTCATATTATTCCAAACATGTTTGACTTTCTTTCTTGTGTGTTTGGTTTGTGAAAAGACTGTGCCAGTGTTATTTTAGTTTCATTGATATACTGTTATACTAAGGATGTAGTGATGCACCCCAAGCCGGTTGAAAATATTGTGGAAACCAGTGTTGTTAAACATATTATGCAGAGGAAAACGAAGTCCAGTGGACCCTTTGTGTTACATACTGTCACGCCTCTGGACTGTCTGTAGCTGCGTCCCAATTCAAAGACTGCATCCTTCGGAGGATGGATCCTTCGAAGGATGCGGCTGACGCGGGCTTCAAAGAACGCTCCAAGTCTAGCCTTCGCAGGATTTCCTGATTGCGCCACCAGGTGTTCCCGATTGCCGCTCCTGTCGCGTAGCAACGGTGCGAGAAGCGAGCTGCCATAGATGATATTTGTTAATGAAAATGAAAATAACTGGAGACTGAATTGTTAGTTTTTGACTTTTAATGACCGAATTACACTTTAAATGTAAGTATTGGATTTCAACTTACTTGAATATTGTAATGACATGAAAAAATACAAAATATAAAGATGTTAAATGTTGACATATCTTACCAAAATTTTATGTAGTTTATTCTATTATTCATTATTATGTACATAAATAGACCATGATGAACATATTTAAACAGATTTTTAACCCTGTTTAGTTTTATGCAGTTGAATATAAAAAGTCCACTTACAAACGTTACTTCCGCTCGCCAACGGCAGCTGTCACAGTTGCTAGGCAACAAGAACAGTCCTCCGTAGGCTAGACCGGTCCGAGTCCTTCAGACGCAGCTGTAGTTAGCAACTATTTGTTAATATTCTAGCAATAAACTTTGTTCGTTTCATTTGCAAAATAACAAAGTGGTGGACTGTAACGAAATACATTCCTTGTATTCACATACAAATGAGAAATACTGAGTTTTTTTCCTCACAAGACAGCAACACTACAAAAAACATGGTCTTTTACAATATGATGCACTGTTGTACATTAAACTGCCCAACAGTAGCCTGCATAAAGTATTTTAAATGTAACAACTTTGAACATACAGGTGCATCTCAATAAATTAGAATGTCGTGGAAGTTCATTTATTTCAGTAATTCAACTCAAATTGTGAAACTCATGTATTAAATAAATTCAGTGCACACCGACTGAAGTAGTTTAAGCCTTTGGTTCTTTTAATTGTGATGATTTTGGCTCACATTTAACAAAACCCACCAATTCACTATCTCAACAAATTAGAATATGGTGACATGCCAATCAGCTAATCAACTCAAAACACCTGCAAAGGTTTCCTGAGCCTTCAAAATGGTCTCTCAGTTTGGTTCACTAGGCTACACAAACATGGGGAAGACTGCTGATCTGACAGTTGTCCAGATGACAATCATTGACACCCTTCACAAGGAGGGTAAGCCACAAACATTCATTGCCAAAGAAGCTGGCTGTTCACGGAGTGCTGTATCCAAGCATGTTAACAGAAAGTTGAGTAGAAGGAAAAAGTGTGGAAGAAAAAGATGCACAAGCAACCGAGAGAACCGCAGCCTTATGAGGATTGTCAAGCAAAATCGATTCAAGAATTTGGGTGAACTTCAAAAAGAATGGACTGAGGCTGGGGTCAAGGCATCAAGAGCCACCACACATAGACGTGTCAAGGAATTTGGCTACAATTGTCGTATTCCTCTTGTTAAGCCACTCCTGAACCACAGACAACGTCAGAGGCGTCTTACCTGGGTTAAGGAGAAGAAGAACTGGACTGTTGCCCAGTGGTCCAAAGTCCTCTTTTCAGATGAGAGCAAATTTTGTATTTAATTTGGAAACCAAGGTCCTAGAGTCTGGAGGAAGGGTGGAGAAGCTCATAGCCCAAGTTGCTTGAAGTCCAGTGTTAAGTTTCCACAGTCTGTGATGATTTGGGGTGCAATGTCATCTGCTGGTGTTGGTCCATTGTGTTTTTTGAAAACCAAAGTCACTGCACCCGTTTACCAAGAAATTTTGGAGCACTTCATGCGTCCTTCTGCTGACCAGCTTTTTAAAGATGCTGATTTCATTTTCCAGCAGGATTTGGCACCTGCCCACACTGTCAAAAGCACCAAAAGTTGGTTAAATGACCATGGTGTTGGTGTGCTTGACTGGCCAGCAAGCTCACCAGACCTGAACATACAAACATACACCCACATAAAACTTATTTGTAACTTGTATATATTAATTTTGTCAAGAGGAAAATGAGAAACAAGAGAGCAAAAAATGCAGATGAGCTGAAGGCCACTGTCAAAGAAACCTGGGCTTCCATACAACCTCAGCAGTGCCACAAACTGATCACGTCTATGCCACGCCGAATTGAGGCAGTAATTAAAGCAAAAGGAGCCCCTACCAAGTATTGAGTACATATACAGTAAATGAACATACTTTCCAGAAGGCCAACAATTCACTAAAAATGTTTTTTTTTTATTGGTCTTGTGAAGTATTCTAATTTGTTGAGATAGTGAATTGGTGGGTTTTTGTTAAATGTGAGCCAAAATCATCACAATTAAAAGAACCAAAGACTTAAACTACTTCAGTCTGTGTGCATTGAATTTATTTAATACACGAGTTTCACAATTTGAGTTGAATTACTGAAATAAATGAACTTTTCCACGACATTCTAATTTATTGAGATGCATCTGTAGATAGATAGATAGATAGATATAAGGTTTATATGTATATATTACAAATCAATCATTATTACATCACTACAATCATTTTTTAAATATTATATACATTTGCAGTTAAATACATTAAATTGCAGTTAAATACAATTAAATATATTAATATATTAAATGAAATTAAATATTAAATTATATAAAACTACAAACATACACCCACATAAAACTTATTTGTAACTTGTATATATTAATTTTTTTTTAATGTAAAAATTAAATATTCATTAAAAATTCACTGTTTTCATGCAATGCAAAATTAAATACACTCAATCTGCATTTCTAACAGCTGTATTCTTTTGCTTCAATATATAATGGCCTCGTAAGTACGGCTGTTATATCCTGCGGATAAAATCTAAAATTGGTTGCGGCCATCATCAGAAACACAATCACATTTGCATTCTAATTAAACCCTGCACACAGTATTCATATCTATGTATTTATCTGCGACATGGCGAGTCACGATTACACCTGCTGATAGACTAACAGCCGACGATTTAAAAGACAGCTAATGGCAGCCGTAATGATAGCGACACAGAGGAAGAGTTCAGAGAAACCCAGTGCTCTTCACAGCGAGAGCCTGCGGCGGCCGGGGAATTAGCACAAGCTGCCGTATAAATGAGAACGCTTCGCTTATTTATCCCATGATTCAAAGAGCTTTGCTCCGATATCCTGGCAGGTTTGTGTAATGAAATACAGCATGTAATCCGGCCTGTGATTGGAGGCATTCGAACGGGGCAAACACCACAAATGGACATCTCACAAATTCATTATTGCTCTAATAATGTTGTTTGGACTCGAAAGCAGCCATCGAGAGCTTACAGTGTTTAGAAGCTAACAAGAAATTCATTAAGTGGAAAGCCTGAAAATAGTGTCTGTATATGATATGATAAGAGCCAGATCTTCTGGACCTCCTTGAATGAACGTCTGTGGGTTTTCCCACCTGTTTTATGGCCCAGAAGGTCAAAATGGTGTATCTGATCACTTTATAAAGTAACAGCACTCATGAATTGAGAAATCATTCATGTCTGGAGCACAAATATGTGACAAATTCTCCCACCGTATAAAACACAGCACTAAAACACTCAACAAAGTGCTACTGAATCAATCAATGCGGTCCGATTCCCAAACAAATTACTCTTATGAGCCGGTTACTTCAACTGAATCAAAACACTTATGAATCGATTAGAATTAAAATTAATCAAAATGACCTTTTCTTTTACGTTTATTACAACACATTCGACTAAGTCTTATTTAATGAGATCGATTTTTAAGTGTTCCATGGATCTGATGTTACTGATTGTGGAACAGGTATCGGCTGATGTTAATGAGATCCATAAAGAAATTGCCTTATTGGAAGAGAAAATTAAGGCGACATCTCCCATTGATTTTGACTCCATCTTGACTTCCATCAAATTATCCACGGAAAAATACCGTGAGAATTTGAAGGAGATCAAGTTCAAGAAATACAAACGATATACGGAGGATTATCTTCGGAACAGGGTATATCCTTGGGATGGTAGACCAGCGACTATCACCTCTAATTACGGAGAGATTGTTACAGAGGAGAATGGTGCTACAGCTCGGGGATCATCTGGGGTTACATCACGGTTTCGTAGTTGTATGAGAGGCACTGGACAGAGTGATTCTACGGAGAGTGAGTTCACTATGGATAGTGACTCTAGTGCACATACCTTCCCCCCTTTTTTAGACAGACGAGCTCCCTTGCGGAGACCACAAAAAAGAAGAAATGTCAGAGAGGTACAAGGGCCTCAAAGAAGTCTACGACCGTGGACTCGGAGCTTCTCAAAGAGACGGTAATCAACATCTCTGAAAAAGAACTTTCAACTGATCAGATTGGGGTTTTGTCGAAAGGTTTATCATTTGTTCCAACTAGTGGTATAAATTCTTTTGGTTTAAAAGTGGATCTGTTTAAATGTTTTAAAATTACGTTATTTCTTCTCTAAATCAACTTCTGTTTTTTCTTTGAGTACGCCTTTTAGAGCTAAAAGTACTTTTTGTCCGAATGTTTCTAATCATACTATTCACACTTTTTGCCGTTTGGTTGAACAAGATGTGATGAAAATGTGTGTTTCTAGTAATCAATTCTCTCATAATCTTTCATTGAATGAGAAAAAGGCTCTGATTGAATTGAGTAACGATCCAAATATTATTATAAAATCTGCGGACAAAGGAGGAGCCATTGTAGTTCAGGATAAGTCTAAATATCAACATGAAATTCTCTCGCAACTACAAAATACGAAATTCTATGTGAAATTGTCTAATGATCCTACTAGTATGTATCAGTCTGAGATATTAGCTTTTTTAAAGAATGCTAAAATACAAGGTTGGATATCACAGTCTGAATTTGACTTTTTATATTGTCAACATCTGATTAAGCCTGTTTTTTATACTCTTCCCAAGATCCACAAAAGATTAATTGGTCCTCCAGGACGTCCCATTGTGGCACAGACTAATTCTCTTTTGTCTCCCTTATCACAATATGTTGATTTTTTTATTAAACCTTTCGTGCAGTTGTTACCATCTTACATTAGGGACTCGTCTGACTTTATTAATAAGATTTCTGATTTAACTGATTTACCTGAAACTTCTTTATTATTAACTTTAGACATAACAAGCCTTTATACTAATATCTCACATGAGAAAGGACTCAGTGCCCTTAGACATTATTTTTTGTCACGTGGTGATGTTATTCCACCTTCGGATTTCTTGGTTGAGATGGCTTCGTATGTCTTGAAGTATAATTATTTTAATTTTGATAAGGATTTTTTTCTTCAGATTAGCGGTACAGTTATGGGCTCGATTTTTGCCCCAAATTATGCTAATTTGTTTATGGGATATTTCGAACATCATTATGTATTTGATGCTCAAAAAAATCCTTTTTGTTCACGTATTGTTAAATGGTATAGATATATTGATGATATATTTTGTATTTTTTTTGGGAGACAAAAATGAGGTTGAAGAGTTTGTCTCGATTCTTAATAATTTTAATGAAGATTTGGAATTTACTTTGGAGTGTAACTCGTTGAGAGTAAATTTTTTAGATATGTGGGTCCAAAGACAAGATGATAAATTGATAACAACTTTGTACACCAAGGACACGGATCGTAATACTTTGTTACTTGCAACTAGTTTTCATCCGACTTTTTTAAAAAAGGGACTTCCTAAGAGTCAATTTTATAGATTGAGGAGGATTTGTTATTCTGATGAAGACTTTATTGAAAAATCGAAAATCATGAAAAATAAGTTTTTAGATAAGGGTTACCCTTCAGGATGGATTGAAGAAGCGTTTAATAATGCTTTTCAAAAGACTCGTTCGGAGTTGTTAAAAAAGAAAACGAAAAAAGTAAAAAAAAAAATTTTCTTTTACGTTTATTACAACACATTCGACTAAGTCTTATTTAATGAGATCGATTTTTAAGAAATATTGGTATTTGTTGTCCTCTGATCCGGAGTTGGGTACCATTTTTCAATATTCACCTTTGATTGTCTACAAACGTTCTAAAAATTTGAAAGATTTTTTGGTACATGCTCGTTTTCAGACAGATACGCTTGAGTCTACTCAGAGATTACTTACCCCGATACCAAATGGTAATTATCGATGTGGTAATTGTGCTCAATGCAATAATACATCAAAAACTTCTTTCTTTTGTCATCCTAGAACTGGTAAGAAATATAGAATTACCTCTGTTATTACCTGTGTTTCTACGTATGTTGTTTATTTGATTCGTTGTCCTTGTGGTTTAGCTTATGTTGGAAAAACATCACGTCAACTTAAACAAAGAATTAATGAACACAAGAGTTCTATTAGGAGAAAAGATTTGAACTATCCAGTTGCAGCTCATTTTCATGCCTGTAATCATGATGTTTCCACGTTACGTTTTTGTGGTATTGAAAGGGTTAATGTGCCACCTAGAGGTGGCGATATTGAATTGCTTTTACAACAACGTGAGCTGTTTTGGATTTTTACCCTTCAGACATTATCACCTAATGGCATGAATGATGAAGCTCTATTTAATGTGATGTTATAATGTAATTTGTTTTTGATGTGTGTGTTAGCATGTATGTATAGGATGTGTTTATGTGCACATGAATATGGGTTAATGTTGTTAAGCATTCAACACAATCATCCCTCAACAGCTCATTCACAAACTGGTCCAGCTGGGGCTCAACACCTCGCTGTGCAACTGGCTGTTGGACTTCCTGACTGGGAGACCTCAGGCAGTACGGGTCGGCAGTAACACATCCAGCACCATCACACTTAACACAGGGGCCCCTCAAGGATGTGTGCTGAGCCCCCTCCTCTTCACTCTGCTGACCCATGACTGCACACCGTCACACAGCTCCAACCTCTTCATTAAGTTTGCGGACGACACAACTGTGGTGGGTCTCATTAGTAACAGAGATGAGACAAACTACAGGTGCGAGGTGAGCCGCCTGGCCGGGTGGTGCAGTGACAACAATCTCTCTCTGAATGTGGAGAAGACGAAGGAGATTGTTGTTGACTTCAGGAGAGTGCACACTCAGTATGCTCCTCTGACCATAAACGGTGCGACCGTGGAAAGAGTGAGCAGCACCAAGTTCCTGGGTGTGCACATCACAGAGGACCTCTCCTGGACTGACAACACCGCAGCACTGGCCAAGAAAGCACAACAGCGTCTCTACTTCCTCCGCAAACTGAGGAGAGCCAGAGTCCCGGCCCCCATCATGTGCACCTTCTACAGAGGCACCATCGAGAGCATCCTTACTAGCTGCATCACTGTGTGGTATGGCGCCTGCAATGCGTCCTGCCGCAAGACACTCCAACGCATAGTGAGAGCAGCTGAGAGGATTGTTGGTGTCTCTCTCCCCTCCCTCCAGGACATCTACAACACCCGTCTCACCCGCAAAGCCCTCTGCATTGCGGGTGATCCCACCCACCCGACACACAGCTTCTTCAGTCTGCTGCCATCAGGGAGGAGACTGCGGAGTCTCCAGGCCAGGACCAGTAGACTGAAGGACAGCTTCATTCATCAGGCTGTCAGGAAGCTGAACTCCCTCCCGACCTTGCCCCCCCTCCCCTCTTTTGCCCCACGCACCACTGAACTCTGACCCCCCCCTTACACACTGTGACCCGCACCAGTCACTTAGTGCACCACTGGACGGCCCACTACCTCAGTCAGTATTGAACTGACCCCACTCAACTACCTCTTCTGTCACTTTAAACAGCCTGATAAGCTATTTTTGCACTACACTCTTTATATCTGCACAGTTTTCGTTTTGTTAAGCTCTTTTTGCACTACACTCATATCTGCACAGTTTTGTTTAGTTTTGTTTATTTAACCGATTTGCATTTCATCTGCCATGTGCCTTATGCCACTTAATCTAACTCTTTTCTACAATGTCCTTATTTGTATATCTGTATAGTTTGTTTTTATATTTTAAACTGTATTTATTTGCATTCTACGTCTACTGTTAGTGTTTTATTGTTAACTGTATGCACCATGGGTCTGAGAGTCACGCAATTTCAATTCTCTGTATGTATGTGCTGTACATGTGGCAGAATTGACAATAAAGCAGACTTTGACTTTGACTTTGACTTAATGATGTACCCATGATGGGTTGTTATCAATCAATGGATCTTTACAGAGATTGGGCATGAATTTCTTTTTAAATGTGGTTAACTTTGTGACTGTCATGTTTGAAAAGAAAAAAGTTCCTGATGAAGGTCATGCGACCGAAACGTCGTTAATAAATATTTCATATATTTTTGGCATAGATAGTGTGCGGGATTTGTTTTTGATTTTTGTATTATAAGTTGAAACTTGTAAATAAAAGACAAGAAGTAGTCCTGGAAATTCTTTATTTTTGCAAAGCAAGATATGCTTTTGTAAATGAAAATAAATTGTTCTGAACTAAAAGTACTTTTTAGAACTAATTACAAAATAACTTCAATTCAACATCAGAAAAACAACATAAAAATAAATTAACATTATATAAAACAGATTTGGGAAAAAAAAAAAAAAAAAAAACATTTGTACAAAAAATTTGGCCTATGTACACTTTCATTCAGCTGAGCAGGGAGACCCTGGTGGTGCTGCTGGACCTGGATGGGCTCTGCCAGCGGGACATCATCTGGGATGGGCTCCAGAGTGTTTGAGTGCATATTTCCACTGTCCAGCACTGGGACGTTCAGGTTTATCCTACAGTACAGGGGTCTGGTCTGATTTAAGGAAAGGAGGAAAGGACAAATTGTGTAGAGCTATGATTCTGACAAAGTAATTGGTGGAAAAAATATTGAGTTACTTTAGTAAAGTACTTTCAGTAACTACGAATAGCGCATTGAGGAAAAACTGCATGCATCTAAAACCTTAATTAAAAGTATTATCTTTAATATACTTATGGTATGAAGAGTATACATGTGCATCTCAATAAATTAGAATGTCGTGGAAAAGTTCATTTATTTCAGTAATTCAACTCAAATTGTGAAACTTCTGTATTAAATAAATTCAATGCACATAGACTGAAGTAGTTTAAGTCTTTGGTTCTTTTAATTGTGATGATTTTGGCTCACATTTAACAAAAACCCACCAATTCACTATCTCAACAAATTAGAATACTTCATAAGACCAATAAAAAAAAAACATTTTTAGTGAATTGTTGGCCTTCTGGAAAGTATGTTAATTTACTGTATATGTACTCAATACTTGGTAGGGGCTCCTTTTGCTTTAATTACTGCCTCAATTCGGCGTGGCATGGAGGTGATCAGTTTGTGGCACTGCTGAGGTGGTATGGAAGCCCAGGTTTCTTTGACAGTGGCCTTCAGCTCATCTGCATTTTTTGGTCTCGTTTCTCATGTTCCTCTTGACAATACCCCATAGATTCTCTATGGGGCTCAGGTCTGGTGAGTTTGCTGGCCAGTCAAGCACACCAACACCATGGTCATTTAACCAACTTTTGGTGCTTTTGGCAGTGTGGGCAGATGCCAAATCCTGCTGGAAAATGAAATCTTTAAAAAGCTGGTCAGCAGAAGGAAGCATGAAGTGCTCCAAAATGTCTTGGTAAACGGGTGCAGTGACTTTGGTTTTCAAAAAACACAATGGACCAACACCAGCAGATGACATTGCACCCCAAATCATCACAGACTGTGGAAACTTAACACTGGACTTCAAGCAACTTGGGCTATGAGCTTCTCCACCCTTCCTCCAGACTCTAGGACCTTGGTTTCCAAATTAAATACAAAATTTGCTCTCATCTGAAAAGAGGACTTTGGACCACTGGGCAACAGTCCAGTTCTTCTTCTCCTTAGCCCAGGTAAGACGCCTCTGACGTTGTCTGTGGTTCAGGAGTGGCTTAACAAGAGGAATAGGACAATTGTAGCCAAATTCCTTGACACGTCTGTGTGTGGTGGCTCTTGATGCCTTGACCCCAGCCTCAGTCCATTCTTTTTGAAGTTCACCCAAATTCTTGAATCGATTTTGCTTGACAATCCTCATAAGGCTGCGGTTCTCTCGGTTGGTTGTGCATCTTTTTCTTCCAGACTTTTTCCTTCCACTCAACTTTCTGTTAACATGCTTGGATACAGCGCTCTGTGAACAGCCAGCTTCTTTGGCAATGAATGTTTGTGGCTTACCCTCCTTGTGAAGGGTGTCAATGATTGTCTTCTGGACAACTGTCAGATCAGCAGTCTTCCCCATGATTGTGTAGCCTAGTGAACCAAACTGAGAGACCATTTTGAAGGCTCAGGAAACCTTTGCAGGTGTTTTGAGTTGATTAGCTGATTGGCATGTCACCATATTCTAATTTGTTGAGAGAGTGAATTGGTGGGTTTTTGTTAAATGCGAGCCAAAATCATCACAATTAAAAGAACTAAAGACTTAAACTACTTCAGTCTGTGTGCACTGAATTTATTTAATACACGAGTTTCACAATTTGAGTTGAATTACTGAAATGAATGAACTTTTCCACTATATTCTAATTTATTGAGATGCACCTGTATATTGTATATACATATATTAGGGGTGCACGATAAATATCGGGCGACAATTAATGCACATCTTGTCAGTGAAGCCGGTTCTCTAATCAGTGGTAAATTCCAACACGTGCGTGATTTCACATTGAGCAGCATTTACTACACAGAGCCGTTGTTAACTGACAAGCTGCGCAAATCCATGTTCATTATCCGCGTGGTTTTGCGCAGCTCATCAGTTAACAACGGCTCTGTGTAGTAAATGCTGCTCAATGTGAAATCACGCACGTGTTGGAATTTACCGCTGATTAGAGAACCGGCTTTACTGACAAGATGCGCATTAATTATCGCCCGATATTTATCGTGCACCCCTAATATATGTATATATAAATTTATATATTTGTCATTTGTAAAGTACATAATTAAAAAAGGTCAAATATGTAGAATTTGTACAAAAAAATAGATATTTGTAATATATCTAAAAATATGTATATAATTATAACATAATATAGATATAGATATAATATAGAACAGATAGATAGATAATTTAATGTCTAATTTGATTTAATATATAACTTTTTTGCATGAATTAATTTAATTGCTCTGTAATTTGTGTGTATAGAGAGAGCGAGAGAGAGTATAATTATTTTTGTAACTTAATTCATTCTTATATTGTTTTATCTTTTTTATTTTCCTCTTTTTTTTTGGTTGTAATTCTGTTCTTTTTTTTTGTTTTTTTTTTTTTGCTTGAATGATTTTCTGCTGTTGTGTATTTCATGTTGCGCTGCATGAAAGCTGCATTTTTAGTGCATGGCCAAATTATAATAACTATAATTTACTCTTTCTCATGTTTGGCTTTCAACATGCAGATGAAACAGTCTGGCATTTAGATCTGCAATCAGTGTGAAAAAAGAGCAAATTAGATCCGTATGAAATTCTAATTACAATCCTTTCAGATGAACTCAGTACATGCAATTAACCAAAAAAGAAGTTATTTAACTTCATATCCTCTTGTTACCTTTCTCTCTTTCGCTCGAGTCGAGGAAAAAGCAGGCAGGTGGCAGCTTTCCAGATCTATTTGTGTTGCATTAGCTTCATCAAAAGCCCTACAATCAACGTTATAAAAGTCGCTTCTACTTTCATCAGACATTTCTGCTGATCCCGTCCCGCTCTAAACTAGCTTTTGTCCCTCAGCTCTTGCAGGTGGAAACGTGGTAAATAATAGATGAGATTCTGGCCAGTTCATTAGACAGACGTCGGCTTTTCTTCTGAGTTTGCTTTGCTGAACTTGTTTCAGGGTGATTTTCAATTTTCTTTAATCATGTTAGTCAGTAATACGTTTCTTCCATTTTTCATTGAGTGGATGTGATGTACAGATCAAATATTTACAGGAATTACACACACCATACAGTTCAAAAGTTTGGGATTTTTTGTTGTCTTTAAAAGAAGTCTCTTTTGCTCACAAAGCCAAGCAATGAATTACATTTTAAAATATATTCAAATAGAAAACAGTTATATTAAATAGTAAAAATATTTCAAAATTTTACTGTTTTTGCAATACTTTGGATCAAATAAATGCAGGCTTGGTGAGCAGAAGAAACTTCTTTAAAAAACATTAACAATCTTACTGTTCAAAAACTTTTGACTGGTAGTGTATATATACAATATATATAAAATAGTGGAGATTTTGGAAGAAAATTAGAATTTTCGTACTTCTTGGTTTAATGTAGGTCAGTGATTAGCTAATAAAGCATTCCAGTCATTATTTAGTCTGTTTCTTACAGATTAAATGTCGCTGATGGTTTCTGGTGTTGCTGCAGGTGTTATAATATGATGAAACAGTGATTTAAATAAGTGTCAGAGCGCCGCTCGTCTGCCCTCATCAACGACCCCTGATTAACCCTAATCACTTTGTTCGTTTGGAGGAACCGTTTTGTCCTCTCCGGTCACAAAAAGTGCAGTGAACGTCCGACTTTTGCTTTATTCATCGTGACAGCTGAGCAGAGATGGAGCTTATTCAGAATGAGACTATTACTCTTTAATGAGGGCCGTATAAGAGGTCGTTAGGATGGGTAATTCAGTTTTAATGGAAACGGGGAAAAAACATAAGAATTTACTTGCGTGAAATTGACAACAGTGGCGATAGCAGAAAAAACGCTTGTGGTGTTTGACGAATTGGATATAATCTGCGATGTTGTGTATATGTTTAGTTGTTGGCCATCATACATTATTTACATATGTATGAATGTATGTATGTATGAATAAATAAATAAATAAATAAAGGAAAATTTCAATTTTTATATATATATATATATATATATATATATATATATATATTTATATATAATTATACTATTATATATTTTATACTATTATATATTTTATACTATTTGTAATTACTATATATTATTATAAAAATGAAAAGTAGTATATATTATGTTTTACACACTCATATATATATATATATATATATATATATATATATATATATATATATATATATATATATGAGGTTATTTTACATATATAAAAATTATATATACAGTATGTATATATATATATATATATATATATATATATATATATATATATATATAAAGCCAGCACATCTCGGAAAAATACAAGGAAAAGGTCTCTGTGTATTTTATATATATATATATATATATATATATATATATATATATATATATATATATATATATATATATATGAGGTTATTTTACATATATAAAAATTATATATACAGTATATATATATATATATATATATATATATATATATATATATATATATATATAAAAGCCAGCACATCTCGGAAAAATACAAGGAAAAGGTCTCTGTGTATTTTATATATATATATATGATATATATATATATATATGAGGTTATTTTACATATATAAAAATTATATATACAGTATATATATATATATATATATATATATATATATATATATATATATATATATATATATATATATATATATATATATATAAAATACACAGAGACCTTTTCTTTGTATTTTTCAGAGATGTGTTGGCTTTTTTTTTCTCCAGCGCAGGCTGATTCCTGATGCTTGGTTCCAGCAGCTCAGGGCTTTAGAAAGCTTTTAGAGAAACACTCTGCAATCGATCATACATACTGCTGTCCCTGCTCCACGATATTAGGGCCAAAGCTGCTTTCTGGACACTGGTTTGAATTCTACACACACTCTGTTCTGCAGGCTTTGTGTCGTTACAGAGCTTCTTCCGGCTGTCCGCCCCTACGTTTGGCTCTCAGTAATGAGTGCAGGTCAAGCCTCAGCTCTTCCCATCTCAGTGACCATGTCAATGTCTTCTCATGCACATATTTAGCTCGGCTTCTTACTGCCTTAAATACTAAAATAGGCTAGTTATGCTGCTCTGATGCTAACTGGCTCTGATAGAAACATTAAACCCCAGGTTTGTTTTGTTTTAGTGAACACAGTGAACACATCACTCATGATTCAACAGGACTGAACAACTCTAACCAAACCTCTATCTGCCGTTTTGTTCTCTTAGACAGGTGAAGACTTTTACTTATGTCTCCTGCTTCTCAGATGCTTCTCCTATAAGAAAATAAGAGAGCTGTACAATGCTTATAATTCACTTAAATGTTGAACACAAAAAAAATTCAGCACATTATCCAGTGATCAAATTATCTGAGCTGCTATCTAGTAATAGTTTATATATATATATGTAATTAAAAAGGTGTATGTATTTATATATATACACACACACACACACACACACAAGAAATGACAAGAAGTTATTGAGTGTATATATATATATATATATGCGTGTGTGTGTGTGTATGTATACATATATACACACAAGATATTGTAAATAAATATTTATAATTATATAAAAATTAAATATATATTTTTTAATCATTAAAGTTTTACTAATTCACTCAAAATAATTATTTTGTTATTATTTTTAATAGAGTATTACAGATTGTTGTCTATATCTATTTCTTCTGAGGAATCTTAGCAGAAACATCTGATCTGTTCAGTGAAACAACTCCGTTAGCCTTTCTGAGCAGCCTTTGAGCATTAAAATCATCCTCTGGCATTTCTGATGTGAATGTAGGTCCCGTCGTGCTCCAGAATATCCCCATCTTGGGTTTGGCCATCCTGATTATGAGCGAGACGCACCGGGCGGCTGGATTTGGATTCGCTGGGCTCCACCTGTCTGATAGCTCTATCCATCTGGCTCTCTTTGGCCACATTCAGCACTTTCACTTCCTATGCTGCCAGTGTGCCGCGGCTCCCGTTGCGAGCAGGTGTCACTCTCGCCTGGCTCTCAACGCGGCCCACCGTTCGGCCGTTTTATCGTGATTTACGAGGGACAGGTAGCATTTATGATGCCGTCTGATCTGATTTAGCCTGCGCCGCTGAGGTATACGGATCCACATCTGCAGTGTGAGACGAGGCACTAAGGGTGGCCAGCCAATGCAGCTACTTAAGAGGGATTTGACGGGATTTTCAGGCTTATTTGTGTCAGTATTTATGGTCGGCTGTAGTAAATGGACTCTGTTGTGATGGACTCAGAATATTAATGCGTTTACAGCAGCTGCCTGTTTCTCAGTGCAAAACCTAAAAGGATAGTTTGCCAAGATATTGAAATCCTGTCATCATTTACTTGTTGTTTTAAATCTGTATGAGTTCTCTGGAGCACAAAAGTATGGTGGTATGATTTCTGCAGTGTGGAAAACGCGGACTGAATCACAGAATCCAGTGATAAATATGTAGTTTACTGTATGATGTGGAATGTCATGGAATTTGTCAGATTTTGTCAGTACACATTATATGGCGATATGGACTAGTGTCTGTCAGTATTATATCATATACACAGAGAAACAACTTTCCATGGCAACCCGTCAAAAGAAAAGTTTGGTTTAACTTGAAGAAATTGTGAAAGAAATACCTTTATTACTATATCTCTATTATACAGAGTACCGTAAGACTCCATATAATAACAACACTAATAATTCAGAGTAATAATAAAGTGATTATTAAAACATGGCTATTATTTTTTTAAGGAATTATTTTAAGTAAATATTTTAATTTTAACAGTAAACCTTTCTTGTGCAGAGCTTCATTGGATGAAAAGATAAGTTAAATGAATAATTTATGGCTTCATTTGATTATCAGAAAAAAAAATTAAATACACGACAAAATAATAAAATAAAGCATTTCATATGGCACTATTAATGTAAATAAATAAATAAATTGTTTTCATGAATTCAATTAATTAAAAATGCTTTTTTTAATATTAAAATGGAATCCACAAAAATTAAAACAGAAAACAGAGAATTTGGTAAAAATAAAACGGAATTTGAGAAAAAAATAAAACATTTCATAGGGCCCTTAAACATTTAGACTTTTATTAAATTGTTGTTAAATTGTATAATTTTCACATTTTAATTAATTAGACATGCTTTTTGATTGCGAACATTTAAATTAACCATTAAAATAGAGTCCAAAATAATAAAATGAAATAAAAATGGAACCCCAAAGTAATAAAATGAAATAAAAATGGACCCCCCCCCCCCCCCCCCCCCCCCCATATACTGCATTCTATACTGCATTTTAAATTGTGGCAGGCTCTTCCAGTTTGAGTAAATTCCACTTAAAAAGACTGAAACGAATCATTTCAAATCATAAGGTTGCAAATCATCCTTACCCATGCGCTTGACTGAATGAGCTGTAAATTTCCCGTCATGTTCTATATTCAGATGTCAGGAGAATAACGTAACGCTTGTTATTGTAATGTGATGAGCACTTTTCAGCCACTGCATCTTTTCCTTGGGATTATTTTCTTTTTTCTTTTGTGTTCTGCTGTAACAGTATGAAAAAGACAACATATACTGCATATTTGTGGTCTTAATTTACAATATATCTCATGAATAATTCACCGAATGCTCTAAGAATCTCTGTTTTTTCTCCTTAAATCCTCACGTCTCTTTGCAGGTTTGTTTTCACACATATGCTTTAAAATGTAATCGTCTCCTCTTTTCACTTCTAATCCCCATTAGCAGTCTTTACTGTAACCTTTCTAAAGCTGGTAAATACAGTATTTATCATGTCACCTCATAGTACCAAAAAAAGACCAAAAAGCTTCATAAAAACACCAGTTTTAATCTTAAGCACCTGTTATGGTACTTTTTATACTGCTTTTTGTCCTTTTTTGAGATTGTATGCAAATGAAAATGTTGCTAAACACATTAATTTGTCTTTTACAGAAGAAAGAAATTCATTTAGGAAACTTTCATTTTTAAGTTGTAAAAGCAGAATGCAAAAGGTTATGTGATGCTGAAAGGTACAAAGAGAATTTCACTAATAAAAAGATCAGAATGATGTCTGATGAAGTGGTTGTTAGACTACAAACAGGTTTTTAACAGGATTTTACTGTGGAACGGCTTTATCCTCATTAAGATGTGTTGATAACTGAGTGTAATTTCACACCAGCATGAAGGAGAAATGGGGAAAAAATAGTTCTAAAAACTAAAATCTAAAATCTAGTAAGCTGTCTACCTAGACAGCATACTTTCATGTATCTTTCATGCTTAAAGCAATCCCAGAATGCATTATGACAAACCCTGTACAAACATATTTAATTGTGAATATGAATAAATGTGAATTAATGTTATCTAATTTATTTGTATATACTTTTACTTAAATTAATAAATAATAAAATAATATAAATTAATAAATATGCACACACACACACACTCACACATATATGTAAATTATATTTAAAAAATTATTCATTTTATATATTTATATGTAGGACTATATATACTTATCTAACTTATGTATCAAATAAATTTATAACAATTTTATAATTTTTTTGTATGTATACTTAATTCAGAATATTCACCCAATATTTGTGTGTGATGCTAACATCAAAGTTTATTAAAATTAGTTGTGAGCTAGTGCACTTCACAATAAGTGCCTTTCATATCGGCCACTTATAAGGGTTCAATTTCAGTTTGAATGCTCCCTAATAAGGCAGCTGTTGCTCTCTCCTAACAAATGCCTCAGCAGTGCATCAGTTATGAATAGCGCATGATGCAATCCATGCAGCGCGGCCCATAATGCCGAGTATGAAGCCTTCATTTGTGTGCTGTGTCCCGCAGGTGCTGGAGGCTGGTCTCCGCTGGACTCTAATAAGTACCAGTGGCTGGAAATCAAGCTGGAGCAGCGGACGGAGATTACAGCCATCGCCACCCAGGGCCGATACGGCAGCTCTGATTGGGTCACACGCTACCTCCTCATGTTCAGTGACACAGGCCATAATTGGAGGCCATACCGCCAAGAGGATAGCATCGGGGTAAGGCTTTAATTCCTCACCTGAAAACATGCTTTGACGAGATAAAGCGCTATGCAGTGATTGCGTTTAGTAAGTGCTGCTTGACTGTGCAGAAGGTGCCGTCACACTGAGCGACTTGTATGTTGTTTACTGGCTCAAAACGGTGCTCTGTGTGTCTATGTGATCTTCTGGGACCAGTTGCACCAGCTAGACATAAAAAAGTTGGGTGTAAGTCCTGCACTGGGCTTTGCAACGTCCAGCTTTACGATAAATATTTACACCTGACCTGTTGCACCAACTAAAATTACAACCGGAATCATGACTCTGCTGCAGCCTAGATTTAAACTGCTGGTTTTGTCTTGCCAGAAGGGAAAGACACACTATTTCAACACACTATTTCCCTGTTTAATACTGTAAAGCTGCTTTGACACAATTTGCATTGTAAAATGCGCTATATAAATAATGGTGACTTGACTTGACTTGACGATGCGTCATAAGAAGTGAAGCCACCGTGCCGTGATTTCATTGAGTAAACATTTCCTAACAAGTCTGCATTTTTATATCTGAAGTCTCCCTGCACATTTTGATCACTAGTGTTAATTTCGAAAACTATGGTGAAAAATGGTCGTTGATGAGCTTTTTTCCATGGCTAAAATGAGACGATGAGGAGATAACAATAAAGTCAATAAACAATAACTGTAACTACATCAACTCGCAGTATTGTTGATGATGAAAGATGAGACTGAAATCTAAATCCAAAATCTCTTTTTATTTTCGTCAAAATAAATGAGACAAAATATTATTGCAGACTGCCGTACGTGCCTCTACTACACAAATTTTCATGTGTGCGGTTGCCTGATTTCAAGCGTTTAAATCCCCAGATCACAGCTTCTCTGTTGAAAGGATTTCTGTCTGGTGTTTTGCTTAATTTTTGCAATCTTGCAACCATGTGCACATGCTCGCTTTTCATTGAAACCATGTTTATAGTTTGTATTTTGTGATCAAATTGACAGAATTTGAAAGCTGATACTTTATTTCTGATTAAAAGTAACAACGCACAGATGGCATGCGCACTACAAATAATGAATGGACTGAAAAACATGAAATATTTCCAAGGTTTTATACTGTCCCTCCAAGCAAGATGACGAATGGTACAGTTTCTTCTAATAATCCCAGATCGTATGTAATATTTTACTGAATAATTACATACAGAAATATATTTTGTGTTAGGTCAGTTACTGTCGGCAGTTTGCCGTAATAATTTATTCACAGACATGAATCCTAAAAACTATTAATGTCTGAGCAAATCATGACTTTTCACTTTACACCTGCCTTTTACTAGACATACGATTTAGTCTCAGATGTAGCACTATGCCTAGATAGTGCAGCAGGTATTAATTCTACACACGACTTAAAGCGCATTTTACGTCTCGCCTAGTCTTACAACCGGGTGTTTTGGTGGTTGTTCAGATGTGTCTTGGCCTGACCAGCTAACAGGTAGATTATATATTTTTCCTGTTTTATGATATAAATATTTCATCCTTTAATCAATATTTATTTATTTATTTATAAAAAATAAATGTAATTCTCCTCCTTCAATCTTTTAATATAATTATTTTTTTTATAAATTGTGTATTTATTATTTACATGCATTTATTATTTTGTTTATATTTAATATACATTTAAAACATATAAATAATTCTCCTTCAGTATTAAATCATTTTGTTTTTTATATATAATTTCATATTTAGCATTTATCATTTATTTACATGTTTTTATTGTTTATTTGATTTATTTATATACAAATTATTATTTAATACAAATTATAAATATAATTTTCCTCATTCAATGTGTAATCGTAAATATTTTATAATTTGATTTTGAATATTTTTTTTATGATTTTATATTTAATGTTTATACTTCTTATATTTAATGTTTTTACTTATGATTTGATTCATCCAACTAGTTTTGCTTCAAGATGCGGATTTACATTTGACAACCAAACTCAGTAACAAAATTCAGTTTTATACAGAAATGAATGAAAATGTCATTTTACGTCAACAACAACAAGTTTTAGGTTTGATAAGATTTTTTAATTTATTTGAGTAGCTTCTGCTCACCAAGGCTGCATTTATTTAATCAAAAAGACAGTAAACTCCAAATTGCAGACATATCTGACAGATAAAAGGACAAAATGAACGCTCCTCCCCACAAAATAATCCACAAGAACTGTACTTGTTGCCTCCGTTTTCCTCTTACGCCATGTCCTAACTACACGTGACGCGACAAGATTCCAGCGACAAGCAATTTGGGTGTTCACACCAGATGCGACACGACAGAATCAATCAAATATCACAGCCAGTCAGAAGCGTGTGTGGGCGGGCTCTCTCTGGAAGCGCACTGCTCTCGCAACGAAATGGATACGTTTATAATCTAATTCATAAATATTAAAGCTTTTTAACATCATTAAATGTATATACTGAGTGACTGATAACATCTTTGTCATGGAATACACTCGTTGGTTTGCAGTGAGTTCACAGGTTTAACGGTCATCTTTGCTTTGATTTATTTTCAAGATCTGAGGTAAACTATCTGTTGTTGCTTTCAGTATGGCTATAAGGTCACACAATATGATATTTAAATTCATATTAGACACGTTTAAAGCACATAATCACCTGAGATTATCTACTGTCATAGTTTGTATGTTGTTGTTCCAGCCACGACGTCGCGGAAATAGAAGCCGTTTCTAAATTAGAAATTTCGCGTTAGATAGGACGAAAACTCAGATTAACATGGAAAAGATATCTTTTATCGCGTGTCGCGGCATCGCGGCATCGCGGCATCGCGGCACGTGTAGTTAGGACACGGCGTTAAAATGGCCTGCAGGACCTTAGCTGGAAAATACCCTGATTATGAAAGTAGCCTGAGGTGCTGTGCTGGTGTTCTCTGGTTTTACGCTGCTCTGAATGCTCTCCCAAATTGGAGACCGGTGGTTTTTCAGTTTGTGTCTTAGCTTAACTAGCTGACAGGGAGATTGTATATTTTTCATAATTAGTAATATAAAGATTTTGTCATATTAATTTTGGTATAGTCATTTTTATATATATTATCTTATATTTAATATTAATAGTTTAGTTACATTTATTATGTTATCTGTTTATATATTACATTTTACTAATATATTAATATACATAAATATAAATATAATTCTCCTCCTGTAATGTGCGATCTTAAATATTTTATCATTTTATTTTTAATGTAATTATTTTTAATAATTTTATATTTTATATAGTTTCTTTACATTTATTTATTAATTATTTGATGTATTTATATATTTAACATACATATAAAAATATAAGAAATTTAATACATTATTGAAATAATACATTGATTTCAAGACTACCTAAAAGTTGCTCTAGGATGTGCTTATATTTTATATTCATTTTATTTTTTTATATAATTAATCATTTTATATTTAACATTTATAGTTTACATTTGTTTATTTATATAATATTTATATATTTCTAGATTTAATATACATTTTAAAATGTAAATATTAGTTATTTTAATTATTTTTTATTTTATTTATTTTAATTGAAGTTACATATAACATGTATAATTATATATAAATATTTTTGAATTATATATTATAATTTGATTATGTAATTTAATATATTTAATTTATATTGTATAATTAAGCATAAATATCATACATATATGTTTACATATAAATAAATAAATAAATATAATTTATTTTAAATTAAATTTGTAATTATTTTTAATATATACAATTTATTTTAAATGTAATTATTTTACATTTTATTTTATGTTAATGGTAATTAAAAAAATAATTTATTATTTCATTGATTTGAAAAAATTACACTGAAACTTTTTATAAAAATTATTTTATATTTTATATATATGTCCAGTTTATGTGCTGTGCTATACATATGCTGTGATTTTTTTTAAATTATTTTATTTTATTAATAAAATAAATTATTGATTTTTTAAAATTATTTTATTTTATTTTATTTTATTTTATTTTAAATTTTATTTTATTTTATTAGTTTTAACACAATAACGCATATCATGTAAACATAAGAAACATGTCAGCCTAATTATACATGGCAATTCTTCAGCTGGTCCTAGTCCAGCCTAACCAGTCGGTTTTAGTTGTGATGAGTGTTTTAGTTCAGCAGGTTAGTGCTGTATTGATTTCCTTTAATACAGTGATGTGATGGAGAGGCTCGCTGACCCATGGCCATGTCCAATCACTCCGGTCTCCACAGGGTCTCGGCTCGTATTATGTTGAATGTGAGTTATAGACTGGTCTCTTCACCTGTCACCTGAGTTCAGGATCAACAATCTGCATCTGTATGATCCAGTGGGAAACAGAAAAGATGCAGGAGCGCATTAGTGCATCAGGTCAAACCACACACATGTAACGCTGCTGTTCTCCTCATTCAAGGCTTTCTCTGGGAACTCGAACGCTGACAGTGTGGTGATGTACAAACTCCAGCAGCCAGTCATCGCTCAGTATGTGCGAATACTGCCGCTCGACTGGAACCCCAATGGCAGGATCGGCCTGAGACTCGAGGCCTACGGCTGCCAATACAGTATGTACACCTACGTACACTTAAATGCCATTGAACAGTGCTCATCTTAAGAAATTAATTTAATATTATAGTTATTGATTCAAAACCTTTCATATTGTGAAATGTATCTGTTTATTTATTTAAATATGATTTAAAATCTTTCATATCATAGATTTTGTTATTTATTTAAAGATGATTTAAAGTCTTTTTCATTTCGTTATGAAATGAATTTATTATAGTTTATTTATTGATTCATTTAAATATAAATTAAATTCTGAATGTTTTTTTTTATTTATAGATTTGTTTAAATATTATAGTTATCGATTTAAAACCTTTCATATTGTGAAATGTATTTGTTTATTTATTTAAATATGATTTAAAATCTTTCATATCATAGATTTTGTTATTTATTTAAAGATGATTTCAAATCTTTTTCATTTCGTTATGAAATGAATTTATTATAGTTTATTTATTTATTCATTCATTTAAATATAAATTAAATTGTTATGAATGTTTTTTTTTTATTTATAGATTTGTTTAAATATGGTTTAAAATATTTTGTTATGAAATTAATTTATTCTGGTTTATTATTTATTATTTAAAACCTTTCATATTATGAGTTTATTTAAATATGATTTAAAATCTTTTATGTTAATATGTAAATTAATTTAATATTATTGATTCATTCATTCATTCATTTGTCATATGAATGAATTAAATTTATTCAAATATGATTTTAAATATTTTATGTGTATTTATACAAATAAATGTATTTATTTGTTTAAATATCATTTAAAATGTTACATATTATGAAATGCATTTATTTATTTAAATTTGATTTAAAATCATTCATATTATAAAATGTATGTATTTATTTAAGTGTAATTTAAAATCCTTTATGTTTTGAAATTGTTTATTTATTCATTCCTTTGAAATGAATTTTGTTCATTTATTGTTCATTTATTCATTCCAGTAAAAATGAATAAAAATGTTATAAAAGTTTTTTTTATTTATAGATTTATTTAAATATGATATAAAAATTTTCATTTTATCTTTATTTAAATATGAAATTTGTTTAAATTATGAAATTTTATTTATTTAAATATGCTTAAATAATTTATGTATATTTAATCAAATACATTTATTTATTTGTTTAAATATGATGTAGCCTTTTAAGTTATAAAGTCAATTTAATATAATTGGTATTATTCATTTATTTATTTAAATTAAAAATTATTTTAAAAAATTATGAATTTTATTTAATATTATTTAAAATATTTTGTTATGAAAGAAATGTATTATTATTATTATTATTATTATTATTCATTAATTTAAATATGATTTAAAATCCTTTAAATTATGAATATGTATTTAACTATGTGATATGTCATGTGATATTTTAACATATTGTGATATGTCAAAATGTCTCAGTTTGACTTCCTGAAGAGTGAAACACTGTGACACTTTTAAAACATTATCTGTTTGATCGTTTCAAGTACTCTGTCAACCAGTGGAATTTAGGGGCTGGTCTATGTGCTTATGCAACCAATGGCGTGAGTTTAGGGGTGGGACTATCTGTTTATGCAGCCAATGGAAGACCTGTCTGACAGGACTCATTATTTTTGGGTTTCAGTTCGATGCAGTTTAGCTTTAATTTAATGTTTACCTTTTAGTTTTCTGATGACAGCCTTAATGAAACTCCAGATCAGTCTGTGCTCAATAATATGACAATTTCACGTAAGCGCCACATGTTTCTAACTCATATGTTATCATCCGAGAGCAGACGAGTGCGTTTCAGTCAGACTGCAGGCCAGCGCTCTGGCTGATGTATGACTGGTCTCTCAGAGCTCCTGTGTGCTGGTTTTGTCCCGTGGCTCTGTTGAATGAGATGTGTTGTCACTGGAGTCACACAGGGTAGAACTGCAGGGCAACACACTACAGTGTTTATTTGCCTCAAGTGCATTAACAGTGTTTGGATTGTTTCAATGTTCATAAATAGAGCAGACCATTAGGGATGGAGTGTTTTTCCCTTCATTCATACAGATGTATAATTTATTGCTGGGATCTGCAGTGTCAGGCGTTTGCATCATCTCTGTTGACCTCAGGTTTAAACTCTCTCTGCTCCGCTTAGTGAAGGTGCTGTGCCTGAATACATCAGGAGTGCTAATAGAGCTGCACAAACACGCTGTGTACAACACAAATTATAATGCATGGAGTTTAATAGTTAGAGTCAGGGGTTTGTTGACATGTTAGTCTGCGCAAACAAACAGCATCTCAGAGTCACAGTGTTTCATTCTTCAGGAAGATAAACTTATACTAAATCAACATCACACACAGAATCTTTATTTATTCTTTTTGTTTGTTTGTTTGTTTTTTAACTTTCCATATTGTGCATTATATATTTATTTGTTATAGTTCAAGATTTATTTATTAAAGTCCCTTATTTATTTATTTATAGTTCATTATCTAAATATTTATTTGTTTTAGTTAATTATTATTATTTTAACTTTAGATTGTTTTATTATTTATTTTTTCAAGTTAATTATTATTTACGTATTGTGAATTTATTTAAAATAGTGCATATTTCCAATGTATTTGAATAATAATTTCATTATTAAAATGTTTATTTTAGGTTATTGATTTATTGATGAATTACTGTTATTTATTTAATTCATTATCTATATATTTATTTTAGTTCATTATTATGTAATCCATTATTTATTTGTTTATTTATTTGTTTTTGTTTGTTGCAGTTCATTAGTTTATTTAGTGAATGAAGTTCAAGCGGAGTTCAAGCTGAGTGGTTGAGTCTGATCTCTTGAGTTCTTTTGTTTGTTTCTGCTGTGTTTTCAGAGTCTGATGTGGTGGGTTTTGACGGCAGCGCTCACTTGCTCTTCAGGCCGGATCCCAGCACAAGTCCGGCAGACAGAGACGTGTTATCCATGAACTTCAAAACCCTGCTGAACTCTGGGATGCTGGTTCACGTGGAGGAGCACAGCGGACATACGCTCACTCTGGATTTATTCAGAGGGAAACTCCTCCTGCAGCTCAGAAAAGGTGCTAATACACATCTCTCAGCTGATGGAATAAATAATTATCTTCATTTATGTTGATTAATGTCATTTTTGAGCCTCTTTTGAGACAGACAGTATGAAAGCAGAGTGTTTTGGGCTACAAAAGGCATTATGAAAATGTCATAATGTCTTTCTTTCAAACTACATGTTAAAAGACTATGATATAATACAGCAGTGCTGTCAGTTAGTAATTCCACAGTATATTAATATAGACCACAGTACTGAATTACTGATTAACATATTCATATGCCATCTTTTTTAATTAATCAATCTCACAAAAGCTGTCAGGAACATGTCAGGGTCATATTTCACCCCAAAACCAAAAGAAAACCATAATTAAGCACATTTTTACCCCCAATTTCTCATTGTCATAATGCAAAAAATATATTATTTATTCTAGATATATAAAAGGTTATAGAGATATTAGATTATAGATTATAGTGAAAGAGATATTATATATAGAGATATTAAAAAGTAATATGGATATGTAAAAAATATATAGCTATATAAAAAAGTAATAAAATTGCATTTTGTACAACAGCCTTTTTAAAATAAAAAGTAATTTTATTAAATGTTGTTTACTGTGTTAAAGTAATGTGAATCACCAGTGAGAATAATAATTAAAATGAGAATTTTTGGAGTAATGTGCATAATTAATGTCATAGAAAATGTCATAATGCAAAGTAAAAAAATAAATAAATAAATAAATAAATGCATTTAATTTAATACAAAACATAAATAGTAATATTTAAATAATAATAATAACAATAATAATAATAATAATAATAATTATTATTATTATTGTAAAAGCACATAACCAAAGCATTACTAAATAAATTTAGTAAATAAATAAATAAATATACATACACACACACACACACACACACACACTCACACACCTTCAAGGTACTTGAAGGTGGGAAAAACATGAAATGATCATGATAAACTACATGTCCACAAAACACGTCAGTACTATCCAGTAGTTTACTCTTAGTTCAGATCTCCAGCAGATTGACTAATGACTCAGGGATGCTGGTGAATTCTGAAGGTTTCTTCAGCAGGTTTGCGGCTGTAGGAAAGTCTTCAGGTGTGGGTGAGAGACGCAGTCAGTCGTGAGCAGCCCATGTGGCACTGATTCCCAGAATGCCATCTGTGATCTCAGCGTCACAGTCTCTGTTCTCATAAACGCTGCTGGAGCTACAACTGTGATCAAACACAACGCCATAATGCGCTTTCTGGAATAATCTGATTTTTAGATGTGTTTCCTGCACTTTCACATCATTGATGTTGAGTATTCAATTCAATTCAGTTCAATTCAAGTTTATTTGTATAGCACTTTTCATGATACAAATCGTTGCAAAGCGCTGTACAGAAAATTAAGTTTCTACAATATATTTAGTAGTAGCTTATCATTGGTGACTATGTCAGTTAATGTACATATGGCAGAAATGTACGGAAAAATCAGTTAAAGGCGTAATCAAACAGACGATGAACACTATTAACAGCAATTATTATATGTTGAAATCAAACTTACAGCAAGATTTGGTAGTTCTGTATGTTGTTTGAGGGTTGGCATCGTCTGAGGTCCTCTGAGGGGTTGGCATCATCATCTTCTCAGGTGTTCTGGATCCAGACTGCAGCTTGTGTAAATCCTAGTTACCATTGGATGTCAATCCCGTGGCAGAAACAGAGAAACAAATAGAGACATAATTAGCGTAACTGCTGTTCCAACCAAACAAAATTGAGTAGTGTTCACACAGTGTTCACACAGCCAGGTAAGACAGAATGTGAGGAGATTGATTCATTTTTTTTTTTTAACTATTTGTATTTTATTTACAACACAGTATAATCAAAACATACATAATGAAGGTCAGACACATTATTGTGCACACTGATCTAACCACAGAGATGTGAACAGACTTTGAGTCATTTCTGCAACAGATTCTGTTCAACAAGTGAAACAAGTAAATCATACCTGATATTTACTTGTTTTATTTAAGTGTTTCTGCTTCTTTCCATGGATTCAAGAAGAAAAAAAAACAATCAGTAGTCAAAGAGCTTGTTTTACCATAGAATATCAGTGTAGTTGAAAATCTGATGTTGGTACAGCGCTCTCAGAGGAAAACAGTTTGAAGAGACAAAGTCAGCAGGATTTATCTGTTGTGCAGGTATCTGATTCAATAAAATACAAACAACCAAAAAATAAATAAATAAATAAATAAATAAAAACATTTGTGAGCATGTTAATATCACGAGCATCTGTATATTCTGTATATTCTATCTGAGCCATAGACTCACGCATGCTTTGTACTATCGTAAAAATAAAAACATTTTATATCTGAGAAACTAATTATTATTGTTTTGCACGTTATTAAAATCTATTTTTGAACAGAGTAGGCTATTAATAATAAACATGTTCTAAACATTCATCGCATTCATCATGTTACAGTGTACTCTCATATTATTTTTGTTTTATATAGAGCATGAAAACATCATCGCGCGGTAAGAAATTTAAATACAATGAATTGCCTATCATATTCAAAATGTTTTACTCAATTTCAAACATTGTAGTCAGGAATTATAGTTTGGGAAAAACCCAGCTATGATTTTGTAGTCATATAGCCATCCTGAACATCATGTATGATTTTATAGTTGCCTAAGATATGATTTTGCAGCCATAGACTCACGCATGCTTTGTACTATAAAAGGATGTACTTTGTACTATAAAAAAAAGGATATTTTATATTTGAGAAGTAATTGTTATCGTTTAGCATGCTATTAAAATATATTTGTGAACAGATTATTAATAATAAACATGGTCTAAACATTCTTAGATGCGTAGCATTCATCATGTTGTAGTTTGGGAAAAACCCAACTAGTAATGTGTTCAATTTTATGTCACAATAACACGTTAACTAATGCAAAAAAGAAACATTACTTACTCATCAGATTGATCTTCTCTTCTGGATGAAATATTGTTCTTCTTTTGAGAGAAATCCAGCCTTTACTCAGCGCGTCTTCTTGCAGAAACGAACAGTAGCTATGATGAATGATCTCCTCGCGCTTTGTTTGCGTTGGCCGTCTCCATGCGCACGTGTCTCACGTGGATATTTACATATGAACGGCGCGAGCCGCGAGGGGGTGGGATTGCATTAAAGATAATGAGTTAGACGGGAAAGACTGAACATCGTGTTGGTTTCATACGGATTACTTTATCACAGAATGTTTGTTTTCGATATGACTTACTTCATTTAAAAGTAGACACTTAAATCTTTCTATAGATATAATTCCCATGTCTGTGTGCTGAATATTTGCTGAGTTACAGTTCATTTTATTGACGCGTTTCTAAAAGCAGCTCGCGGAGACGGAGAAGGCAGAGAGCGCACCCTGTTTGTTTTCTTTATTCTTCAAAAGCACAAAGTTTAGTTGTTATAATGAGTGTATACAAATAAAAGTAGACCCCTTACAGATTCGAATGGTGTATTGCTCTTATCTGTACGATTAAAAATGGCAGAGTAATTCAAGCTCATTTCGGCCTTATCAGGAAAATCTGCCACAAAACGCGTATCCGCGTTTGTCGACCCCAGAGGGTTAACAGCTATGCTTTCCCGGGCTGCCAAGGTGGTCGGGCTCGAGTGGAGAGAACCACCGTGTCCCGAGCCGTCGAGGTTAGATGATTGGTAACTCGGGGTGGCCCGGGTTGGTTCTCAGCCCCACACTCCAGTGCCTTTCTTCCCGGAAGTGCATGAAGATGTAACAAGGTCGTGGAAGGCATCTTTTTTTGCCCGAAACCGGTCTGGTGCCTGGTGCCGCTCCTCCCTCACTACCCTCGATGGTGGGGCAGCCAGGGGTTATGAGGCAGTCCCCCCGGTGGAGCGCGCAGTTGCGATGCAATTGTGTCCAAGGAGAGCTTCCACCTGGAGGGGTAACCCTTGTCTCCCATCCAGGGCCTGTAAGTTCTCATCCGTGCTTATGGCCAAGGCTTACGGTGCTGCTGGACAGGCTGCCTCCGCCCTGCACACCATGGCACTCCTACAGGTATATCAGGCCAAGGCATTAAAAGAGTTGCACGAGGGTAATTCTGACCCAGGGCTGATGCAGGAGCTGCGCACAGCGAAGGACCTCACCCTGAGAGCGACAAAAGTCACTGCACACTCCCTCGGTCAGACGATGGCCACGTTGGTGGTCCAGGAACGGCACCTCTGGCTGAACCTGGCGGATATGCGGGAGACTGTCAAATATCATTTTTTCGACTCCCCTATCTCCTAGGCCGGCCTTTTGGCCTTTTGGCCTTTTCGGCGATGCAGTCGAGAGCTTTGCCCAACAGTTCGCAGCTGCCCAGAAGCAGTCGGAGGCAATTAAAAATTTTCTGCCCCGGCGGCCCGCTGCTGCCTTCACTCCGCCGGCCACGGCTGCTCTGCCTGCTCGTCGCCGAGGGCGCCCTCCTTTTTCTTCCTCCACCCCTGCTCAGCCTCAGCGGCAGCGTCCACCGAGGCCACAGTGGGGAGCTGGCCGCAGGGGTACGGCACTGCCCGTCCAGGCCCCCGCCAAACAAGGCGGCAAGCGGAAGTGCAAGTGGCCCTGAGATGGGCAACTCAGAGGTGGAAGGGACAGCTCTTCAGGTGATGGTGACCGCACCACTCCTTTCCCCGGAGGGCCAGGTGGAGAATCTTTTGTTTCCTTTTCTTTTTGTTCCGCCGGTACCCAGACCATCAAACAAAGAGCAGTTTCCACCATCTCTGGGTCCCAAGAGGGCGCGGATGACATTGTGTCACGCTATGCCTGGCCAGTCTCATCCCCCTCTTCTATCGCCAACGGGCAGCAGGGCCCGGTTCATGGAGGCTATGCCTTCTCCTGCGCTCCCAACCGTGGAGCCAGGTAGGTGTTGCACCGCACACCCAGACCGATGACTTCGCGATGCCTTCCGAGCCGGGTCCCTGTCCTCCGCCACACTGCCCCACCATGGGTACGTTTGTGGTCCCTCTAGTCCCGCTTGTATGGTTTCTGGGGACCTGGTTAGCGCTTCCCAGTCCGTCTCACTGGCTCATTCGGACCGTCAGACTCGGCTATGCGATTCAGTTCATCCAGCGTCCCCCAAGTTCAGGGGCATCCAGTTCACCTCCAGGCTGACCGGCGATGCTCCTGTCTTACGGGCAGAAATTGCAGTCCTGCTGGCATAGGACGCGATAGAGCCAGTCCCTCCAGCTGATATGAGGTCATGTTTTTACATCCCATACTTCATTGTACCCAAGAAAGGCGGTGGGTTACGACCAATCTTGGACCTGCGAGTTTTGAACAGGGCCTTTCACAAGCTGCCGTTCAAAATTTTGACGCAGAAACATTTTCGAATGCATCCATTCCCAAGATTGGTTTGCAGCGATCGACCTGAAGGACACATACTTTCATGTCTCGATTCTCCCTCGGCACAGGCCGTTTCTCCGCTTCGTGTTCGAGGGTCGGGCATATCAGTACAAAGTCCTTCCCTTCGGGCTGTCCCTGTCGCCCCGCTTCTTTACGAAGGTTGCGGAGGCGGCCCTTGATCCCATGAGAGAACACGGCATTCGCATTCTCAACTACCTGGACGAGTGGCTCATTCTGGCTCAGTTGCGGGATCAGTTGTGCATGCATAGGGACATGGTGCTCAGTCACCTCAGCCAGTTGGGACTTCAGGTCAACTGGGAAAAGAGCAGACTCTCTCCAGTACAGAGGATCTCTTTTCTTGGTGTGGAGTTGGACTCGGTCAACCTGACAGCACGCCTCACAGAGGAACATGTTCAGTCAATGCTGAACTGCTTGAATTTTTTTCAAGTGCAGGACAGCGGCCCCACTGAAACAATTTCAGAGGCTCCTGGGGCATATGGCATCCGCATTCGCGGTAACACTGCTCGGACTGCTTCATATGAGGCCGCTTCAGCACTGGCTTCACGACCGAGTCCCGAGATGGGCGTAGTAACGTGGCACGCACCGAGTCACAATCACTCCGGCCTGTCGCCAAGCTTTCAGCCCATGTTCGGACCCTGCATTTCTACGGGCAGGAGTTCCCCTAGTACAGGTGTCCAGGCATGCTGTTGTGTTCACAGATGCCTCCACCACAGGCTGGGATACCACGTACAACGGGCATTCAGCTTCGGGGATGTGGACGGGCCCCCATCTGCATTGGCACATCAGTTGCCTCAAGTTGCTTACAGTACATCTTGCACTGGGCCGCTTCAAAATGCTGCTACAAGGCAAGCACATACTGCGGCCGTTGCGTACATCAACCACCAGGTTGGTCTACGCTCCCGTCGTATGTTGCAACTCGCCCGCCATCTCCTCCTATGGAGTCAGAAACATCTGAGGTCGCTTCGTGCCATTTACATTCCGGGCCATGCAGCTGACGAGCTTTCACGGCAGCATGCGCCTCCGGGAGAATGGAGACTCCATCCCCGGGCGGTCCAGCTGATATGGAGACACTTCGGAGCCGCACAGGTAGACCTGTTTGCCTCTCCAGACACGTCCCATTGCCAACTGTTCTATTCCCTGACCAGGGGAACCCTCGACACGCGGACGTGGAGGTCCTAGGTGATCTACCCCAGGCGGTGGTAAACACCATCACTTCGGCAAGAGCACCCTCTACGAGGCATGCCTATACCTTGAAGTGGAACCTGTTCATTGAATGGTGCTCTTCTCACCGGGAAGACCCCCGGAGATGCCCGATCAGAGCTGTGCTTTCCTTCCTCCAGGAGGGGTTGGAGCGAAGGCTGTCTCCCTCCACCCTAAAAGTGTATGTTGCCGCAATTGCTGCACATCATGATCCTGTAGACGGTGAGTATTTGGGGAAGCACGACCTGATCATCAGGTTCCTGAGGGCCGCGAGGAGACTAAATCCTCCTCACCTGAACCCTGTACCCTCTTCGGATCTCCCTCTGGTGCTTACGGCATTGCAGAGGGCCCCCTTTGAGCCGTTGCAGTCTGCAGAGCAGAGAACTCTGTCTATAAAGACAGTGCTCTTAACTGCGCTGGCTTCCATCAAGAGGGTAGGGGACCTGCATGCATTTTCGGTCAACGAATCATGCCTGGAATTCGGGCCGGCCGACTCTCACGTCATCCTGAGACCCCGGCCCGGATATGTGCCCAAGGTTCCCACCACGCCTTTCAGGGATCAGGTGGTGAACCTGCAAGTGCTGCCCTTGGAGGAGGCAGACCCAGCCCTAGCTTTGCTCTGTCCCGTTCGTGCTTTGCGCATATACACTATATTGCCAAAAGTATTGGGTCACCCCCTTCTAATGAACAGGTTTGACTGGTTTAGTAATTTCCATGAGTACAAATCTTAATGTTTAAGCATATAATGATATTATGGGGAATTGTGTGCTTCTAATTTTAAAGCAACAGTTTGGACAGGACCCTTTTCTATTCTAACATGACAATGCCTCAGCGTATAAGGCAAAGTTCAAAAAGAAATTATTGATTTAGTCATTGTGGAAGAACTTGACTGGTCTGCAGAAAGCCAAGTCCTAATCCAAGCTGAAAACCTCTGGTGTGACTTTAAATGCAGACCTTGAGCCAAAAACTCTTTACCAAACACCAATGACTTGTACATACACTATATGAACAAACGTATTGGGACACCCCCTTCTTTAGAACAGAAAAAGGCACTTCCAAAACTGTGGCAACAAAGATGGAAACATAATGCATGTATTTAAAAATTGTATTTCCATCTCTGTTGCAACAGTTTTGGAAATGTCTAAAATGACTGTACCCATATGTACAAGTCATTGGTGTCAAGTCAAAGATTATAGGAGGAAGCATTGAACGTGCTGTTTTCATCATATCAGCGCTTTCCAGTGTTGAAGCTGTATTTTCTGAAGTCTCTCAGAGCTCAGCTGGGTCGGTCTGGAGGAATCTGAAGGCCTCGCGTCTGTAAATCTGGGCTTTTCCATCGTGAAGTAACTGCAGTCTAACTGCCGCTCTCTTTGCTTTCACCATAATTTCAAGCAAATCAAAGATGTCTGCCATCACTTATTAGAGAGGTTTGTGAAAGTGCTAAAGTGGTCTCTCGGCCTCGCTCTGATAATGGCTCGACTCTGTTTGTCAGAAATGCTGTTGTCTTTGCCGAGCTGATGATGGCCGCTCGTTCCTCTTGTTTAGATGAGATTTACTGTGCCGTAAGGACATTGCACTTTAAAGCTGTCGCTGCATTTGCTCGGGATCATTTTAGAAGACTGAATATACATCACTTCAGGTGGCTTTTAAAATGTTTCTAGGCTGGAAGTACCTGCATGTGTTGAGTTTTAGAGGCTAGCAACTAAATAATGAAAAATAAACTCACCGAAATATGTAAATGTAAGAGTTTAATTCAATATTTGGGTCGTCCTGCTCAATGTTGCAACTAGTTTAAACTAAAGTAACTAAAGTTGATTATTGGAGTACATTTTAGAAGAAAATACCATTTTGTTTTTTCTACTTCAGAATTTCACATTTAATTCAATGTGTTGCTTGTATTTCTTTGTCAAATTTACTAGCAGTTTCTGAGATCATTTTTTGCTAGCTTTTCAATTAAATGATTTCAAGTAAATTTATTTCAGTGTAGTCAGTCAGCGTTAGTAGATTTTGAAAGTAAATATATACTTTAGCGTTTTGATCATAATAGTGTTCTTTTTTTCTTTTTTTTTTTGAACTGAAGACATTTTCTTCTCTGTGGTAAAAGTGGTAATTAATTTTTTTTTGTTTGCCTTTCTTTTTATTCATATGTATTATATATTTTTATACATGTTTAGTTATAGCCCTTTTTAACAATTTAGCAGTTACTATTATAGTTTAATTAATATTTTCAAATAGCTTTTATTTTTTTTTTCAGTTTTCATTTTTTTAAAGTTTTAGTAATTTTGTTGTTTTGTCATTTTTATTAGTTTTGTCTTTAAAATATATATATTTTTAATGTCTATAGTTTATTCATTTTTTTCAGTGTTGTTTTAATAATTTGTATTCCACTAATTACTAATTATTTTTTTTCAAAAAAAAAAAAAATCGAAAACCATTAAAGCATTGTTACTAAATGAAACAGACATGAACACAAATAAAATAAAATATATATTAAAAAAATATCTGTGGTAAATGTGGTAATTACGTTTTTTGTTTGCCTTTTTATATATATATATATATATATATATATATATATATATATATATATATATATATATATATATTATTTTTATTATTTTTATTTATTTATTTTTTTTGTACGTTTTGTTATAGGCCTTTTTACCGGTTTAGCAGATACCATTATAGTTTAATAATATTTTTAAACAGCTTTTATATTTTTTTGAAGTTTTAGTAATTTTGTTGTGTTTTGTCATTTTTATTAGTTTTTGTTTTTTATATCTGTTTTTTTATATTTATATTTTATATATGTTTTTATATCTGTAATTTTATTTTGGTGTAAAATCAAAACTGACACTATTTACTTGAATTTATGCTTCTGCTATTCAGATTTGCATCAGAAAAATAACGTCTGCGGCAACCCGCAAAGCAAACAAACTCTTAATACTTACGATTGCAGAATTGGAAAGCATCGGTCAATGCATCAGAACAATGTGTATTTAAATCCAAACTCAGACTAGAGAAGTTTGGGGCAGAACATGATGCACTGGAGCACAATACAAACAGACAGCTTGATGAATTCAAACGACCAGCAGAATAAAATAGTTTAGGATATGGGGCATAAATCTTCATGTCACAGCTTGTTTGCAAATGTATTTTTCGGCACAGACAGAAGCCCGTGTTTGCCAGAGACTAATATCTATCTCTGCATCACAACAACAACAACATGGGCACATAAAAAGCTGCTGGGCTTGTCTGCTGATCGGACCTGTGGCACAGTTTGTCTTCCGAACCGCTGCATCTCAGTGCAGTCATGCTGGATTTATTTAGATTTAGATGAGGATGACGTGAATATTTCAACAACAATCGCGACAGAACGAATCCACTACTGTATGTTCCTCAAACAAACCTGAATGTCCTTCAAATATATGATACCGCAGACTTCTTGATATCAAATACAACTTGCAGACAAAAAGCACGAGATCAGATGAAAACAGCACGTCCTCCTGTTCTGCAATCTTCACATTTCCAAATGCCAAAGTCAAACGTAAATGGCAAATCGAACACGTACGTTTAATTATCAATCTCGTACAGACATGCAGCTTGAGATTTACAACCGCAGACTGAGACGAGATGAGAAAATGCAGGAAAGAACAATCTGTTTCACACAGACTGTAATAAGATTCAGTAAAGTTTCCTGCTGCTTCTCCATGAGAAAAGAAATATGAAACCAACGAAAAATTAAACTAAATTCAAAATATTGATCCTGAAGGTGCTGCAGTAACACAACATCCACGAAACAGTTACTTACTAAAAGATAGTTAACTAAACCTAAGACCAAAAGTATTTCATTTCTTTAAATAAAAGAAACTTTAAATATAAAATAAAAATAAAACATATATGGATTGATTCAAAAACGAGGATTCATTCGCACATCAGTTCTTCTGTGGCTTTGATTGGAACTATTTTTGTTTGCAAAATATTTAATATATTTAATTTTTAATTACACAAATTCTTGTGTATTGAACCGTTGTATAAAATCAATATCACATTTGCAATTTTGCAAAAAGAAATATACATAATTATTTGTGTGTGTGTGTATAAAATGATTAATCATTATAATTTTTATATATATTTATAATTATGAATTTATATATATATTTATCAAAACGTTTCATCAAAGTTGTCCTAAAACCAAAATGTGTTCTTATCTTAAGACAACTTTGATGAACTTTTTTGATCCACTTCAAATGTTGACTGCTGTATATATATTAAACTAAAATTAACTAAAAATTAATTATTTTTTTTAGTAATGTTATGTTTATAATCTTATTTTTAATTATATTTATAATAATTAGTAGAATTTTTTTTCTTTTTATGTTCATATATATATATATATATATATATATATATATATATATATATATATATATATATATATATATATATATAATTATTTGAATTAAATTTCAAATAAAATATAAATATTAAGGGGAAAACTTAAAAAGTTTAAATTAGTAAAACTGAAATAAAAAATTAAGCTAAATAGAAATATTTAAAAAACTAATAACAATTGAGTAAAACACAGTATTGACAATAATGAGTCTAAAATTGAACACACTATTAACTTGTTTATTGAACCATTGTATAAAAATGTATTTGGGAAAAACAGCACTTGCTTGTTTGAGATTTCTAAACTATATCATATTATATAAATATGAGACAAAAACCCATACAGAGTAATTTTTTGCCTCATATCTTATTTTAGGCTCATATAACTGCATTCTGTAGGCTCCATCACACAGTCAGTCATCCTGCATTGTTGTTCATCAGCCCCTGCATGCATGTAAGATGAACCTATTACTATTAATGCATCTGTTTTATGTTTATGGCACGCAACATGTCTATCAATAATTCATCAGTTACAATCGGTCGGTCCGGCACTGGTCAGTTACCATCAGAATAGAAACCAGCTCTGCTTAGTTTTTACGGCATTGACGGCTCTGATGTAATTTAACATTTAGTGTTCTGCTGCTTAATATTTCATGATCGTTGTTCCTCTTTGAAAGCAGAATAACACCAGCCCGGCCTTGATCTTTCCCGTTCACTCATATGACAGCCATACTCGTGTTTGTGTTTGAAGAGCATCTCTGATTAATGAAAAATAATATACGACACTGTCAATCTGTCATCATCTGACAATGGAAATACGATAAATGCCTGTCCTCTTCTTTTAGCTTTGTACAAGTGTCCCTGAATTTTTGATCAGACATCAAGTTTCAAAAATATAACCACAAGACTAAAACATTATATGAGTTAACATAAAACTAGTGTGATCACTTAGTACACACCTATAAAATTACATATATTTTATGTTTACATTTTATATAAAGTAAATACAAGTATATACAAGTAATATATATATATATATATATATATATTATTCTTTATTAATATTTATAATAATATAATACTTAATATTTTCTGTGATAATTATAAATGTTTTTATACATATTTCTATAAATGTTTGTATTTTTTTTCTTTTATTGTTATGTTTTGTGTGTGTGCATATAAAATAATATAAATAATAAATAATTGCAATATACCTAAAATAAAATATACATATTAGGGGGAAACTGAAACTATTAGTAAAACTGAAATAAAATATAAAATTAAATAGAAATATAAAAACAAACAAAAATAAAAAACTAAACAAAAACAAAACACTGAATAAAATTTAAATATTGAAATAAACTAAAATAGTAATTTATAATTTTATATATATATATATATATATATATATATATATATATATATATATATATATATATATACATATATATATATATACATACATACATACATATACTGTATATATATACTGTATATATACTGTATATATAAACACAATGACTAAAACTTAAACTTATATTAAAAAATGCATTATTATAATAAAAATAAATGATAGATAGATAGATAGATAGATAGATAGATAGATAGATAGATAGATAGATTATTATTAATTCTTTCTTACTTGTTATTATTTCTTATTTAATTTTTTTTATTTATTTTTTTTTTTTTATGTTTGAAGCCAGTCTAAACATATCAGCATCTGCATGAGAATCGGCTCACACCATAGTTTATTTCACAGATCTGCAGCTACTTTAAGGAGGTGATAAGTAAGTCTGTGAGGCTTTAAAAAGTGCAACAGTTTTACAGCAAACATTCACAACATAAAGTGAATGCAGAGTTTAGCAGATCATCTCGTTGATGTTAATTGAGCTCGAGTTTGTTGCAGTGGTGTTGTGTTTGATATTCATGTATGACAATCAGTGTGATGTGTTATTTTCATATTATTTGTATTCTATTTTAGTATTTATTAATATTTTGAATTACGTTTTATTTTCATATTGTAAGTTTTAGTCATTGTGCTTTGTAATTTTGTCAATTGTATTATTTATTTTTACTTTTTTTTGTAAATTCATTTAGTTTTAATTTATTTTTCATTTTGATTTTAGTAATTGTAGCACTTTAACTTTTTTTTAAGTTTTCCTCTAATATATTTTATCTATCTATCTATCTATTAGATCTAAGTTGAAGTACTAAAGTGTCTAATGTTGCAAATTTTATTTTTATATTTCCTTTTTTCATTTTAGTAATTTTGTTTCATGGTTCATAATTATTTATTTATTTTTATTAATTTATTATTTCAGCTAGTTTCCAAGGCAACATTTTCATTTTTATATTTCCTTTTTTCATTTTAGTAATTTAGTTTCATGGTTCATATTTATTTTTTTATTTTTTATTTTTTTTATTTCAGCTAGTTGCCAAGGCAGCATTTGCATTTTTTTGTTGTTGTTGTTAATATTTCATTTCAGTTGAAGTAATGAAAAAAGGTTTTATTTTTAGTTTTAAGTCACTTTAATAACCCTGCTGTGAGTACAAAGAATCGCAATTTGCAAGAGATGCATTTCATCTTCTTTTGATTACAATCTCTTATCTTTTCCTTAAATTATACGTTGTTTTATGGAACAGTGTGTAATTATTTGCTGATTTATTATTTGCAGCCAGAGAAAACATTTCTCATTTATCTCTTTATGTTTCTCTATTAAATTGGCTGTGTTCGTAAATGAATACTTGCTGTTTACTGCATACTGGACAGTATATGCTATATAACCTATGTTTAAAAGTAATATATGCGGGAAATGTTTCAAACAGCTACATTGTTATTTCATGACCTGCATGTTTATGAATGGTGACTGCATATTTTCTAATGTCAGTTTCTGATGTTTAAAGTAAATAGACTTGTGTAGTTTTATCAAGCGGTCTTGATCCCTGTGTGCGTGTGTGTTTCAGGCTGGGGTTCGTGGGCTGATTTCCACCCTCTGGTGTCTCTGGGCAGTCTGCTGGACGATCAGCACTGGCATCACGTCAGCGTGGAGCGAGTTCGAGGACTCGTGAACTTCACTGTGGACAAAAACACCCAGCAGTTCCAGCTGCCCGAGTCCTGGAGTCACTTTGAGATAAACGAGGTGAGCCGCTAATGACCTCCGGCTCAATTAGTCCAGTAAACCATATCAAACGTGAATTATACAAACAACATAAATCAGATAGAATGAGAATGTCTGTGTGTAATTAGATTTCACTTTCTGAGTATTTCACTTTGTTGTGACACAAAGATCATTTATATTGATATCAATACTTATATCTTATATTAAGGTAAACTAGCAAAGGCAAGTTTGTTTATATAGAACATTTCATGCACAATAGTAATTCATAGTGCTTTACATAAAAATGATTACAAAAATAATAGTTATAAATAAAATAAATAATGATAATATAATAATAATGATAAATTAAATAATAAAAAGTAATAAATTATATTAATTTATATATGTATGTATATGTTTATGTATATGTGTGGAAGTAGTTGCGGTAAATAGAAGTAATAAAAGGTACATAAAAGATAAAAAAAAATAATAATAGTAAATAATATAAATAATTAAGTGATACATTAATAAAATCATTCTTAATTAATGGTAATAGTTATTTATAATAATAAAAATTAACAATATTAATACATATATACTTATAGTGTGTGTGTGTGTGTGTGTGCATAGTCTCTCACTAGTTACATGTTCACTAGTAAATAGTTATTGAAATTATTTTAATTATTATTTTAAAATAATAAAAATATATTTAATAATAATATGTATAAATACTTGTAAGATATTTTAAAATTATATATTACTAATAATAAAAATGAACAATATTAATACATATAAATTTCACTTTGATATTATATATGTATATTAAAATTAGATGTATATTTATAAATATTGTTAATTTGTAGCATTTTATACAATCATTTACGAGGTTACTAAATGATTGTCTTTCTCACACTAGTTATATATTAACCAATAAATAATTAATTTGTAAATAATTAATGAAAAGTAATAAAAAATTAACTAATATAATTTAATAATTTATAATATATTAACAATAATATAATTTAAATGAATTTAAATGACTAGATTAATATAGTTTTATATGTATATAATATTAAATATGTATATTAAAATGAGATGTTTTTTTAAGAAAACAAGTAGAATATAGAAAAAAAGAAGCCTAGTTTTTTTTTTTTTTTTTTTTAAGAAACAAATAGGTAGAATAGAAAAAAAGAAACCTAGTGTTAGTTTTTAAAGAAAAACTAGCAGTTAGAGAATAAATATGCAATTGATAGAGGGTCAAGGGTGTGTGTTTTTTTTTTTATAAATAAAAATAAGTCAGATAGATAAAATAGAATAAGAATAGAGAGTGATCGAGTTAGAGGATCAAATAAAGATGGAAGAGATGTGTTTTTAGCTGTTTCTTGAAGATGGTTAAGGACTCAGCTGCTCGGATTGAGTTGGGCAGGTCGTTCCACCAGGTGGGAACAGTGAATGAAAAAGTCCATGAAAGTGATTTTGTGCCACTTTGGGATGAACAATAATGCGTTGTTCACTTGCAGAACGCAAGTTTCTAGAGGCACATAGGTCTGAAGTACTGAATTTAGGTAAAGGGGTGCAGAGCCAAAGGTGGTTTTTTAAGCAAACATTAATGCCTTAAATTTTATGCGATTTTATGCAAATTGATGAACAAAGGTGTGACGTGCGTTTTTTTCGGCTGATTAAATATTAATCTTGCAGCGGCATTTTGGATTAATTGTAGAGGTTTGATGGAATTGGCTGCAAGACCTGCCAAGAGAGCATTGCAATAGTCAAGTCTGGACAGAACAAAAGCTTGAACAAGGAGTTGTGTTGCATGTTCCGAAAGAAAGGGCCTGATCTTCCTAATATTGTATAAAGCAAATCTGCAGGACCGGGCAGTTTTAGCAATGTGGTCTGAGAAATTCAGCTTATCATCAAGGCTGTTTTTGAAGGAGTTATGGTAGATGAGCCTAACTGGAAGGTGAAATTGTGATGAAGAGATGGGTTTGCTGAAACTACAAGCAGTTGTTTATAATATTAAATATTTATAATATATTTATATTCATACATATTTATAATATTACAACTGACAGTATTTTATCGCATCTCAGCATTTTATTAGTGTAAAGGTAGTTTTTATAAACTCATGGATGAGTTAAAAAGATTTTCTGTGCTAATCGACAGTCTGTCAATGGAGTTCAGCTTATGTTAACTTCATATTGCTCCATTAATATGTGTGATTTCTGACATGAACCTGTCTTTCTTTCACAAGATCAGTTTCGGTGGAACGTCAGCGGCTGGACTCCAGAAATCCCACTCCAGAAGAAACTTCCACGGCTGCTTGGAAAATGTGCTTTACAACGACATCAGCATGATCGATCGCGCCAAAGAGCAGCAGGTCTCCATCACAGTAAGTGTGTGAACACAGTCACGTCTGCAGCTGCTTTATTTGGCCTGTTAGCGAATGTCAATTGTTGGCTGCCTCATTTTTTCATAATGAGAGCTTTGTGTTTCCGTGACCCTTACCATGTTCACCTCCATTATACAGGGTTTTTCCTTTTTTACAACCATTGTCTTGGGATTTTGGGGGTTAAACCAATTACCATCCCTTTAATTTATTGTTGTAATGGCTGTGACATTGGTTTCAAGATAATAACCAGGAGAGCAAATGCATAATTTATAAAGCAGACGTCATTGCTGCAGCACTTCACGATCACAAATGCAGCTTCCGTGAGAAATGCTCTTGGTTTTACCGCAGTATTTTTTTCTCTTGTAGGGGAACGTCAGCTTTACATGCACCGAATCCATAGACGTGCCAGTGACCTTCGCCAGTCCTGGAAGTTTCCTCGCTTTGCCTTGGGTCTCCAGTGGAGAAAGCGCTTTTGTCGGTCTGCAGTTCAGGACCTGGAACAGAGCGGGCCTGCTGATAACCTTTGACCTGCAGCATAATGCGGGAACGCTGTGGCTCTATCTGAGCGAGGCCAGAGCACGACTGCAAATCCATAAGACCGGCCGGATCGTAACGGACATCACCGCAGGTTCAGCTCATGCATGATGGGATATACAGTCAAACCAAAAGTTATTCAGACACCTTCAACATTTCTCACATTATCACAGTTTATTCGCTATAGTTTAGAAAATGGTAATAAAATATGACAAGAACTCAAGAGTTAAACTGTGTCAGAACAAATTCATCTTGATAATGTCAGATAACGTCTCGGTTACGTACGTAACCCTCGTTCCCTGATGGAGGGAACGGAGACGTTATGTCGTGACGACATAGGGGGATTTACTTGGAAGCCCCAATCATCTCTGACTTTAAGAGAAAACGCCAATGAATATTGGCTAGTGGATTTTGCATACCTGAGCCACTCCCTGCCCTCACGGGTATAAATAGGCGGCAGGTGCATCCACTCATTAGGTTTTACGCTGAGGAGCCGAGAACGAGTTCCTGGCAACCAGCGATGGTTCAAGATTGTGGCATGGGGACATAACGTCTCCGTTCCCTCCATCAGGGAACGAGGGTTACGTACGTAACCGAGACGTTCCCTATCTGTCGGTCACTACGAGTTATGTGGAAAGCGCCACAACCTGAACCCCGTCACAACCTTCTGGCATGCAGATGCTGACAAGCGAGCGCATGACAGACGAATGCCATGCAAAGGTCGCAGCCTTCCCATCGCCCCAGCCGCAAATTCGCTAACCTTGGTGCCCGCAGGGACCACTGAGTACATCGCTGCTGGAGATAGCCAAGCCGTTGTTCCTTTTCCCACAGAAGTCGGAAGGAATTTCGACCTTCAATGAAAGATAACTTCAAGTCTTTCCTATTTGTTGTTACAGCTTGGCAGTGACAACGGGGAAGCGAGCCTTCCGGAGAAGGGCGCTACAGAGGCCACATCCTGCCCGAAGGGAGGTAACATGTGGAAACACTGATATGGACTGACCCAGGTCTGGGGCAGTACTACATACGACTGGACCCTGGGGCAGATCCTGCCTAGGGGTAGGGAGGAGAGCTGCCAGCAGGGCCTGACAGAGGCTCTGTCAAGGGGAAGACACGGGTTTACCGTGAGGGAAATCTTACTGTGGAAGAATACACATATGGGATTACCCGAAGGGAATCAAGCCATACGGACAGCTAGCCCACTACAGGGGCTGACCAGAGACCCGGGCGAGCTAACACCAGTACTGGGCCTGGCATCAGACTGCTCCGCCCAGTCTGACTGCCGGGGGTGCTGGAGGAACTTCACCAGGGTTCGCCGTCCGGGGAACTGAACTGGAGGAGGAAAAAGGTGCTCGTATCCCCGGGTGAGGGGGAATGGCGCAGCAAGCGTGACACCGGCCAGCTCTTCCCGCCATTTACCTGTTACCCAACACACAGGAAGAAACTGGCTCAGCGCGGAGACTGTAGAACCTCACGAAGGTGTTCGGTGTCGCCCAGCCCGCAGCTCTACAGATGTCTGCCAGAGAGGCGCCGTGCGCCAGCGCATAGGAGGAGGCAACACTCCGTGTGGAGTGAGCCCTCACCCCCAGGGGGCATGGCTCGCCTTGAGACTGGTACGCCAAGGCGATGGCATCCACTATCCAGTCGGCCAACCTCTGCTTGGAGACAGCCTTCCCTTTCTGCTGACCTCCGTGGCAAACAAAGAGCTGCTCAGAGCTTCTAAAGCTCCGGGTGCGCTCCACGTATATGCGCAGTGCTCTTACGGGACACAGCAACGCCAAGGCTGGATCTGCCTCCTCCGAGGGCAGTCCTTGCAGGTTCACCACCTGATCGCGGAAAGGCGTGGTGGGTACCTTAGGCACGTATCCAGGCCGGGGTCTCAGGACAACGTGAGAGTAGGCCGGCCCGAACACAAGGCACTCTTCGCTCACCGAAAATGCTAGGAGGTCCCCGACCCTCTTGATGGAAGTGAGCGCGGTCAGGAGCGCTGTCTTAGCAGACAGAAATTTCAGCTCGACTGAGTCCAGCGGCTCAAAGGGACCCCTCTGAAGTCCAGCCAGGACGACAGAAAGATCCCAGGAGGGCATCAGGGGTGACCTAGGAGGATTTAACCTTCTGGCACCCCTCAGGAACCTCACGATGAGATCGTGCTTTCCCAGGGACCGGCCGTCCACTGCATCATGATGGGCCGCGATAGCAGCCACATACACTTTCAAGGTTGAGGGTGACAGCCTACGCTCCAACTTTTCTTGCAGGAAAGAAAGCACTACTCCAATCGTGCACCTTCGGGGGTCTCCTCGACGAGAAGAACACCAGTTCGCGAACAGACTCCACTTCAGTGCATAGGCTTGCCTTCTTGAAGGAGCTCTAGCCTGAGTGATGGTCTCTACCACAGCCCGTGGTAGACCACTCAAGTCTGCTGCGTCCCATCCAGGAGCCACACATGAAGGTTCCACAGATCTGGACGCGGGTGCCATATGGTACTGAACCCCTAAGAAAGGAGGTCCTTCCTCAGAGGAATGCGCCAGGGAGGGGCTGTCGCGAGGAGAATGAGTTCGGGAAACCAGGTCCGGTTGGGCCAGTACGGCGCGACCAACAGGACCTGCTCCTTGTCCTCCCTGACCTTGCACAGTGTCTGTGCAAGCAGGCTCACTGGGGGAAAAGCATACTTGCGTAGAACCCGAGGCCAGCTGTGTGCCAGTGCGAGGGGGGCCTCAGCCAGGGAAAAATACAGCTGGCAGTGGGAGAACTCACGGGAAGCAAACAGGTCTACCTGAGTTTCCCCGAATCGACTCCAGATCAGCCGGATCGTCTCGAGATGGAGTCACCATTCTCCGGGGAACGTGAGCTATTGTGAGAGCACATAGGCTGCACGATTGAGCTCCCCCGGAATGTAAACAGCACGCAGTGCTACCTCTGAAGGAATTCAGGCAGTTCAGCACTAATTGGGTGCGCTCGTCCGAGAGGCGCGCCGTCATATTCACCGAGTCTAACTCCACACGAAGAAAAGAGATTCTCTGCACAGGGGGAGAGCTTGCTCTTTTCCCAGTTGACCCGAAACCCCAACTGGCTGAGGTGCCGAAGCACCAGGTCCCTGTGATCGCACAACTGTTCTCGCGACCGGGCCAAAATGAGGCAATCGTCGAGATAGTTGAGGATCCTGCCGCCCACTTCCCGTAATGGGGCAAGGACGCCCTCTACGACCTTCGTTAAGACACGGGGAGACAGGGAAAGCCCAAAGGGGAGGACCCTGTACTGCCATGCCCGACCCTCGAATGCAAACCGTAGGAATGGTCTGTGTTGCGGAAGGATCGAAACATGAAAGTAAGCGTCCTTCAGGTCAATCGCTGCAAACCATTCCTGAGGCTGGATGCATTTGATAATGCGCTTGTGCGCCAGCATCTTGAATGGGAGCATGTGCAGGGCCCGGTTCAAGACACGCAGGTCCAGGATTGGTCGAAGACCACCGCCTTTCTTGGGTACGATGAAGCGGGTGCCAATGAAGAGGGTGAAGAGGGTGCCAATCTTTTCAGAAAAGAAAGGCGAGATCGCAACGAGGTCATGCTCATACGCCCACAACAGGCGCATGAGTCATCCATGAACGCATCCTCAGTGTGCTGGTGTCCCAGACACTGAAGACAACGATCATGTCCATCATCCGCAGACAGAAAACGACCGCAACCAAGAGGACACGGACGGAACGCCATCTTGAAAAAGACGCGACTGTCCGTGATTTGCTCTTTTAGAATTTGCTCTTTCAGTTGAAGTGCCCAGGGGAATCGCTGCTGAGAGGGTCTCCACTGACTGCACCGTGACGCCAACCAGGAACAAATAAAAGATGAAAGGCTTTTGTGGAGATCAGCACACTTCTCATCCACTCGGCTCCGAAGCAAAAATCTAATGAATGGATGCACCTGCCGCCTATTTATACCCGTGAGGGCAGGGAGTGGCTCAGGTATGCAAAATCCACTAGCCAATATTCATTGGCGTTTTCTCTTAAAGTCAGAGACGATTGGGGCTTCCAAGTAAATCCCCCTATGTCGTCACGACATAACTCGTAGTGACCGACAGATAGGAAACTTTGATAGAAAGGTATGTAACAAAACATGGTCAGGTCAAAGTGTCAAATCAAATTTTTGGTCCCAAATTTTTAGCAATTTTACTGTTAGTCCACTGTATGAAGAATTTTTGGGTATAATATGTCACAGTTTACTTTATTTTGCTATCCTCACTTACATAAATTAACTATAATGTCCTGTACCCACTAGTAAAAAAATATCAAAAATTATATCTGGTGTCTGAATTATTTTTGGTTTGACTGTGTATACCATAGTTTCAGTTTATTTGACAGTAATAGCAGATCCATCTCTCTTGTGTGTGAAGGGTAAAGCAAAGTCAACATCAATGGCACCTGCTGCTCTGGGGAATGCAATATGTATGAAAATCACTGTATGAAAATTTACATCACAAAGGAACTTTCTGGCTAAAACTAGTTTTGTATGATGGAGATGCACAGTGTTGCCAACTTAGTGACTTTGCAGACCCCTTTAGCGCCTTTTCAAAAAAGGCGCTAAAGGGGTTATCTTATGTGTATTTGATTTCATCAGACGACGGCTCGATTATCAGGATTTTTGTGCAGATTAACATATTGGAAGGGAGAGCTGGTTATTTAGTCTTAATGGGTCACGCGTCAGTCACTATTTCATATTCATTCCGTTGTCTGACAACAGAAACAGTAAAACATATCAATGAAAACAGTTTTATTGAGAATTTAGCTGCAACAAAATACAGTATGTGGGCACAGAGAGGCAAACATATCTAATAATAAATAATAAATGTACATTTTGCATGTTCAGAAGAAGAGCTGCCTTGTCGTGCAAAAATGTAAACAGGTTTGTGTCAGTAAATTGCTCAGTGCAAAGAAAGAGAAGTAATGGGAACATGGTATTTCTTTTTTCATGTGTCTAATAGACATGAACAAATTCTTTGAAAAACATCTATGACCTTTAAACATGTCTTGTCTTCATGCTCTATGTTGACTATGGTTTCAATAATAATAAAGATATATTTGCATAAAGCATCCATATTTGTCCATGCCCATGTTGATTAGAGTATTAAAAACTTGAAAAGTATTAATTTAAGGTACATTTAGAACAAATAAAAATGTGTGATTAAGTTGCAATTAATCACAAGTTAACTCATGACAATCATGCGATTAATCGCGATTAAATATTTTAATCGATTGGCAGCCCTAATATATATATATATATATATATATATATATATATATATATATATACACACACACACAGGTGCATCTCAATAAATTAGAATCATGTGGAAAAGTTCATTTATTTCAGTAATTCAACTCAAATTGTGAAACTCGTGTATTAAATAAATTCAATGCACACAGACTGAAGTAGTTTAAGTCTTTGGTTCTTTTAATTGTGATGATTTTGGCTCACATTTAACAAAAACCCACCAATTCATTATCTCAACAAATTAGAATACTTCATAAGACCAATAAAAAAAAAAAAAAAAACATTTTTAGTGAATTGTTGGCCTTCTGGAAAGTATGTTCATTTACTGTATATGTACTCAAAATCAGCATCTTTAAAAATCTGGTCAGCAGAAGGAAGCATGAAGTTCTCCAAAATTTCTTGGTAAACGGGTGCAGTGACTTTGGTTTTCAAAAAACACAATGGACCAACACCAGCAGATGACATTGCACCCCAAATCATCACAGACTGTGGAAACTTAACACTGGAGTTCAAGCAACTTGGGCTATGAGCTTCTCCACCCTTCCTCCAGACTCTAGGACCTTGGTTTCCAAATGAAATACAAAACTTGCTCTCATCTGAAAAGAGGACTTTGGACCACTGGGCAACAGTCCAGTTCTTCTTCTCCTTAGCCCAGGTAAGACGCCTCTGACGTTGTCTGTGGTTCAGGAGTGGCTTAACAAGAGGAATACGACAACTGTAGCCTAATTCCTTGACACGTCTGTGTGTGGTGGCTCTTGATGCCTTGACCCCAGCCTCAGTCCATTCCTTGTGAAGTTCACCCAAATTCTTGAATCGATTTTGCTTGACAATCCTCATAAAGCTGTAGTTCTCTCTGTTGGTTGTGCATCTTCTTCTTCCACACTTTTTCCTTCCACTCGACTTTCTGTTAACATGCTTGGATACAGCACTCTGTGAACAGCCAGCTTCTTTGGCAATGAATGTTTGTGGCTTACCCTCCTTGTGAAGGGTGTCAATGATTGTCTTCTGGACAACTGTCAGATCAGCAGTCTTCCCCATGATTGTGTAGCCTAGTGAACCAAACTGAGAGACCATTTTGAAGGCTCAGGAAACCTTTGCAGGTATTTTGAGTTGATTAGCTGATTGGCATGTCACCATATTCTAATTTGTTGAGATAGTGAATTGGTGGGTTTTTGTTAAATGTGAGCCAAAATCATCACAATTAAAAGAACCAAAGACTTAAACTACTTCAGTCTGTGTGCATTGAATTTATTTAATACACGAGTTTCACAATTTGAGTTGAATTACTGAAATAACTGACATTCTAATTTATTGAGATGCACCTGTATATATATACATTTTTAAGATGTATAATCCTTTTTTTTTTTTTTCAAAACTCCTGCCAGTATGAGAAAATATGAAGTAAAATATACATTTGACACACAGTAGATGGTGGTATTTTAGTATTATTGATAAACTATAATAGTTTTTTTTAAATATTTTGGGTTAGATATTTCATTATAATTTTAGTTCAGATTTTTGTCTTTATAGTTTATATAGTTATATGTTTTTAAGTTTTAAGTTGTAGTTTATTTAGTTTTAGTTGTTATTTAGTTTTTTTTTTTAGTTATGTTACCTTGACAACTATCTGAAATAAAAAAAATAATAGCATCAGTAGTATGGTAGTGTGTTTAAAAATACATATTTAATCCAATTTTGTGTGCAAACGTCTGAACTTTTGACAGTTCAGTCCAATATTGCATCAAGACAGAGTTGCTTTCAGGTTGATTTTGACACATTGGAAATAAAAAGTAAAAATCAAGTGCATTGCAGTGTTTAGCAAAGTGTGCTCTAGTTGTGTACTGCACATTTTGGCATGTGTCACCTGTTTATTTATTGAAGACAGAAAATATACATGCTGTACACAATATAGACACTGCATTTCTGAAATAGCACAAGTAGTTTGTTAGGATGTCATTCCATATCTACTCCAAGTCTAAGGCAGGAATCTGTTCTTGTGGTTTATGTAAAAATGATCTCCCTAATGCCTGTTATTCTGGCTGATCCACATGCTGGCTCTTTCTCCACAGGTGCCAGTTTAAATGACGGTCAGTGGCACTCACTGGAGCTGGCTGTCCGTCGAGGGCGTCTCGCAGTCACCCTGGACAAAACCGACATCTCTACAGCGTCCACTTCCTTCCCTGTCGTGCCTGACAGCCAGCTATTCTTAGGCGGTAAGAACAACCTTTAGCCATCCATCGTCTCCCGCTAACACAAACCAACACGCTAGCTCCGAGTAATTTCCCTCTACACGAGCCTAATCCTTCACGTTAATCAATCCGTCGTGTCACTCAACGCGCAGCTTCCGCTGAGAAAAGCACATTGGTTTAGCTTTCCAGCGGTTTGGGGCTGAAACTCTCGGAGACTTAATTGCCTTCAGCTCAGTAACTGGAGAGAGAGAGAGTAACGCCATCTCTGAATGCACTGCTGCAGTGTTTCTGCCTTGAGCCGCAGTAAAGCATGCATCAGATCACAATCAATGCACATTTCTTGCATATAATGAGATTTGCCAATATGACGGTCATTTGTGGCGTGTCATGACAGTACGTGAAACTTTTTCAAATGGGTTCACTTTTGCATGTGATGATTTGTGCATTTTTGTTGCACGCAATTCACATCATTTTTGCAGTTAGCATTATTATTATTAACTAAAATTAAAACAAAAAAATATTACTTGGAAAAAAACATTAACTGAAATATAAAACTAAAATATATAATGTATAATTGAAATAAAATTAACTATAAAAACGTAAACACATTTTATTTCTGCTAAAAGAAAACTTTTTTTTTATTTAGTTGCCAAGGCAACATTTATCAATTTTAAAGAGTGTGCAATAAATTAAATTTAAAACAGTATAAAATAAACGTTAACTGAAAATTAAGTCTAAAAATTTTTTTCTACTAAATAAAATTAATTCAAACTATAAACAGTAGACATATATTAAAAATATTATTTAGCGCAATCTAGATTATTTTTGCTTTTAGCATTATTATTGTTAACGTCTCGGTTACGTATGTAACCCTCGTTCCCTGAAGGAGGGAACCGAGACGTCACGTCGGATGACCGACGAAATTGGGATCTCGCCAGAGAGACCAATCCACTTCGAGTGTAACTAAACGAGCCAATGGACATTGGCATGCGATTATTGCATCCAGCTGCTGCTGATCACAGTGTGAGCATAAGAGGCAGCTGATGCACCGCATCAATTATGTTTTCGCTGAGGAGCCGAGCCGGCGACCCGGCAGCTCAGCGGTGGTACAGCGACTGTGGCGACGGGACGTGACGTCTCCGTTCCCTCCTTCAGGGAACGAGGGTTACATACGTAACCGAGACGTTCCCCTTTCAGTCGGTCACTCCGAGTCACGTCGGATGACCGACGAAATTGGGATCCCTACCAAAGCGCCACAGGAGCTGCCCCTTCCAGTGCCCTGTGTAGGGCTCCTGACCCTGCCTATAAGGCAGACGATAGGACCGGGCTCTACACAGAGAAGGTCAACTACTGGTGTTCCTTGAGCAACCCAAACAGTAGGACTAGGATAACACTGGGAAGCGTGCCCTTCCACTTGGAAGAGGCACACTGCGGAGTCACCTCCTCCCAGAGGGGGTTAAGTGACATTCAGACATGTGAAGTAACCCCGAAGGGCCCTATTGCACATGGAAGTCTCTGAGATGGCTCAGGCTGCATCTTTAGAGATGGCAGAACGTGGTCCGCCAGGGGAAACACGGCTCTAATAAGCATACCGTGGAATACACATATGGGATCCCGACAGGGTCTCTCATATGGGCACTAGCCTTGCACCAGATTTCAAGAATTCATTGGCTGAAGGCCTGGCGCCGGACGCCCCGCCGCGTCCGGACGCCGGAGTGCTGGAGGACTCAACAGGGTTTGCCTGGTTAAGGAACTCTCTGGAGAATTAGGCGTAAGGACGCCGCAAGCCGACTCTGAGCCGGCCCTCTCAGTGCCACTACCCGTTTGAGGTGAGAACACAGGAGGAAACCGGTTCGACACGTAGGCTATAAAACCTAGCGAACGTGTTGGGAGTCGCCCAACCCGCAGCTCTACAGATGTCTGCTAGCGAGGCACCACGAGCCAGCGCCCAGGACGATGCGACACCCCTAGTGGAGTGAGCACGCAACCTGAGCGGGCAGGGCACACCTTGTGCTTCGTAGGCCAAGGTGATGGCATCCACTATCCAGTGGGCCATCCTCTGCTTGGAGACAGCCTTCCCCTTCTGCTGTCCTCCATAACAGACAAAGAGCTGTTCTGAGGTCCTGAAGCTCTGAGTTCTATCCACGTACTGACGCAGTGCGCGTACAGGACAGAGCAAAGCTAGGGCTGGGTCTGCCTCCTCCAGGGGCAGCGCTTGCAGGCTCACTACCTGGTCCCTGAAGGGCGTGGTAGGAACCTTGGGCACATAGCCGGGCCGGGGCCTCAGTGTTGCACTGGAGTCAGCCGGCCCAAACTCAAGGCACGACTCGTCGACCGAAAATGCCTGCAGGTCCCCCACCCTCTTGATTGAGGCCAATGCAGTCAGGAGTAGGGTTTTCATAGAAAGAAACTTCAACTCGACTGACTGCAATGGCTCAAAGGGGGCAGTTTGTAGGGCTCTTAGCACCAAAGCCAAATCCCAAGAGGGAAGGGAGGGAGGCCTCGGAGGATTTAACCTCCTGGCCCCCCTAAGAAACCTGACGACCAGATCGTGCTTCCCCACCGACCTCCCCTCTATGGGGTCGTGGTGGGCAGAAATAGCAGCAACATATACCTTAAGGGTGGAGGGGGACAGCCTACGCTCCAACCCTTGTTGCAAAAAGGAAAGCACGGCTCTGATCGAACATCTCCGGGGGTCCTCCTGGTAAGAGGAACACCATTCGACGAACAGGTTCCACTTCAGCGCATAGGCCCGTCTTGTGGACGGTGCTCGTGCTGAAGCGATAGTGAGCGCTACCTCCTGGGGCAGGTCACCTAGAACTTCCGCGTCCCGTCCAGGGACCACACATGAAGTTTCCACAAGTCTGGACGCGGGTGCCAGAGGGTGCCCCGTCTCTGAGAAAGCAGATCCTTCCTCAGAGGAATCGGCCAGGGAGGGGCTGTCGCGAGGAGCATGAGTTCCGGGAACCAGGTCCTGTTGGGCCAATATGGAGCCACTAACAGGACCTGCTCCTCGTCCTCCCTGATCTTGCACAGCGTCTGTGCTAGCAGGCTCACTGGGGGAAACGCATACTTGCGCAAGCCCTGGGGCCAGCTGTGTGCCAGTGCATCCGTGCCGAGCGTTGCCTCGGACAGGGAGTAGAACCACTGGCAGTGGGTGGTTTCCGGAGATGCAAACAGGTCTACCTGAGCAACTCCGAACCGACTCCAATTCAGCTGGACCGCCTGGGGATGGAGTCTCCACTCCCCAGGAAGTGCCGCTCGAGACAGCTCGTCGGCCGCCTGATTGAACACTCCTGGGATGTGGATGGCACGAAGGGACCTCAGATGCTTCTGACTCCAGAGAAGGAGGTGGCGGGCGAGTTGCGACATGCGACGGGAGCGCAAACCGCCTTGCCGGTTGATATACGCAACGGTCGCAGTGTTGTCCGTACGGACCAGAACGTCCCTGCCCCGAAGGCGCCCTCTGAGGCGGCACAGGGCAAGACGTACTGCCAGCAACTCGAGGCAATTGATATGCCAACGCAAAAGGGGGCCCGTCCAAACCCCTGATACTGCGTGCCCGTTGTACGTGGCACCCCAGCCGGTGGCTGAGGCATCCGTGAATACCACAGCATGCCTGGATACCTGCTCCAGGGGCACTCCTGCCCGAAGGAACGAAGGATCTGACCACGGGCTGAAGGTCTTGCGGCAGGCCGGTGTAATCTGAACCCGGTGAGTACCGCGTTTCCACACCCACCTCGGGATTCGGCCATGGAGCCAGTGCTGAAGCGGTCTCATATGGAGCAGACCGAGCGGAACTATGGCCGCAGCTGCAGCCATATGCCCCAGGAGCCTCTGAAAGAGTTTCAGTGGGACCGCTGTCCTGCCTGATAAAGTCTTGAGGCAGTTCAGCACCGACTGAGCACGTTCCTGGGTGAGGCGTGCTGTCTGGTTGACCGAATCCAACTCCATGCCGAGAAAAGAGATCCTCTGCGTTGGCACGAGTTTGCTCTTTTCCCAATTGACCCGAAGGCCCAACTGGCTGAGGTGCCTGAGCACCAGGTCCCTGTGTGCGCACAACAGCTCTCGAGACTGTGCAAGTATGAGCCAGTCGTAGAGGTAGTTGAGAATGCGCACACCCTGTTCTCTCAGGGGAACAAGGGCCGCCTCTGCAACTTTGGTGAAGACACGAGGCGAGAGGGACAGCCCGAAGGGCAGGACCTTGTACTGATATGCCCGACCTTCGAACGCGAATCGCAGGAATGGCCTGTGCCGCGGAAGAATCGAAACATGAAAGTACGCGTCCTTCAGGTCGATCGCTGCAAACCAATCTAGGGGACGGACGCATCCAAAAATGCGTTTCTGCGTCAACATCTTGAACGGCATCTTGTGAAGTGCACGGTTCAAAACTCGCAGATCCAAGATCGGTCGTAACCCACCGCTTTTCTTGGGCACAATGAAGTAAGGGCTGTAAAACCCCGACCTCATATCGGCTGGAGGGACCGGCTCTATTGCATCCTTCGCCAGTAGGACTGCAATCTCCGCGAGCAAGACAGGGGCATCGACGGCTTTGACTGAAGTGAACCGGATGCCCCTGAACTTGGGGGGACGCCGGGCGAACTGAATCGCATAGCCGAGTCTGATGGTTCGCAGGAGCCACCGGGACGGGCTGGGGAGCGCTAACCAGGCTCCGAGAGACCGCACCAGTGGAACCAATGGGGCCACCGACGCGCCCGCGGTGGGGCAGCGAGGTGGAACACAGGGACCGGCCCCAGGGCCTGTGACGGCCTGGCCTGTGACGGCAGGGGGCGGGGTCTGGGTGTGTAGTGTAGCACTCACCTGATTTCTCCTCGCGTGGGAGGAGACACAGGAACCCGGCTTGAGGCTTGTGACAGCCCGGCGTTTGACGACTTGAAGCGGGGAATGGAGTGCTACTGCCCTTACCTGGTTCCACGAATGGGCAGGAGGGGTGCTCTTGGGCAACCACCTGCTGCCTGCTGGCGAGAGAGGAGGAGGGAAGCGATCCTGTGATGCACGGATCACCACTCTCCTCCTCTTGAGACCCAGAGATTGAGGAAACCGCTCTTTTACTGATGTTTTGGGTACCGCTGGCTGCTGGGCCAGCGGCGGAACAAAAACAAACTGAAACACAGGATTCTCCACCCGGCCCTCCACCGGGGGAGGGAGTGGTGCGGTCACCATCTCCCGAAGAGCAGTCTCCTCCATCTCTGGGTCGCCCGTCTCAGGGCCTCTTGCACTTGCGCTTGCCGCCAGGTTTGGCGGGGGCCTGGACGGGCTGGGCGTCCTGCCTGCGACCGGCTCCACGACGCGGCCTGGTGGAAGGCTGCTGCGGCTGCGCGGGAGCGGGGGCGGCCGCAGGGGGGCGCCCACGGCGACGAGCAGGCTGAGGGGCTGCAGCCGGAGTGGAAGCAGCACGTTTCCTCCGGCGCATGATGTGTTTGATCGCCTCAGTCTGCTTCTGGGCTGCCGAGAACTGCTGGGCAAAGCTCTCGACAGCGTCGCCGAAAAGGCCGGTCTGTGACACGGGAGCATTCAGGAACTGTACCTTTTCCAGCTCTCTCATGTCAGCAAGACACAGCCAGAGATGGCGCTCCTGGACATCGCACGACCCAGAGACTGTGCGGTCACCTTCGTCGCTCGTAGCGCGAGGTCCGTCGCAGCACGCAGCTCATGTAGAACCGCCAGGTCGTGACCACCCTCGTGCAGGTCTTTCAGTGCTTTGGCCTGGTGGACCTGCAGCAACGCCATAGCGTGGAGGGCGGAAGCCGCCTCCCCACAGGCTCTATAAGCACTGCCAGTTAGACCTGACGAATACTTAGAGGCCCGTGAGGGGAGACACGGATCACCCCGCAGGGTGGAAGCGGCTGTTGGACATAGTTGCATGGCCACAGACCGTTCCACTGAGGGGATGCCCGCATACCCCAAAGCGGCTCCGCCATCGAGGGTGGTGAGAGCGGAAGAACTACAAGATTTGTTTCGGGCAGTGAAAGGTGCCCTCCACGATCTTGTCAGCTCCTCGTGCACTTCCGGGAAGAATGGCACCGGAGGGGGGCGCTGAGAACCAGCGCGACCCCCACCGAGAAACCACTCGTCCAGCCTCGAAGGATCGGGACGCGGTGGTGGATTCCACACGAGCCCGACATTCTCGGCGGCCCGGGAAAGCATGGTCGTCATCTCTGGGTCTGGCTCGGACAACGCTACCACACCCGAAGGGGGCAACGCAGCCGAGTCGTCATCCCCGGAGAGAGAGGGCCCGCCCTCCGATGCAGTGATCGACATCTGGTCGTCAGGGGGACCACCGAAGGAGACGCCTTTTGCACCCCGAGCAGAGGGCCCAGCATGCTCCTTCGGCAGCTCCACCGGCTGCGGAGTGCTTGAGGGGCGAGGAGCTCCACTTGGGGAAGCCCTCACCGTAATCCTCAGATCACCTCTGCCCCCACCGGACCCAGCGGCGCGCACGCTGGACCGCGGCAGAGGCAGAGGGACTCCGCCATGTTTGACATAGCGGAGTCTAAGACGCAACTCCGAGATGGTCATGTCCCCACAAGAAGAACATGAGCCATCCACGAAAGCCTCCTCAGCGTGCTGAATGCCCAGACACGTGAGGCAGCAATCGTGACCGTCCTGAGGCGCCAGGAAGCGACCACAGCCAGAAACGCACGGGTGAGAAGACATCTTTAAAAAGACGCGATCACCCGTGTACTCTCTTAGAGAAATTTGCTCTTAGAAATGCTCTTTTTTGAGGTGCTGAAGCACGCAGGGGAGCTTGGCCACCGCACACTCCAAGTGTGGCTGCCAGCGGGAAGACGATCCTGCTCTCCCGGACACCGTGACCACCGCTGCTGCACCGTAACGCCCGCACTCGATCAGGAACACTTCTTGGGAAAGGGAGCAGTAGCTTCACTACTACCGCTCGGCTCCGAAGCGAAAGGATAATTGATGCGGTGCATCAGCTGCCTCTTATGCTCACACTGTGATCAGCGGCAGCTGGATGCAATAATCGCATGCCAATGTCCATTGGCTCGTTTAGTTACACTCGAAGTGGATTGGTCTCTCTGGCGAGATCCCAATTTCGTCGGTCATCCGACGTGACTCGGAGTGACCGACTGAAAGGGGAACTAAAAGTAAACAATCAGAAATGTTGTTTAAACAATATAAACTTTAACTGAAATAAAACTATAGACATATATACATTTTTTTTTTGAGTGCAATCCAATTATTATGTTTCTGCAAAACAAAAACGTCACTTTAAATGAAATAAACGTTGACTGAAATAAACTATAAAAAAAACTTAAACTTATTTTATTTCAGCTAGCTGCCAAGGTAGTGTTTCTCATTTTGATTTAGTTCAACTTGATGTACTAAAATAACTGAAAATAACACAGTGTAACATAAACATTACCTGAAACAAAATAGACTATTTAAAAAAATAAACTTAATTTCAGCAAATTGCCAAGGCTAAATTTCTCATTTTTGTTTAGTTTAACTTGAAATAAAACTTAAATAAACATTAGTAAAAAAATATATATATTGACTATATATTGACTAAAGATTCAAAATTGGTGATGCTAAAATAACTCTACCATGGCTTAAGCATGTTATTTTGCGTGTATTTGTGAAAATGCATCCTGACGACTGATTTTTGTCCGCAGGATGTCCGGACACAGAAGGCGGCAGCGGCTGCAGAAACCCGTTCAGTGTTTTCCAAGGATGCATGCGTCTCATCTGGACGGACGGCACTTTAGTGGATCTCATCAGAGTGCAGCAGATGTTGTTTGGGAATTTTAGCGATCTGCAGATGGACATGTGTGGGATCGTCGACAGGTAAGCAATTACACTTTTATGTGAGCTCACAAAACGTTCCGCTTTCCATTTTCATCCTCGCTAAATATATGCATTCAGCTTGATTATGTAAATACAGAGATTAATTAGCCAGAGAAATGGCGCTGAATACTGATTCGCTAAAAGACGCACACGATGAGCCTTGGGGAGAAACTGCCCTCGTTTAAATATTTATCCATGTGATCAATCGCAGTGACTCGCTTTCTGCTTTGTTATAAATGCAACTTTTGTTCACAGTTTAAAAGGGCATACAGCATGTACTGTTTTTGCAGTATGGGGTTTCTGGAGTTTATTTGTTGTTTAAATGTTTTTTGTATCACCACTTGTGACTTGAATGATATCTCAAATTGTGCAGCTTGTTAAGGAGAGTTGTTAAACTTCAAACTTTTTTGAAATAATTAATTTAATTTTAAATCATTCCAAAAAAATATAAAATGTTATTTTAAATTTTAAAAACAATTTAAAATTAATTTCTGATAATTTTAAAATATTATTTTTTTAATTTAAAATATTAAAATAATTGTATTAATTAAAAATACAAGGTACATTTTAAAGCAGAAGTGTGTGATTTCTGTGGCACTAACTATACTTAGGATTGTACAACATATATCTGTATCATCGGTCAATATTAGAGATTTTTTTTTTATAAGTAGCATTGGTTGATGTAAATTTAAAAATAGGGTAAATGAGCATAAACAATTAAATATTCAGTTTCCAATATTGGATATTTAATTGTGCTTGCTTATTTCTCCTATTTTTACACTTAGATCACCTTTTTTATCATGAAAAGCTCATTAAAAGTTTTTAAACTTTAATCATTTAATAACACTGGTAAATGTAATCATTTTAACAAATATCAGAATTAATTTCCATTTTTTGTACATTATAATTCATACATTACATTTAAAAAAAGATTTAGTGTTTCATTTTTTATTTATTCAGAAAATATATATTAAATATATTATTAAATATATATTTTTTTAAGGATAAAAACTGAAATAGTATTTTAAAACATATGGCAATTAAATATCATTTTAAATACATACACAAATTAAAAAAATAAATAAAATAAAAATAATCAAAACACATGTATAAGAAAACAAAATTAACAATAAAAATAAAAATTTATTATTTTTTTTAATTTATTAAAAACCAAGAAGAATAAAGGAGAAGAATACAGAAATAATATTGTTCAGTGCAAAAATTGTGTAGAAATTTCTATGAATTTGACAGCTTGTACTGTTTTTGCAGTCATAGTTGAGCAATATGGGTTTTTCACTGGAAATGAGATGATATTGCTGAAATGAAATACTTTTTATAGCATATAACTGTATATTTTCAGTTGACAAGGCTGTCTGTAGATTTTGGCTAAGAGAGGATGTTGTGCTTCTGTTCTGCCAAGTAGACGTTGTTATCAAATATTGGCCCAGCTAGTATGTTTACTGTACACATTATGCAATCTTTCTAGACTGCAAAGATGAGATATTTTCACACAAAACTGGATCAAAATCACAAAATGACTGTATCCAGTGTCCGCCGATGACTCTTTTATCATTGCACACGGTAACGGGCTGGTTTGAGTATATACTGCAGGATTGATTGTGAACTTGTTCTCTGTCCTGTTGACCTCTGTTCGTTTGATGTCAGTGAATGTTTGCCTCATTTGGCTTGATGCAGAAATGGCTTTCTTTTGCTTTGAGACTGCAGTAAATCTCCTGAAGACGAGGCTCTTTTTGTGACAGTGCAATTTCTTTCCTCTGTGTGTTTGATGGGCGCTAAATGCGAGCCATTCCGAATGAAGGGGAACCCACGGTGCACACACTTGCGTCTCAAGTGAATATTATTTTTGGTGACACTCGATGCAGATGTAGATGTGTTGTCTCTGAAAGCTGCGTCGCCTCTGGGTTCTCGTTTACATTCTGAAAGGTCTCACTTTTGTCTGTCATACTTGTTACTGCGTGCTAAAGACTTCTGGGATTGCAGTTTGTTTGTTTGTTTAAACGGTTTATTGTGTTTTTAGTGATGTTTGCAAAGCTATTGCAGCATAGACTTAGTTATCATTCTGCATCATCTGTGGCATGAATATCTCAAATTGCACAGCTTGTTAAGGAGAATTGTTCTTTTACATTCTTTAGTTTTTATTCTATTTTTAAATTATTTAAAATTATTATACTTTATTTTTAATTTGAAAGGTATTTTTTATTATTTTTATTACTTAAACTCATTTAAATTTACTTAAAAATGTTACATTTTTATTTTATTTTATTTTAAAATATTAAAATATTTGCATTAATTTATATATTAGACTTGGATCACCTTTGTTATCATGAAAAACAAATTGTAATAATTTAATAACACTGATAAATGTAATTTATAACAGGTAAGCAAATGTATATTTAATAATTCTCAGAATGAATATATATTTTTCATTCTCTACACTGTAAAAAATAAAGATTTAAGTCAAAAAATAAGTAAATTATTGTTGTACATCTTACAAGAATATATTATTTCAGTTTCTCCACTTTTATTTTATTATAATTTTTCCTGAATTTCACATTTAATTAAATGTGTTGCTGTTTCTTTGTAATTAGGGCTGGGCGATATATCGCATGCGATATGCATGCGCATCTCATCAGTAAAGCCGGTTCCTTGATTAGCGGTAAATCTACATCACCTGTTTTCAAATGGAGCGGCATTTAATACACAGAGCCGTAGTTCACTTACAAGCTAGGCAATATCGCGTTCATTATCGAAGGCGATTCATCTACGATAATGAATGCGATATTGCGTAGCTTGTAAGTGAACTACGGCTCTGTGTATTAAATGCCGCTCCATTTGAAAACAGGTGATGTAGATTTACCGCTAATCAAGGAACCGGCTTTACTGACGAGATGCGCATGCATATCGCATGAGATATATCGCCCAGCCCTATTTGTAATTAGTTGTGAAATTTTTTTGACATTTTTCTTTCAGTGTATGTTATGATGTTAGATTTTAAAAGATTGACTTTTATTTTTTATTTATTTATATTTTTTGTATTTATTTATTTAATTTTTTTTTTTTTTTGCACAAAACTGTGTGGAATTTTATTGCAATTTTATTATGTGTTTTTTTTTTTTTGGTCTTTTTTTAGTAGTTTGTGTTTTTTTTATTTAATATGTAGTTTTTATACACTTATTTGTTTTATTTTTAGTTATTTTAGTACATCAAGTGAAAATAAATTAAAATTTTAAAAATTTAATTAAAAATTAATTTTAAGATGAAAAATTTAAACAGATTTTTTTACAGTCATATCAGTTAATTTTTATTTTATTTCAAGTAACACATTTTTTTTTTTTAATGTTTTAATTTTAGTTTTCATTAGCTGTAATAACCCAGGTGCAGTTATAATAAACAGTGTATTATCATTCTTTGATATGGATGGTAATATAATTATTGTTCTTGATGTGAACAGGATGCTACTTGTGTTCTTTAAACGTTGTGAAAACAGCATGCGTAAGTCACAGACACTTGTGCTAATGCAGTTTAGCACGTCAAGCACTGGCGTCACTTTCACGCTCATTCAGAGACTTGAATGGAGCTCTGGGCTCTCATTAGCACTCACAGTATTATTGAGTCCGCAGGCATGAGGCGAGGGCAGACCGCGGGTGACGTTCCTCTCACTCCATGCAGAAACAGCAGCTCCACTGTGAGGGTTATTACCTCTGCTAAAGGCCTGTAGGTTGAGCTCAAATAACATTGCTGCCAATGCCATAACTAAGAAATATGGGATGGCAGCAGCTCTCATTGGCTTTACATGTGCCCCATGTGAACCCACGGCCCTGTGCAAAATGAGTGTGGACCAGAGTGAAGCTGAGCGCCTTTATTAACCCCACATCAAAGATAATATGAGCGAAGCAGAGAGCTGATGTGTGCTGCTGTCGTTTGGGTGAGTTTGGATGACTAAAGTTCAGCTTGTAATGATTTCTAGTACAAATTGACCAATACATGTGTTCAGAATCGCACACTTTCATGCTACTCTTTGTATTTCGGTATTATATAGAATGAACACTGTGCACAGTACACACATTCATTTGTATGCATTGATACTCCCATTATGCAATGCACTAGACTTGACCTGCCATTTCTAGTATGATAAATTATTTATTAATAAAATTAAAAATAATGCATCTGAATAGTTAATCAGCATCTGAAGCCTTTTGAATTTAACACAGAATGTTCTGCTTTAAAGAACAACCAAATATCAGCTCACTTATTTATTTATTATAAATATTTATGTATTTATTTTACTTTCCTGACTATGCACAATTATACAGTAGTTGCATTTTATTATCATCAGAACAGTCTTGAAATAATAATGACATTTTCTGAAAATTGTTCACAAAGTAGGATTTAAAATAAAATAACTGTATTTTACTTTCATAATATATTAATTATTGAAGCATCTGAAGCCTTTTGAATTTAACACAGAATTGTCTGCTTCAAAGCACATATCAACAACCAAATATAAGTCATTTATTTATTATATACTATATATTATATGTTATTTATTTTACTTTCCTTACTATAAGCAATTCTATAGTTAGTTGCATTTTATTATTTGTATTTAGCACTGATTTTTATTCTGCTGAATTTAACACAGTTTTCTGCTTCAAAGCACATTATATCAACAACCAAGTTTATTGGGATAAGTCATTTATTTATTTATCTATATAATATGTTTTACATATTATTTTCAGAAACTATTATATACTGCAGTTTTCCATATGGATCTGCTGTTGAGTTTTTGTAAATAAGGTGGTGAGCTGAAGGATGACCTGAGGGAGTTGTTTTGTTATGCAGTGACGCGGGAGGAGCACTGTGTGATGTAGTGCTCACTTTGACTAAAGCGCTGAGTAAGTGTTATTGTAAAGGTGAATAATGGACAGAATTAAGAGGAGTTTCTGCGCTGTCGACACTTTCACTGAATCTCAGACTCACACTCCTCCTCAACTCACTGAAATACAGCGGCTGTGTGGAGGATCACTACCAGTGCTGACAGGAAGTCCCGCCCATCAGTTTAAAGAGCCAGTCACGTTATTGATTTGAGGGTTTTTCTACAGAAGCATATAAGGCCTGTTCTTAAGAAGTGCATAGCCACAAAATGAAATGAAACAAAAGAGGTAATGAGTGTGAAGTGCTGCTATTTATCATGCACACCGTTGAGTCGCATCCATTCATATCCTCTCACGCGGTAAAAGAGCCTCATGCCCATAGATCCTGTGTTTTGTGTTTATGCAGAACTGCCTCATTATTCCAGCAAATGCAGAGCTGCATGGGTTTGAGTCGCATGTCCCGTTCTGCAGCGTTTCCTGCTCTACTGCCCCACTTTTTCCCTGAGTTGAACATGTTCTTACAGTATATACTACTGTAAGATTTTTTTTAAAGAAATTAATATTGTATTCAGCAAGGATGCATTAAACTGATCAAAAGTGACAGTAAAGACAATCATAATGTTTCAAAAGATTTCTATTTCAAATAATTTGTGATCGTTTGAACTTTCTATTCATCAAAGAATCCTGAAAAATAAAAATGTATCACTATAAAATATGAATATATGTTTTCAACATTGATAATAATCAGAAATGTTTCTTGAGCAGCAAATCAGCATATTAGAATGATTTCTGAAGGATCATGTGACACTGAAGACTGGAGTAATGATGCTAAAAATTCAGCTTTGATCACAGAAATAAATTACATTTTACAGTATATTCACATAGAAAAGAGCTATTTTAAATTATAATAATATTTCACAATTTTACTGTTTTTATTGTAAACTGGTGACAAGAAGAGACAAACATTAAATATTAGAGAAAAACATTAAACATTAAAACATATTTTTAATGGTGTATATGGCTTTCCTCACATGCAAAGTTGGTTGACACATAATTAACATTGAATTTTTATATTTTCATAGGAAATTATTGATCATTGAAGCATCTGCAGTCTTGAATTCAACACTGACTTTTCTGCTTTAAAGTCTGTGTAAACCAATATAAAATATGTTCTGAGTTCGTCACATCACAGAAAAATGTGTTATTAACCACCCAACCTTATTTGAAAAAATAAGCAATATTCTTTGCTCTCAAACGCTGGGGGTGTATCCGCTGTTGAATATATTTTTTTCTATATTTAGCTATTTATGAATATTTGCTTTAATTCTTGATATTAATAGTAGGAAGATCATAGATGGAAAATATTGCATCCTAAACACATTTAGAAACTATAATTACAACTGCCATAGTTATAATAATAATAATAATAATAATGATGATGATGATGATGATGATGATAATGAAGTAGACACCCTTCTTATTGCACATGAATCTAATGCTGATTTGAAAGAGCGACAGGCATGAACAGTTTTGCTGAAGCTTAAGCAGGTGCTGAATGCAGCGTAGCAGTGCTGCGTCATGAGTCTTTACAGTAAATTAAGTCTTTGTCATTCTTTTCAGCACAAACACGCCTCCTTTGTATGCAAATGAGTCTTGTGCCGTATTCACTGAAGTCAGCGGTATTTGCCTGCCGCAATTAACATTGTGCTTTTAGCAGTCACCTAAAGCAAGAATTAGAATTTCATTTGATGTTTTATGCACTTTGCATTGATCATGGCAGCAGTAATTCATTAAACAATGATCAAACGATGTTGAAAAGCATTATATCAGGCTATGTATCCAAACATGCAGTGAAGTTTACCATGCTTTTTGCATTTTAAAGATCTGCTTTAGGTGTCTGGATCGCTGCTGTACAGTCGCAGTAAAATATAATAGATCGTGGAATTCAGAACTGATCGACAAGATGGAAAATTGCTTTAGGTTTGTTTGTCTCATTAGCTATTTTGCAGGTTTAGAATTGACAGTATTACCAACTTCAGCTTAAAGGGAAAAATTCACTGAAAAATTAACATTTACTGAAAATGTGCTCACCCTCAGGTCATTTAAGACAGTGGTTCTCAACCACATTCCTGGAGGACCCCCATCACTGCACATTTTGCATGTCTCCTTAATCAAACACACCTGATTCAGGTCACCTGCTCATTAGTAGAGACTCACAGACTTGAAATGGGTGTGTCAGACAAAGGAGACATGCAAAATGTGCAGTGTTGGGGGTCCTCCAGGAATGTGGTTGAGAACCACTGATCTAAGATGTAGATGAGTTTGTTGTTTCTTCATATTTGGAGAAATGTAGCATTGCATCACTTGCTCACCAATGGATCCTCAGCAGTGAATGGGTGCCATCAGAAAGAAAGCACAAACAGCTGATAAAAACATTACAATAATCTACAAGTAATCCACACCACTCCAGTCCATCAGTTAATGTCTTGAGAAGCCAAAAGCTGCATGTTTGTAAGAAACAAATCCATCATTAAGGTCATCTGGTCTAAATCAGGAGGGAAATCTGCACAGATCAAGAACCAATTACAAGCCAAAGCAGTACAAAACAGCTCTAAACAAATATGTGGCTGGATTTTGGTTTGAGAAGATAACATGGACTTTTTCACTGGAGGAAGGATCATGGATTCGTATTTTGGCCAGAAGTGACGTTAAAACATCCTAATTGTCAATTTATTTCTTACAAACACATCTTATCGATTCACAAGATGTTAACTGATGGACTGGAGTGGTGTGGATTGTTGTGATGTTTTTATCAGCTGTTTGGACTCTCATTCTGACGGCACCCATTCAGGATACATTGGTGAGCAAGTGATGGAATACTACATTTCTCCAAATCTGATGAAGAAACAAACTCGTCTACATCTTGGATGGCCTGAGGGTGAGCACATTTTCAGCAAATTTTCATTTTTAGGTTAACTATTCCTTTAAATGAGCATACTTTCAATGTTGAGGAGCTGAAGCATTTCATGTTTGTATCTCTCCTCCCACTGTTTTCTGCTGATGAGTTCGGCTGAAGGTTGCATCATTGGCCTAGCTTCTGTCCGTCCTAATTTCCTCCGCTTGACCTTTGACCCCCAGGCTGGAGGCGCGAGTCGGTCTCTCTCCAGCTCCTGTCAGGTTCCCCCTGCGGCTGAAGAAACACATCAAGCAGCGGCATGGAGACGCGTGCCGTTTCCCCGCACCTGCTGCACTTGTCTTTCAAGAGGTGACTTCAGCTCAGCGGGCCGCCGTTGGTTGTCACCTCTCTGTGATTAGGGTCACGACGCGCGACCTTTGGCTGCTGTCGAGGAGGGTTGAGTATCGGTGAGGGGATGGGAAGGGCACGTGCGTTTCGATGCCGTCGAGCTGCTGCTCAGAGCCATTGTGGCATTTGTTCTCAGAGCTCGCTGTCCTCACACACATTCTGCTTGAATAGATTTATTTTCTGTTCTGTCCTGCAGTAGAGGCGGTTTTCTGTCTGAGGGAGTTTTTATGTTTGATTTTATTGTTCATGAGGCGAGCGCCGCATTGAAATTCCTCTGATTTTTTTTTCACCACAAAACATGCTGACTCTTTTCAAAACTATGTTTTGTAGGTCATTTTAGTCTGTTTTTGCTAAATTGATGGTATTTAACCCTCTGGGGTCGACAAACGCGGATACGCGTTTTGTGGCAGATTTTCCTGATAAGGCCGAAATGAGCTTGAATTACTCTGCCATTTTTTATCGTACAGATAAGAGCAATACACCATTCGAATCTGTAAGGGGTCTACATTTATTTGTATACACTCATTATAACAACTAAACTTTGTGCTTTTGAAGAATAAAGAAAACAAACAGGGTGCGCTCTCTGCCTTCTCCGTCTCCGCAAGCTGCTTTTAGAAACGCGTCACTAAAATGAACTGTAACTCAGCAAATACTCAGCACACAGACATGGGAGTAATATCTATAGAAAGCTTGAAGTGTCTACTTTTAAATGAAGTAAGTCATATTGAAAATAAATATTCTGTGATAAAGTAATCCATATGAAACCAACATGATGTTCAGTCTTTCCCGTCTAACTCATTATCTTTAATGCAATCCCGCCCCCTCGCGGCTCGAGCCGTTCATATGTAAATACCCACGTGAGACATGTGCACATGTAAACGCCCAACATAAACAAAGCACGAGGAGATCATTCATCGCGGCTACTGTTCGTTTCTGCAAGAAGACGCGCTGAGTAAAGGCTGGATTTCTCTCAAAAGAAGAACAATATTTCATCCAGAAGAGAAGATCAATCTGATGAGTAAGTAATGTTTCTTTTTTGCATTAGTTAACGTGTTGTTGTGACACAAACTTGAACACATTACTAGTTGGGTTTTTCCCAAACTACAACATGATGAATGCTACGCATCTAAGAATGTTTAGACCATGTTTATTATTAATAATCTGTTCACAAATATATTTAATAGTGTGCTAAACGATAACAATTACTTCTCAAATATAAAATATCCTTTTTTATAGTACAAAGTACATCCTTTTATAGTACAAAACGTGCTTGAGTCTATGGCTGCAGAATCATATCTTAGGCAACTATAAAATCATACATGATGTTCAGGATGGCTATATGACTACAAAATCATAGTTGGGTATTTCCCAAACTATAATTCCTGACTACAATGTTTGAGATTGAGTAAACATTTTGAATATGATAGGCAATTCATTGTATTTAAATTTCTTACCGCACGATGATGTTTTCATGCTCTATATAAAACAAAAGTAATATGAATGTACACTGTAACATGATGAATGCTACAAGTCTGTTTAGAACATGTTTATTATTAATAGCCTACTCTGTTCAAAAATAGATTTTTAATAACGTGCTAAACAATAATAATTAGTTTCTCAGATATAAAATGTTTTTGTTTTTACGATAGTACAAAGCATGCATGAGTCTATGGCTACATGTATACAGATGCTCGTGATATTAACATGCTCACAAATGTTTTTTTTTTTATTATTTTTATTTTTTTTTTTTGGTTGTTTGTATTTTATTGAATCAGATACCTGCACCACAGATGAATCCTGCTGACTTTCAGTCTCTTCAAACTGTTTTCCTCTGAGAGCGCTGTACCAACATCAGATTTTCAACTACACTGATATTCTATGGTAAAACAAGCTCCTTGACTACTGATTATGTTTTTTCTTCTTGGATCCATGGAAAGAAGCAGAAACACTTAAATAAAACAAGTAAATATTAGGTATGATTTACTTGTTTTCACTTGTTGAACAGAATCTGTTGCAGGAATGAATCAAAGTCTGTTCACATCTCTGTGGTTAGATCAGTGTGCACAATAATGTGTCTTTGACCTTCATTATGTATGTTTTGATTATACTGTGTTGTAAATAAAATACAAATAATTAAAAAAAAAATTTTTTTCAATCTCCTCACATTCTGTCTTACCTGCCTCAAAGTCACAGTCACACTGATGGGCCATTAGGGGCCCTGCATTAGCCTATACGCCCTCACATATAGGCTTTTGATCACAAAACATGTCTTTAAAAATTTAAATCAATATATTGTTTTCTGTGAGTGAGTAAACAAGCTGATTTTCACATATATTTGAAGCAAAAACTCTAGACTACGAGATCCAGTTCTCAAAAGTCTTGTAAACAGATGTTCTGTATGTGTTTTATGGCCTTATTTCAGTGACTTCAATTTTTTTGTTTTTCACTAACCACGCATAAACGTTGCTTTCTCAAAAACACAATCATGTACATAAATGCTGCTAACATATTATTATATCCCAGTTTGTGCTGTTTACAGTGTTATTAGACTTTAGCCATTTATATTTTTATAAGTAACTGGAAATAGATGTTACTTTTAAATTCCGTTTTTTGAAAATCTTCCATTGATGTACATTTATAGAATGTTTGAGATTCAAAATTTAACTGACAGCGACGATGTCACTGTGGTGATTTGAATTCTGTTTGGGATTCTTTCTTGCATGTTTCTATCTTCTGCTAAGAAAAGCAATCACAATTCAATATGCAAATTACTGAATTGTGATTGGTTTTCTCTTGCAGAAGATGGAATGCAGAACTCAGGCATCTTGAGTTAAACTGTTTACCTTTAATATACTAACTTAAACTTCTAGTCTTTTTTTTTCTTTTTTTTTTTCTTTTTTTTTTGTCTGGTTCAGGCAGGATTTGGTTTTCTGGTGAAATCTTCATCTTGTTTCTCATATTTCCATGTCGTCTCAGTTTCCCAGTTGATGTGTCCTTCAGGCTGAGATGCTAGTGGAATATTATACTCCCAGATGCCAACCCATATTCATTAGCCGAGACCTCATTTCTTAAAAAAAACATCTGTCCAACTTTATTTGAAGTCAACGTAAATTGAAATTTGACCCTGTTTACTTTATTTAGACGTTGCTGGTCTTATTGTGAAATCAGTACATGTTATTCTAAAAATAATGTTTGTCTTCATAATCTTTCATGAAAATTTAACCCTCTGGGGTCTGAGGGTGTTTTGGGGGCCTGGAAAAGTTTTGATATGCCCTGACATTTGTGCTTTTTTCAGTTGCTTATAAACATATAAATGGTTAAAGTCTAATAACACTGTAATCAGCACAAACTGGGCTACAATAATATGTTAGCAGCATTTATGTACATGATTGTGTTTTTGAGAAAGCAACGTTTATGCGTGGTTAGTGAAAAACTAACATTTTGAAGTCACTGAAATAAGGCCATAAAACATACAGAACATTTGTTCACAAGACTTTTGAGAACTGGATCTTGTAGCCTAAAGTTTTTGCTTCAAAATAATGTGAAAACCACCTTGTTTACTTGCTCACAGAAAACAATATATTGATTTAAATTTTCTAAGACACTTTTTGAGTAAAAAGGGTCTATGCGAGAAGGCCTCAACCTTCACATTCACACCTGAGAAGACAAAGGCCCGCATAATGAGCTGCATAATGAGCTGCAAAATGAGTCATTCAGTCAGGTATGTGACTGAGAGGGAAGAGCTACAAGAAAGAATGTGAGGACAAAAGAAATGTGTATATATTTTTTGTTTGTAGTTTATTTAGAATATATTTAGCTATCACACAAAATAACTTGAGATTCACTTGCGAGTGCAGTTAAACAGTTTATTAGGAACAATCAAAGCTGACTTTCAAAGCTGACTTTTTAGCATCATTACTCCAGTCACATGATCCTTCAGAAATCATTGTAATATTCTGATTTGCTGCTCAAAAAAAAAAACATGTATTATTATTATTATTATTATTATTATTATTATTATTATTATTATGTTGAAAAGAGCTGAGAAGAATTTTTCAGTTTTTTTTTTTTTTTTTGATGAATAGAAAGTTCAGAAGAACAACATCGTTTGTAACATGATAAATGTCTTTATCATCACTTGTGTGCTAAATAAAAGTTTTAATTTCTATATATACTGAATCCTTACTGAATTCTTTACAAAAACATTAAAAATCTTACTGTTCAAAAACTTTTGACTGGTAGTGTGTCATGTTGAAATATATAAATGAGCATCACATACCTGGCATTTCCATAGTGTATATTGTTTATCTGCTCTGAAGGAAATAAAAAAAATCTCAGCAGATCTTCTTCCAGAAACAGAAAGTAGCCGGGATGAACTTGTTTGTTTACATGGAGGCGATGTGGGCGTTCACATTCGCGCACGCCTCACGTGGATGTTTGAATCTGAAAAACGCGATCGGCTCGTGGGCATGACCGCATTAGATATAATGAGTTGAGACAAGAAAACTGGACATCGCGTTGGTTTCATACGGATTACTTTAACAGAGAATGTTTGTTTTGAATGTGACTTACTTCATTTAAAAGTAGACATTTCAAGCTTTCTATACATATATTTCTCATGTATTTGAGGTGAGTATTCATGGAGATTCATGTTGTTTTATTTACGTGTCTGTGAAGAGAGGTGACAGAGACAGAGCTGGCAGAGAACGCACCCTGTTTATTTTCTTTACTTTTTAAAAGCACATTGTTTTGTTGTTATTATGACTATACACAAATAGAAGTAGACCCTTTGCAGTTTCAAACTATACCTTATTCTTATCTGTACGATCAAAATTCATGGAGTATTTTTAGTTCTTTTCACGGTCATAAAGAAAATACGAGACAGACCGCACTGGTGCGGGCTTCGACCCCAGGGGGTTAATAGCTTGCTCTAACGCATTTTGTTTGTGTGCTTGTTTCTCTCCTAAGCATTATAAAGAAGTTGTAAAATGGAAGTTGTTTGCACTGCAAGGAACCTTGACTAACATTACACTTCCAATATTTTTATTCAGCAAGGATGCATTAAATTGATCAGAAGTGACAGTACAGACAATTATAATGTTCCAAAAGATTCTATTTCAAATAAAAGATGTTTTTAAACTTTCTATTCAAAAAATTCAGAAAAATAAAATGTACCATGGTTTCCACAAAAATATGACACTATTTTCAACATTGATAGTAATTGGAAATGTTTATTAAGCAGCAAATCAGCATATTAGAATGATTTTTGAAAGATCATGCACTCTAAAAAAAAAAAAAAAATGGTGCTATATAGCACTAAAAGTGGTTCTTGGCTCGTAATCATAGGGGAACCACTTTTGGTGCTATATAGCACCATATCTTTAAAGGTGCTATACAGCACCTTTGTCAAATGGTGCTATGTAGAACCATAAGAAGTGCCATATTGCATTGTATTTCTTCAACAAAAATGGTGCTAAACAGCACCAACAGTGGTTCTTTGGCTCGTAAAGAACCTTTAAAGGGGCTTAACAGGTTCTTTGTATGGCAGTGGTGCTATATAGCACCTTAATCACCCCAAAGAACCACTGAAGAACCACTGAAGCACCAAGATTTGGTGCTATATGGCACCAAAAGTGGTTCCCCTATGATTACGAGCCAAAGAACCACTTTTAGTGCTATATAGCACCATTTTTTTTTTAGAGTGAGTGACACTGAAGACTGTAGTAATGATGCTGAAAATTCAGCTTTGATCAAGAGGAATAAATTACATTTTAACATATATTCACATAAAAAAACAGTTATTTTAACTTGTAATATTTCAAAATTTTTCTGTATTTTTGATTAAATAAATGCAGCTTTCATGAGCATAAGAGACAAAAAAAACTGTTGAACAATAGTGTATAAGTTGACAAGTTTCCCAATGAAGACATTTTACATCTTTTGTTTATGATTCATGTATATTCATCTCAGATTGTCTCCTCAGAGAAAACACAACTGTTTGGCAAATCGTGCTCACGTTTATCCTTTCTGTGTGTTTCTCTCTGTCTCTGTGTGTGTCATTCTGATCATTACTCACGGTGGCAGATTACAGGAGAACAGAGGAGTCTGGCTGCGCTGCGGCCTGTGTGAAGTCGACTGCCTCGGTTCACTTGTGTCCCTGCGACGGGCCCGAAAAGCTCTGATGGGATCCGAGCCAACAAAGAGACGTGGCTCTCAGTATGCCATCAGCGTACGCGAGCCAAAAAGTGTGGTTTAGTTTTTTTTCCGTTGGTTTGAAGTTGCATTTTGAGCAGAATGAAAGACACACTCGATCCTGTTCCGATTATGAAGCTACAAAGCGTGAAACCGGAGCGGAGAGTGTATCTGTCCCGACCACCGAAAGCACAAAGAGCATTTGAACGGATCCTCTTAGACCATCATTGTGGCCGCAAATGGAAATCTGGTGAAAGATGTCGAGCGCTGGAAACGCGAGCATGCAAATCATCCCGTGAGAGTTGAGAAAGGCTGGGAATTGTTTTTCGGCTCAGGCAAGGGCATTGTGAGATGACTAGAAAGGATTCGCTTTACAAAGACAAATCGGAAGGTGTTTGTGGTCGAAGCGGCTGCTTTGAGTCACTCGGTTAACCTTGCTTTACTCTCAGCAAAACTTTATAGCTTCTAAATCAAGGCATTGTGGCATAAATGATTATTAGTGGTGTTTAACAAGTCAGTCTTGAGGTTAATGGTGTGATGAAACCTCTAACACAAAGTATTAAAGTTCAGCGTGTGCGTCATCCTGCGGCATTTGTGCAGGAATGAGTCCTCAAATCAACTGTGTTAAGTCATCAGACATGTTAGAGTAGGGACATGTCGAGGGTTTTTGCACCAAAAGCATATATAAGATTACATAAACCCTGCAGAATCTGCAAAATGTTAATAATTAAAGCTTAATAGTTTAATTAATAGCTTTTCAAGGCACTACTGTATAAAAAAGCAACATGCAATTTTTATGATCCCTCATTTTTTAAATTATTAATACTTTGCAGATTCTGTGAGGTGTATGTGAACTTATGACTAAGCAAAATTTTTCATGCATATTTTTCATCCTCCTTCTGGATTACAGGCTTTTTGTGCCTTTATATTTAAGGCTTCTTTATGTAAATGAAGTCAAACATTACATGTAGAAATACATAACTAAATAAAGATTTCTTTTTTTAAATACTAACCATTTGCATGAGTTTGCAAACCCATTGCATGAGTGTTCATGCCAATTTTGTGCTAATTTCATGCTTATTTTTCAGCTTCTCTCTGAATTAAACAGGCTGTATGCTTTTCTATATGTTTAAGACTTCCATATGTACATATAGATTTCTGATTATAATAATGAAGTAGACTTGATTATGGTAATGATTGGTTAACATCAGGGTGCTACAGTATGTTATGTAAATGACATTCTTGCTATCTACTTCTTCTGAAGTGATGGTTTGTGTGAAAAACAGACCCACATTTAAGTCATTTTTTGATTAATTCATATTTAATATTGATTTGCATGCTTCAAAACACAATGATGATCATGTCTTCTATCAAAAAATGTCCTGTTAGTCCAATGTGTCCTGTTGCACATCATTTGATTTTGTCTTTTTATCTCACAATCTAAGAATAAAAGTCTGTTTTGTTAGATATAAGCTCACAACTGAGAGAATTTTCAGAATTGTGATATAAAAATGTTACATTTACCATTTTATTTTATTCCATGGTGGAAATAAGCTTCCATATGCCTGTGATTTACATGCGACTGTCATACTGTCAGAATTCCTCCTATATGTCACTAAAAGTGCACCATTAAAAGTCACTGTTCCCCGCTCTAGGATCAGATAAAGCCAACAGCAAGGTTTTCACTCAGCACAAACTGTCTACAAAGGCTGCATGTGTAATGCTGAACGATTGCGCTTCTCTGTATCTGATTGTCCTTGGGATCAAACATCAAATATGATATTTCATGTCCTGTTTCTTTTTCACCAGATGCTCCCCGAGTCGTTGTGAACATGGAGGGAGATGCTCGCAGTCGTGGAGCACGTTTCACTGCAACTGTTCTGCCACGGGCTACAGCGGAGCAACTTGCCACAGCTGTAAGAACGCCTTTGAAATACAGACCACTTCCTGCACGCACATCAAACATTTCCTGTGCACTGATTCCTTCCACACTCATAGTCAAAGACGGATCAGACGCAGAGAGAATAGTTACTCCGTCCACATGATGTTCCCTAAACTTCAATATTTGATCACTGTTTATTAGTGCTGGGCGGTATACCGGTTCATACCGAATACCGGTGTTTATTTTTCTTATGATATGAATTTTAAAAATACCGCAATAGTATGTTGTTCAAACAACGTTCGGAACGCGACACTGTTTGAGAGGGGTCTGTTTTCACTGTTGCACTGTGGCGAGGACACAGCTGTATGTGTTACTAAGCGTGAAAGTTCCGAAACTGAAGCTGTAGAATTAGTAGAACGTGAACTCAGCCACAAATATGCACCGCGCCCTGCCATCAGCTCCTGCATCTTACACACACGAGCGTGACTTCAGCACTCGATTTAGCAACATTCAGACCCTTTTAGTTGCTTTTTTCCATAGAATATACATACTAACAAACCTAGTGACTTTTTTGGATAAACCTTAGCCGTCTTTCAGTTGGAAGATGTCACCAGTACTGCCCCGCGAGCGCGAGATCTGACTCTCCCGGCGCAGTATCGTCTCTCTCGGCATCTGTTCTGTGCAGTGAGCAGCAGAGAAGCACCGCATTCAGCTGGCCATACAGCAGCAGACTCATCAATATATGAGTACAAAACAGCGTTTCCAAGCACATGTCGACTGTTACTTACTGACTGTTTGGAATTATAAATATGAGCATAGATCATCTGTTAATATTATGCACTTTTTTATTAGTAGTTACTCAGACGCAGGCAGTGCGCTGCTTGAGACAAAAAAGTAATATAGCCAAAACCACCTCATGGCCGCTCTTTAGCATAGATGCATGTTGATTTTATCAGACGATGTCGCTATTATAAATGAGAGTGACTCCTGGTTAAGTATTTATGGGTCGTGTTTAGTCACTATTTAGTGTGGAATTTATAAACAATATTCACTCATGACAGTAAAACAGGGCATTCTAAGTCAATCTACTGCAGTATTTCCTCTCTCAATCGGTACAAAATGTGGTTAACACCCGGTCATGCATGAAAAAAATAAATACCGTCATATATGGTGAAACCGGTATACTTTTGAAAAATACTGTGATATAAATTTTTGGTCATACTGCCCAGCACTACTGTTTATGATAAAACTCAGTGACAGCGACAATAATTTCTTCATTTATGGAATGCAAAATCAACATGCTTCATTCTGTAGATTTTGACATTTTGAATAGAATAACAACATGCATTCATATTCATATTATGTTTATTATGCTTATTCATGTTCACATAGCTGCACTGAACTGCGTCCATTAGGGCTTTTGTCCAAAAGTTTGCATATTTGGAGAAATCTTGATATATTTTCATATTTACTTAATATTTCTATAATTTACATTCTATTCCATGGCTTGGCACTTACTTTTTTCCCAAGGAGCACAATTTAGGAGCAAATGTAGCAACACATTAGACTAAAAGAACATTATTTGATCTAAGATCTAAGATATTTTTGTTTTGTTTTTTTTTTAGCAAGGAGCAATTTAGAAGGACATTGAAAATCTTTAGGGGTAAGAAGCTACAAGAGTTTACATTAAATTAAATGCATGACAGATACAATTAAACGTAAAAAGGTTCAATTCAATTATTATATACAAGCTTGAAATACACAGAGACTCTTATTTAGAAATTTCTAAGCTTCACTATTGGCGGCTGCTCATTGAAACAGATGAGGGAGATAAAATATGCACTTTTACAACCATCGATAGCATATTACAATATAAACACCATGTAAAGTAAACATTGTCATAATTCATCAACAGTCAACCACAAGCAATTGTTTGTAATGAATGTGTAATATAAATTGATTGCGAACTGCTCTGAGACCGCAACCCTGTAGAGCGCGCAACAGCGCCATGCTTTAATTTTGAAATGTGCGGCACTCATATTTATTTAATTAAATCCATAGGCTTTTAAGGTTTAATAATTATATTAGGCTGTATAGCAATTCATGTTTTTCCGTCGGTATATTTAAGATCTCCTAAAATGATAATTAAGACTAATTAAGAATTTAAAATAATTAAAATTTTAGAATTTAAATTTCTAATTAAAATTTAAATTAATAATGAATATATTTTACAGTTATACAGTTTTTATCTATTTTTAGTCGCAAATGCAAGTGAAATTCTCTGTATTTATCATACTTGATTATGTGTGGATATGTTTATCATTAATTGCATCATAAGTTTGCAGATGTCATTTTGCAGCCTATAGTAGTTTTAATATCTATTGAGTTCTGAAACTTACATATTTTCATCGCATTTTGAGCAGTTTTATCCCAGAACATCAAGGCAAATTGAATTCCTCATGATATGAGGCCTGTAAGGAAACAATATAAAACATGACGCAAGGTCAGCCGCTCATTAGCTGCAGAGCTCCAGTTTTACAAGCTTATGGATTTACAGAGTCCTCAATGAAGTGAAAAGGCCTGCTTTTGGTGCTGTAAAAGAGTGGGGAACAGATTTGAGCTGAAATGAAGCACATGTCACTCAAATGTTTAATGGCGACAGCATTTAAAACGTTCACACTTGAGCTGTTTTAAAGAGTGAGCGTTATTGAGAGGGACTTTATAGAGCGGCCCCATAATTATATCTCACATAAAGCTGCTGTCAGTCAGAGGAGCGTTTTAAGGTTTAAAAATGAAAGGACATTTCTGCAGTACTGTAGCTGGATATATCTGTACTTTCACTGTTTTATATATATATATATTAGTGCTGTCAATCGATTAAAAAATTTAATCGCGTTAATCACAGTCATGGACTGTGATTAATCATGATTAATCGCATTTTTAAAATATTAGGATTTACCTGTAAATGTGTTGAAATAAAGAAATGCATGACAAACTAGTTTAAGGAAACAGAAGCTTTCACACCTCCGCCAGGTATGAGACATAATCCTTATTATTCTTTTATCATTATTCATTTGTTTTTATTCAGCCATTATCAGCCTTTATACTGACAATAAAACGTTTACCAAGCCACATCGCTTCAATCCCAGTTTACATTTACCCAACTATTATCAAACGTATTTCTAAATAAATACAAAACATTTTCTTGCGACCTTACGTGAAGTATTATGACAAAATGCATTATGAAGAAGAATTGGACCTGTTCTGCAGGTGCGTTAGAGCTAATGCTAAAGCATCATGCTTCATTAGACAATTTATGAGATTAATAGTACACTTTTGCTCAGAACTCACTTCAAACTACCATCGAGTGTTTGTAATAACTTCCTTTTGCGATCACATGTGGAATTTCGTCGTTTATTGTTGTTAAAATATGCTATTTATAGCCTTTTATATCGCTGCACAAATTAGCATTTCAGATGTACACATTCATCTCAAGAAAATCACATACAAACCATATCCTATCGTAATCGTGTGTTTATTATCTTGTATAATCTATAGTGGCTGTTGTCATGTTTATTTCTGCTGTGTAAAAGCCTTAACATGTGTGCTCGGCTGAAACTCACGTTGTTTGTGATGTTACAGCCGCCTCTCCGTTCTTAAGTTGCCAGGTATACATTCCAAGTACAATACATATTAGTAAAAGGATCTATTTTAATTTTCATTTGTCTATATACACTTTGGGCGGCCGCGGTACATTATAAAAGTAGCGCAAAAAAAAAACACAACCCGCGGCTCTGTAATTTTTCCCGCGACTGTATTTTCAAAATAACCTACTTGTGCCGCTACCATAGCAACACTGGTTCACTGTAGCCTCATCACACACTGATAGATAAAGTTCCGCGCAGCGATGACGGGAAGAAGTTGGGGTCAATCCTTATCACATGATTAATTTGCGTTAAAAAAATATTAACGCGTTAAAATTTTTTGATTAATCGCATGCGTTAACGTGTTAACGTTGACACCCCTAATATATATATATATATATATATATATATATATATATATATATATATATATATATATATATTTATTTATTTGTTTGTTTGTTTGTTTGTTTGTTTGTTTGTATGGTTTTAATGGGGTTTTGATGTTGACAAAATTGAGATTGAAACTAAGTAATATTTTCTCCAGGATATATAAATTTAGATATATGGATATTCAATAAATAAATATGAAATATAATCATATTATTATTATTATAATTATTATTGTCATGCTTTAATAATAACAAAGCAAATCGGGGGGAAAATACAAATTACTAATATATATATATATATATACACTAATATATGAAGAGTTCATTTGCAAAAACCGATAACTCCATTTATTTATTTATTTTTTTCAGAAATCAAGTTGTTGTTTTTTTTTTATTGCACATTCCAAGTAATATCAATCAAACTGCAGTTGGGTTGTTTTGATTACATAATAATAACTTAAACAAATACAGGTAATTTACAAAATTAAAGCACATTGAAAGTTTTTATTTTTTTACATATTAAAAGTTTGTTTTATAGCAAAAGCAGATAACTCCAACAGTTGTTTTTTGGCAAAAGCAGATAACTCAACATTTCATGTTTTAGAGTTTAAAAAAACACTGGTTTAATCTTTGTAATCTCCTCAGATGACAATGTAGATGCCTGACAAACGCTGTTGTTGTTGTTGTGATCATAAACTGTATGGACGTGATTACACACAATACACTGAGCTTTTCCCTCATCATTGTAACGCGCTGCTTTTCCAAGGTTCCGTGAAAACGTTTCAGCTTTTATTTTCCTTTTTCACTCTGAAGAAGATATCACAGGTTCATCAAGTTCGTCGAAATTATCCATCCTCGATCACTTTTAGTCAGCTTTGACGAAACTCCTCTCAGCTAGTGCGTCTTTTCAAAGTGAAAGTAGCCTTGTCACCTGACCTGAATACAGCGCGCTGATTCGTTAAAACGGACTTATCGGCTTCTGTTCAAAAACAGCAAGGGCGCTTGTCGGCTTCTGCAGTAAAACATGAACTCACGATGCCTTGAAAATGGACAATACCGGCTTTTTTGACAAAATGTGTTTAGGGTTCAGATCGCGCTATATGTGGAGAATAATGCACGACAATCAGCTCTTTTTTTTTTTAAAGTGGCGTTTATTGGTTTTTGCAAATGAACTCTTCATATATATATATATATATATATATATGTATATGTGTGTGTGTATATATGTGTATATATATATATATATATATATTAATTAAACTACATATTACATATTAAAATTTAAATTACATTATTTTTTATTTTAATTATAATTCTAGGCTTGTGATCAGGTTATTATAAAGCTTTATTAGTTCTCATAATCTCAGACCTGTCCATCTCAATTATACAGTACATATAATAGAAACTGATTGTTCTACATTTTGCTTTCAATGAAAAATATATAACCAGAGTATAAATTAAAATGAAACAAACAAGCAAACAAACAATATATTTTTTTAAAATAATATGCAAGAGTGTATATTAATTTTTTTTATTATTATTATTATTTTAATTTTAATTACTATTCTGGGCTTGCGATCAGGTTGTTATGAAGCTTTATTAGTTCTCTTAATCTCAAATCTGTCCATAAAATTTATTCTCTTCTATCTCATGCGTTTGAAATATGAAACATTGCATATAGATTGTAATTATTTTCCTTGAAAGTGAAACCTACAGTAATCCATTTCCACCCTAAGCACCTTAATAGATAGTTAACTTCCCCCGTTTGCGTTACATCATGAATTCAGAGCTACAAAACAGATGCAGATGGTCATAATTAAAGCTGCTTGGTTTGCCTGAGCGCATGCAAAATTGATGGCAGCACACTTCAGATGAAACACTGCCTTCATTTTATACTACAAATACACTGGGAGGTTTAATTTCACAAATATGCCATGCAAAATTAAGTGGACAATATATGATCCTCATCATTTGCCTCTGAATGCAATGCTTGCATAATATTACAAAATATATTAAAATATATTATGTTGAACGTTTCTGAAAATGAACGTGAGGCAAAGAGAAAAAAGTTGCAGGAAGTTCAAACTCCAATGTAACACAATTAGAACATATAATGTGATCAGTGGCATAATGAAGTGTTACAAAACCATGTCAACATCCTGCCTTCACAGTCACTTCACACTAATTACATTTCTGTTAAAAGTTCAAAACAGCACAGATAAGAAAGTGCATCTACATACTCATTTAAACACTTTACTGGCTCGTGTTTGGTGAGGAATATTAATCGTTGATTGACAGGAGTCATTCTGGAACACTGATTTAGATCAATACATCTGCTTAACCAATCACATCGTTCCTTCCAGGTGTGACATCAATGACATCGAGAGCATCAGATTGAAAATCTCTCAACACAGCTGTGATGATCAGTTTTCACACAGGACGTGTTTTAGCAGCAAAACAGTATTGGAGAATAACAAAGTACACACTAATAACTTTCATTTCAGTTGCATGCAGTAATATTATACTGTAGTCAGTTAGAAGTAAAACCATTAAAACATTTTTGTTACTTGAAATAAAATAAACCTTAACTGAATTTTTTTTTTTAAAAAACATGCATTTATTTCAGCTAGTTGCCAAAGAAACATTTTTCATTTTAATTTAGTTAACCTTGTACTAAACAAAAAATAATAAAGACTATAGACACATAAAAAAACTAAATTGACAAAAATGACACACAAACACACAAAAAATGAAAACTTAAAATATATATTATATTAATGTTAGCTATTTTCTGTAGTGTAATAAATAATTAGTTAAATGCTGCTTTGTCCTGTTTTTTGTCATATACAGTAAATTAATTGTGTTTAGTGTAAATTTGTGTATTAATTTTTTAGTTTTGATGTTATTATCCTAATTATTTTGTGCCAGATAAATATTGCTCTTTTAAAGTGAATTATGTAATCATATAATTAAATAATTCAATGCAAAACACTAAAGGCAAAACCACTGTGTTTTCTGATCAATTTTGAGTTTTTTTTTTTTTTTTTTTTTTTTTTCAGAGTATTTCAGATTACTGGAAAGAAAACATTCAGAATACCCCTTTGTTTATTTATTTTTGTTTATCTTATTGCACTTTGTCTATTTGCATCTGTAAATTTAGATTACAGTTCATATCTTTAAAGGTTGTTTTCTCAAAATTAGTTTGTTTGTCCATTTCAGTAACACTTACATACACCAAAATTTATAGTTTTATTCTTATCTATATTCTGAAGGATTTTACCAAGGGGTTTGTTCATATATCATTCGCCTGATTTTATTATTGTACTTTATCTATTTGCATCTGTAGATTTCAATTACAATACATATTTTTAAAGGTCACTTGCTCAAAATTAGTTTGTTTCTCCACTTTAGCAGCACTTACACCAAAATTTACAGTTTAATTAATATCTGTATTCTGAAGGTTTTTACTGAAGGATTTGTTCATATATCACTCACCTTATAAATATTTTAACATTTTAATCCTAAAAACATTGTGAAACTATTATTTTCTGGCTGTTGACAGTATTTCATGATTTATGTAAAAACTTTTAACTCTAATATGTCAACAAAATGAAACAAGAATGTTGAACCTGGCTTTATCGAGTGTTCAGATTAATTTTCTGGAAATGTATGCAAATTAGTGCATTTTTATTAAATAATGCCGCATATTTAAACATAACATTTCAGAAAACTTGCAATACAAAAAAAAATAAAATAAAAATCTTAATTTACTGTAATTAATCAACTGGGTAAGTATGGTGATATCTATTACATATGGTTATATTTATTACTATCTGTTATGATGTTTTTTTTTACCCATTCACCTGTCTTTCCTGGAAAGATCTTGGCTTGATTTTTCTGGTAGCTGATTTTTCTTGTAACTAAATATATTTTCTAAAAGCCGTGAAGCTTCTCAAGATCATTTAAAGTATCTCAAGTACTGGAATCAAAACCATCTCACCATCCTGTTTAACATGTAATAACATTTTACAAGGTGTGAAAGCAAAAAGCAGTGGTTTTAAATGAGCTACATTTTCACACGTTGCATGAACAGATCTCAACTTTATCCCTAGACAGAAAGTGTGAATGCACACTCATTTAAGTACGTTACTGTTATTATTCACAGTGTTGAACATAAACAGCTTCACCTCATTATCTCTCCAAACTAACCTACTGCGTCTGTGTTTACAGCCATTTACGAAGCGTCGTGTGAGGCGTACAAACACAAAGGAAACACATCTGGTTTTTACTACATCGACGTGGATGGAAGCGGCCCCATCAAACCTCAACTAATCTACTGCAACATGTCAGGTGAATCTCACGCAGCGAAGCCGAAGTGATTAAATCCCTTTAAACACTCCATAATTGGGACTTTAATCCACAGCTTTTGATCCTTCACGCACCATGTCACACCCTGCGGAGGAAGTCAGCTGTGACACTCGCGGAAAAACACACTTTAGAAGAAGCCGACAGATCAACCTTTGAGCCCGTCTGTGTGACGTTCACTCACACAAATAAAGATTTAAAAGGCTTTTACGGCCTGATGTCACAAAAGAAGCTTTTGAAGTTGAATGGCTCTTTAGAAAACCATCACGTCATCTTTGATAGATCCTTGCTTCTCCTTTGTTAAAGTCAATTTGACTCTGTTGGCTTTCTTAATACACATTGCTAGTCTTATTGTGCATGATTCATCAGTGCAGTTTTATTCTAAAGAAAAAGTATTTGTCTTGTGTTTCTCCATCTCTAAAATTGCTTTCTTTTTCTTCATCCAATCAGTTCCCCATGGTTACGTTTATATATATTTTACTCATTCAGTAGCCTATTTCATCAGTGTTATTTTAGTGTTATTAATGTACTGTTATTGTATTGTATTTTGAATTAGTTTTAATTTTGAAATCTTTTTAATTTTAATTTACATGGTGTAAACTTGTATGCATAGTATTTATTTTTTTATTTATATATTTTTTTAAATTTTACTTTTAGTAATGTTTTTATTAATATATACTTTTGTATAATTATTATACTATTTATTAATATTTTGAATTTATTTTTATATTTTCAGTTTTGTATTTTTAGGGGTTTACATGTTTCGATTTAATTTTATTTCAGTTTTATTTTTAGTTATTTTAGTTACTAGCCAAGACAACATTTCAAATTTTTATTTAGTTCATTTTTTCCATGTAATATTTATTTATTTATCTGTATTTACATACTATTTTTTCCCAATTAAGGGTATTTTTTATATAAAATTAATAATAACAATAACTTCAGTTAATGATGCCAACAGTTTCACATTTCACACATCAGTAAAATGACTGAAAATGTAATTTCATGATTTTAACATTTTAACAGTAGAATCATTATGAAACATCAATAATCTCGAAAGCATCTCAAGTACCCAATTCAGCCTAAAATCATTCTTTATAACCATTCTTCACAGGAACCTTTATTTTTATGATTGTTTAGTATATATCGCATGCTTTAGGTTTATTTTTTTTATTTTATTTTTTTGTGAACGTCCTGTGACTTTTTGAAGGTCACATGACTCCTGCATAGGTGAAATTGACAGAGCTCTGCCCAAAAACATTGTGCATCGTGTGTCATTTCAGACTTTTCATCGTTCAAATCCCTCTTTTCCCTGCAGATAAAGCATGGATGGTGATCCAACATAATAACACGGAGCTCACCAAATTAAAAGCGTCCTCCGGGATAAATCAACATTTAGCCCACTTTAACTATCCCGCCGACGCGGAGCAGATCCAGGCGATAATTACCCAGGCGGAATACTGCGAGCAGGAGCTCTCCTACCACTGCAAAAAGTCACGGCTCTTGAACACACCTGGTAAGCCCTTTTTATTAGGAATATCGATCGCCCCCTCCCTATGAAAGGTCAGGCTTATTAAAACCTCGCTCCATCCGCAGACGCATGACGCTTAAGCAGACGACTCAAACTGATTGTTATGCTCTAGGTTACGGACAGCTCAGTTATTTCCCCGCTTTTTTTTTTCTGCATTATATTAAATGAAAGTCACCTTTAGGGTGGATTATTCATGTACATTTGCACCTTTGAAGAGCTTTTATCGTGTTTATTTGTTTGTTTGTGTGGGTTTGTCATGGGCGGTTTGGTTCGGTGTCTATCGCGGGTCGAGGCAGGTGATAACAGTTCTCGCAGTCTCTCAAATAAACACGAAACATCCGCGCACATGATAATTACGTCCATTAGTTGTCACATTATCGGAGTTCTTGATGAGACGAGGAGAACACGGTGTCAGGCGTAAATAAGAAATGTTGTAAATGTCAGATGAATAGTAATGGAAATAACATGCTGGTCTCGATTAAACCTGGACAGATGCATGTGAGACTGATGAAAAATCACTCACAAGATCTCTTTAACACCTTAATACTTTCTCTTAGACAGCAATGAGATTAAAAGCAGAGCAAATAGAGATATTTTCTGCTTCTCAGGTATTTCTCATGAGAAAAAGACCTCAGTAATCTCACACATCATCTCAAAATGTCTCAAAGTGTTCTCAGATTTGTCAAAGACGGCAAAGATATCTCGTTCAACTTTTCTCATCAAATTCAGGATCAAATGATCTGAACTATTGACTCATTTGTGTCTGTTCTTATTTATTTTGAGGAACGTTAGTAGAAACATCTCATTTTCTGCTTCTCAAATATTTCTCATGAGAAAAAGATCCTAGTAATCTCACATATTATCTCAAAATCTTTCAAACTGTACTCAGATCTACCAAGATGCCAAAGTCTGCAACCATTCATTTGTATCTATTTTTATTTCTTTTGAAACGTGGTAAAAGCATCTGATTTCCTGCTTCTCATTTGTTTCTCATGAGTAAAATACCACAATAATCTCACACATCATCTCAAAATGTCTCAAATTGTGCTCATAATTGTCAAGACCCAAAGGTCTGAGATCTCAATATGAACTCAAACATTTCTCATCAAATTCAGGATCAAATGATCTGAACTATTGACTCATTTGTGTCTGTTCTTATTTCTTTTAAAGAACTTTAGTAGAAACATCTCATTTTCTGCTTATCAAATATTTCTCATGAGAAAGAGACCTCAATAATCTCACACATCATCTCAGAATATCTCAAATTGTGCTCGTATTGGTCAAGATCCCAAAGATATCTCTTAATAAGTTCAAAGTTTTCTCATCAAATTCAGGATCAGTTGATCTGAACTACTGACTCTTTTGTGTCTATCATTTCACGTCCTGCTTCTCAGGTGTTTCTCATGAGAAGAAGATCCTAGTAATCTCACACATTGTCTCAAAATATTTTGTTCAGATTTGCCAAGATCCCAAAGTCTGAAAGATCTCAAACTTTTTTTATCAAATTCAGGGTCAAATTAACTAAAATGTTGGCTCTTTTGAGTCTGTAGAAATATTATTTCCAGCTCCTCAGGCATTTCTATGAGAAAAAGACCCCAATAATCTCACACAACATGTCAAAATGCCTCAAATTGTGCTCAGATTCCTCAGCTGTGCTCAAGATCTCAAAGTCTGCAGTCAAAAGTCAGAGATCTCAATATGAACTCAAACATTGCTCATCAAATTCAGGATCAGTTGATCAGACACCATCTGTGTCTGTTTTTATTTAGATTGAGGAACAACAATAGAAACATTTAATTTCCAGCTTCTCAATTTTTCTCCTGAGAAAAGTAATCATCTCAGATGGTCTCAATTTGTGCTCAGATTTGCCAAGACCCCAAAATGTAAAAATGTCAATATGAACTCAAACATTTCTCATCAAATTCAGGATCAAATGATCTGAACTACTGACTCATTTGTGTCTGTACTTATTTCTTTTGATGAACTTTAGTAGAAACATCTCATTTTCTGCTTCTCAAATATGTCTCATGAGAAACAGACCTTAGTAATCTCACACGTCATCTCAAAAAGTCTCAAATTGTGCTCATATTTGTCAAGATCCCAAAGGCATCTCTTTATCAAATTCAGAATCAAATAATTTCAACTATTAACTGATTTGTGTATATTTTAATTTCTTTTCTGGAACTTTAGTAGATGCATCTAATTTTCTGCTTCTTAAATATTTCTCATGAGAAAAAGACCTTAGGAATCTCACGTTATCTCCAAATGTCTCAAATTGTGTTCAGATTTGCCAAGATCCCAGAAATCCCAAACATTTCTCATTAAATTCAGGGTCAAATTATCTGAATAAATGGGTGTTTATTTTTCTTTTTAAAAAATTAATTTAAAACACCTGAGACAAAGTTGGTAATTGAAAAATGACTAAAAACTCATATTAAATCATATTAGTTATTAGGGGTGTTGAAATTAATCGTTGCATCGATGCATAATAATCAAATGGCAATAATGTTGATTAAAAAAGAAAAACCCATAACTATGATTATCTGTAAATTTTCAATACTTAAAGGACTCCAAGATACTGCAAGTGCTTTTTCTTTATCACTTGTCATTGTCTTTTCCCCCTTTATTACTTTATATTTGCTTGTATTTTTTGAAGCTATATTTATTTTGAACTCTTAACAATAATGAATTAATTATATATTAATTAATTAGGTAACATAATTATTTTAAAAAGTAGCCTGCTTATATAATTTAATAAAAATGCACAAAATAAATTTGAAATAATTGTGATGCATTGTGATATCGAATTGAATCGAATCGTTGACATGATAATCTAATTCAAACCAGTGCCGATTCACACCCCTATTAGTTATGAGAGCGCAACCTCTAAGCTTTCATCTGAGTGTGCTTTATTCCAGAAATCTTCCTTGTGTTTTTCATCATCTCATCGTGATTGTGTAGCGCGATTGCGTCAGTCTGATGATGACCGCTGTGTGTTTGTGTTGTTGTTGCAGACGGCACCCCGTTCAGCTGGTGGGTGGGCCGATCGGGTGAGGCGCACATGTACTGGGGCGGTGCAGTGCCAGGCAGTCAGCAGTGCGCCTGTGGCCTGCAGGAGAACTGTGTGCATCCCGAACACTTCTGCAACTGTGACGCCGACAGCAAAGAGTGGTACCATACACACTCACACGACTGTCAGCAACACATCCAGCTCATATTACAACCCCAAACAACATCAGAATAAGACATTATGGGCCAATTTTACTAACAACTTGCTCCAGCGCAAACCGTCTTTTGACATTAAAATAGTACTGTCAGTACGCGCAGTGAAGAATTAGCACTGAAAAGGCATGGACACAGTTATTTTTGCGCCTCACCTTATTGAATATGCATATATAGGAGTTTCCCTTTCAGACTCTAAATTTATGGGAGGAGAGTATTAAAATGAATCATGCAACGAGATTTACTAACGTTCGCGCTCATCAAATTACTGGTATTTGCGCCATGGCCAAGCCTGTGCTTGGTATATTGCGTTGGTCGATATGTAAATGAGATGTTGCATCTGTGTACTTTAATTTGCACGTTGTTAGAAAATCACCCACAGAAATTTCCACACCCATCGGCGCTGTTTTGGAATTACACTCTCGTGCTACTTTGCCCTATTTAGTAATACTGGCCCTATGTTGATTTAAAGAAAAAGAAGCCTACTTTCAGGAACATTGAGGTGTTTTTGTGCATTGTAGCATTGTTTTCATGGCAGTTGCAGATATTCATACCCTCCGAATTCTTATAACTGTAACGCATTGAGATGTTTTCATCTTTGAAACAGTATGAATCAGTCTCATTTAAACTTCAGATGCAAAAAACAGCATAAGGCTTGGTAAATTTGATTCATTTCTCAGAATCAGCTTAATCAAATGAATCAGTGAATTGATTCAAATCTCTGATTCGACGATTCATTTTTAAATCCAAATTCAACAATATCTGTGTAGTTGAACTGATCACTTATTCATTTATTTATTCAATTCATTTAATGCAAATACATAAACATTGAAATACATACTGAATATCATCAATGGACTGAAAATATTGAAATATGCTTATGTATTAAATATTTTATATTTGACCCAGAACTTCCATCCAGACACTTGGATTTTTATTAAAATATTACAAACAAAAAATATAACAACAAATGCCACCATAATGCAATAAACAAATTAGGTTTTTACAGTTTTTGCTTCTGTTTTTAAGTAATTTTTCTGTACTGTGGGAACTGGAAAATGTGGTTGCAATGCAATGAAAAAAAAAAAAATAACAACCATGTTGCAATATTGTCAAAGGACCAAAAAATATTGAATTATCTTTATGTATTACATATTTCATATTTGACCCAGAACTACTGTTCAAACACTTAAAAAATGTTTTTTAATTAAAATTGTTTATTGACTTTAATTTGAAACAATAAATGCCACCGTGATGCAATAAACAAATTAAGTTTTACAATTTTTCTTCTCTTTTTAATACAGCTTTGTTCTGCATTAAGGGAATTCGAAAATGTACTTGCAATGCAATGCAAAAAAAATAATAAAATAAAATAAAAATTTATCTTTTGATTTACAGGTGGAATTTGACCTGGACATCTTATCATCCAGGTCATGTTTGGACATGTTCTTCACCCCTGAACTGAAGTCGTGTTGTTTTGACTTCTTTGACAGGTCGAATGACTCCGGGCTGCTGTCTCATAAAGAGCATTTGCCGGTGCGAGTGCTGGCTGTGGGTGACATCAACAGATCGGGTTCAGAAGCGGCCTACAGAGTGGGACCCCTGCAGTGTTACGGTGACAGTAAGTACCTAATCACACTGTGAGCGCTTAACTCGGTCAACCTGTCAAACCCACCGCCGTACATCAGCTCTGGCTGGATTGGCATTTCATGTGTTTAATGAAAACCACGTCGCTGTTCACGGCAAACTCTATACGTAAATACTGCTACTGTAAATGTTTTCTCCAGATAACTTCTGGAACGCTGCCTACTTCAACAAGGAGACGTCCTACCTGCACTTTCCCACGTTCCACGGGGAGCTGAGCGCCGATATCTCCTTCCTGTTTAAGACCAGCTCTTCATCGGGAGTGTTTCTGGAGAACCTGGGGATCAAAGACTTCATCCGGATCGAACTGAGCTGTAAGTGCCTTCCACCTTCCGGTTTATTCATCTGAATCTCACGAAAATCTGCCAAGACGTTTCATCACGAAATAAAAAGGAACAGTTTTTGCTTTTTGAAGGATCTTTAAGATCTTTGTTTTTCAAATAATAATAAAGTACCCCCAAAGTCTTATAATAAAAGAAAAGCTCATTCTTATTACATTAATTTGAAATATGCCTTAATTTGAAATTTTAAATATGTTTTAATATGATTATGCCTTTATTTTATGCTGGTATTAAAAATAAAATTACAATTATAATTTAGTATAGTATAAATATGTTATATAGAATATAAATGATAAAAATTATTATTATTAAAAGTAGTTTACTGCTTAATTTGAGTATTTTTATGGATGCATTAACATGATGAGAATTAGTGTGTGTATATATACAGTGCCACTTGAAAGTTTGTGAACACCTTGCAGAATCTGTGAAAATGTGAGTAATTTTAACAAAATAAGAGAGATCATACAAAATGCATGTTATTTTTTAATTAGTACTGTCCTGAGTAAGATATTTTACATAAAAGATGTTTACATTTTGTCCACAAGACAAAAAAAAATAGCTGAAATTATTAAAATAACCCCATGCAAAAGTTTGTGAACCGTTGGTTCTCAATACTGTGTGTGGTTACCTGGATGATCCAGGACTGTTTTTTGTTTTGTGACAGTTGTTCATGAGTCCCTTGTTTGTTCTGAACAGTTAAACTGAGTACTGTTCTTCAGAAAAATCCTCCATGTCCTGCGGAATCTTCAGGTTTCCAGCATCTTTTGCATATTTGAACCCTTTCCAGCAGTGACTGTATGATTTTGAGATCCATCTTTTCACACTGAGGACAATTGAGGGACTCAAACACAACTATTAAAAAAGGTTCAAACATTCACTCATGCTCCTGAAGGAAATACGATGCATTAAGAGCCGGGGGGTGAAAACTTTTTGAATTTCAAGATCAAGGTAAATTGTACTTAATTTGTTTTCCAGGAAACATGCAAGTATCTTCTGTTGCTTCCGAAGGGCAGTACTAATTGGAAAAAAATATATATATTTCTACAAAATAAGAAAAATTTGGACATCTTCATCCTGTTCAAAAGTTTTCACCCCCTGGCTCTTAATGCATTGTATTTCCTTCTGGAGCATCAGTGAATGTTTGAACCTTTTTTAAACTTTCAAGTGGCACTGTATATATATATAATTTGTAAATTATATATAATAGTTATATTATATATAGAAGTAGTAAAAGTAATATATATGCTTGCATTACAGCAATTACAATTGGGAGTATATAATATAATATCATATAAAAATTCAATTTGAAAATATAGTGTAATTTAAATATTACATAAATATTAATAAAAAAAATTGAAATCCTCTAACAGTTTGTGTTGAATGTGAATGTCTTTAAAAAAAATGTCAGAATGCAAAA
>CM077267.1:2292500-2377500 GCA_039654775.1 Spinibarbus caldwelli
ATTCCGGCTCGGGATCGGAGACTCTCCAGACACCGGATGACCGCCTCCTTCCAAGCGCTCGTTCCTCCATATTTGGGGTCCGGTCTTCTGTCACCGATATGCAGGCGAGGAGACACAGAGGTGAGTGAAGTAAGATGATTTATTGACAGGTGGAATGCAGATCGAGAGGAGAGAATGGCAGGGGAGTATATTGGTGACAGGAACAGTTCAAATGAGTCTTAGTTGTTAACTGATGAGAGTGTCTCTTTGCAGGATCGGAGGAGAACGGGAACCAGGAACCAACGGGGAACTTCGAGGGAGTATCGCAGGAGATCTGGAAGGTAAGTAACACAGGTAAGTACTGCTGGGTCGGGTGACTGTTCAGGGTAGTGAACGGTAGACCAGACGATGAGAGTCTGAGTGGAGCATGTATTTAAAGGAGAGGTGATAAGTGGCTGCAGGTGTGGGTGATCAGCAATCCAGGTGATGGTGATCTTGGGTGCACTGGGGCTGATGACTGGTGACTAAGACTCTGACAATAATATAATATAATACAATAAAAATTAAATTCTAAAATTAAATATTTATTAATATATAATAATATCTAATATCAATATTCTTTAATTATAATATTTAATATTAATATTTAAATTATAAATATTATGCATAATATATAGATTATATAAATATTAATACAAATACAGAAATGCAGTTAATTGAAGTTATTAAATTAGTTCTTATTTCTAAAAATGCTTTTTTTATTATTATTATTATTATTTATGTTTTAAGTTATTTTATTTAGTGATCAGATGCACCATTTTCTCCTGCTGGACCAGAAAACAGGTGAAAACCCCACAGCTGCACGCAGAAGGAGAAACCAAGCCATTTTTAGAGAGCAGAAGATCACAGAAACTAGTGCAACTGCATAACAATACGCTAAAAATCACCCGAATCCAAACATGCACAAAAACCACTTTCATTTCCCTCGGAATATGTAAAATTTAGTAGAGCTGCTGGTAGATGAGCGCTATCTGTCTCACGTCAGCCATAGTTGAGCTGAACCCTATAAAAAGCTCTCGTCCTGTGGGTGTGTGTGGAGTTTTATTATACCCCTCCGCCACACGCTCGCGTGTGTTTAACTGCATGAAAGAGCTGTTAAATTTCTGCCGTAATGGCCTCATGTGATGGATGAGAATAGAGTATGTGAAGACCTTACAGCGCCCGAGCGCTTGTTCCTTTATAATGACAAATCCTCCGGCTGGAAGAGCTCAATTAACCTCTCATTATATGCTGACGGAGTCGCTCATGTAGGACGTGAACTCACAGGAAGTTCCTCTCAAAGCCGCGGACCACAATAAACAGTGTCGTCTGAGATCTGAGCTGGAAGAGTTCAGGCAGAAATGGTGATTTAGTTGGCGTCACGTCGATCCAAATCAGCATGACTTCCTTCATGTAGCAAAAAGTTCATTTTTTTATATCCATACCTGAAAAATAAGATGTGGGGTGTGAACGTGTTTTAAATTCCAGTTCAGTTCCTGAGTTTGAATTGAGGTTGCGAACAGTATGCAGAATTTAAATTTAAATGCAAGGAAGTCGAATTTAAATGAATTGAAACTCAAAGAAATTTATGTAACTAATTTTCAACAGGTTTAACAAGACAAATTTTGAATGTTGACTTGACGAAGACTTGTTTGATAGATAGATAGATAGATAGATAGATAGATAGACAGACAGACAGATAGACAGATAGATAGATAGATAGATAGATAGGTATAGTATATAATAAATATTTAGTGTTAATTACGTACTATTATAGCATTATATTATTTTTTCAGTTTTCATTGTAATTGTAAAATTTTAGTATGATTTGCTAGCAAAAATTTACTATTTGTAATATTTCTAATTTATATCTAAATTATATATAAATCTAAATTATATCTAACATATATAAATTACTATATCTAATTTATTTATATAGTTTTGATAGATATCTATGACAGATAAATAATAAGTATGGTTCAAACATTTGGGGTCAGTAAGATGTTTTTAAATGCAGTAAAATTAGAAATATTGTAAAATATTATTACAATTTTAAAAAGCTATATTCCAAGTGAATATGTTGTAAAATATAATTTATTTCTGAAATTAAATCTGAATTTTCAGCATCATTACTTCAGTCTTCAGTGTCACATGATCCTTCAGAAATCATTCTAATATGCTGATTTGCTGTTCAAGAAACATTTCTGATTATTATCAAAATTGAAAACAGTTAATATTTTTGTTTAAACCGTGATACATTTTATTTTTCGGAATTCTTTGATGAATAGAAAGTTCAAAAAAGCAGCATTTATTTGAAATGTTTTGTAACATTCTAAATGTCTATACTGTAACTTTTGATCACTTTAATGCATCCTTGATGAATAGCAGTATTAATTTGTTTTAAAATATATATATATATATACTGACCACAAAGTTTTGAATGGTATTGTATATGAATTTATTACTTTATATATTTGTTAACAAATGAACTGTCATTATACTGCCATTTTTAAAGCTTGACAAAGTTAGTCCACTTTCATTATATGACAGAGCAGCATTAACATTCTTCTAAACATCTCCATTTGTGTTCTACCCAAGAATAAAGAACTGTATAATGACATGAATGAGTAAACGATGGCAGAATATTAATTTCAGGCTGAACTGTGTGTTTAATAATGAGTGAGACAATGACTCTCATATGCGTTCGCTGCTCTTCACCCTGAGCTCAGCTGTGCCGCGTGTGCAGGGAGTAAAGAGCGGCTCGTAGCACTTCATCAGCAGTTTTCTGTCATTAGACAAGTGCTTCATGACAGAAGGTGCCGATCTTTCTCAGCCGCAGGAGCTCTTCATTCACAAATCCTGCAGATGGAGTGGCAGGAGCCTGAAGATGCGCTGCTTCTTCAACATATGTGAAACTGAGACGTCTCAACTAGATTTAGGTCATTTTTTGAAGTTGTAAATTATTAATGTGTGTTTTACAAGAAAGCTATTGCAGCTTTTCTACTTCGAAATTTCATATCTAATTCATTGTTACTTGCTGTTTCTTTGTAATTGTGAAATTTACTAGTAATTTCTGAGTGAGAATTGTTTCAACAGTATATGTTAATTGTATATTAACATAGTATTTATCAATATTTTAAATAAGATTTTTTTTATATTTTCAGTTTTGTTTTAATTTTTAAAGTTTTAGTAAAATTTTACTTGCAGATATTTTATTATTTCTATTTTATTTTTATTTCAGTGTTATTTTAGTGTTATGCACTATTATAGTATTAATTCATAGTTTGAATTAGCTTTTATTATTTAGCTTTTATTATATTTTTAGTTTTCATTTTATTTGTAAACTTTTAGTAAGATTTTGCTTACAAATATTTAATATTTTATTATTTCTATTTTATATTTTATTTCAGTGTTATTTTAGTATTAATTCTACATTATTATAGCATTTATTAATATTTTGAATTTTTTCCAGTTTTCATTTTAATTTTACAATTTTAGTAAGATTTAACTTACAAATATTCAGTGTTTGTATTATTTCTATTTTTAAAATTTTATGTCAGTGTCATTTTAACATTATTTATATACTATTGTAGTATTTATTAATTATATAAATTAGCTTTTGTAATATATTTTCAGTTTTCATTTTAAAGTTTTAGTAAGATTATTTATATTTTTATTTCAGTGGTATTTTAGAAGTATTTTAGGTATTTTATGTATGTACTATTGTGGTACTTATTGATATTTATTTATTATTTTTTTTTTTTTTAATTTTCATTTTAATAATTTTGTGCTTTTGTCTATATTTTCACATTTTCTGAAGTGGTATCAATATATGGTTGCTGGCCCAATAAAAGCTGCTCAATAAAAAACTTTCTGATCTTCTGAATGAATGAAATGAATGTGGAAGTAGCTCAGATCATTTGATGAAGAATTCGATGAGTTCATATTGAGTTCATATTTTCCTCAGGAGAAACATCTGGTTCCTCAGAGAAGCCGTTAAGATCTTGAAGAGATTGGGTGTGAGATTTCTCTCTCCTGCGGGTTTTTAGCTCTATAGATGATGCTGTTCATCAGCATGATGCTCTTCTCCCGTTTAAAGCAGCTAGCTGAATGGATCTGTCAGCTGTTTTCTCATTCATTTCATCATCATTAGAAGTTGTTTTAGCCGTTTTTCTCAAACCATCAAACATCATCTGCCACACAGCAGATTTCACTCTCATTTCTCTTTAACAGTTGTGTCTTATTAACTGGATCTGAACATCAGCCAAATATCAGTCTGAACATCCATCAATTGACATCATATTTACTTAAAGCATGAAATGAACATGAATAAACATCAGAAAGTATTTTATTTCAACCGCGGAACACACCATTTTTAAAGTTGAAGTCCACCGAAGTTAATCTGCTCTCCTGTCTGATTTGTGGTTAAGGCTAGAAGGGATACAGCTGCGTCTACTGGGCATGCGCATTTACATATTTTCTGAGCTAACAATATAACATGAAACCTATGAAAATGGTTTTAATAAGCACACGGTGCCGTAGTTTCATCACTTTACAGTGTCGCAATGACCGTTTTTTGCAGTAAAGGACCTGTCATAGTTTGATGAGTGGGAAGATGACATGAAGTGACGCGAGGTTAGCGGCATTGAAAACAGATGAGCGCACGTGCATATAACGTTACAGTGCGTGATCGGGGCAAAGTTCATGGGATTTTGTCCACAGAATGATAAGAGCACATTTTAACATATGATTTTATTATTTAACACTCAGTATTTAACTTAAGCAGTGCAAGCCATGCATTCAGCGCCGGACATGACAGGTTTTCTGGTACGCAAAACAAGGAATTCCTTAGCTTTTTGCGGTTACTGTGGCAGCCAGCTAAACCCTCCGCACATATTTATATTTAGTTATATTGAAAAAGTTTCAATCCAGTCAATCTTTTTTACCCTGTTTTAACATGGATTTCTATGGAGATCAGCCGTGCTTTCGGGCAAGATGGCGGATAGCAGCGGTGGCACATAATATCCACATTCTGATTGGTCAGATCGCCTGTCAATCAAGCTCTTTGCGAACTGCCAAAAATCATTAGGATATTAAGTAAAGATCATGTTCCATGAAGATATTTAGTAAATTTCCTACCGTAAATATATCAAAACTTAATTTTTGATTAGTAATATGCATTGCTAAGAACTTCATTTAGACAACTTTAAAGGTGATGTTTTTTTTTTTTTTTCAATATTTTAATTTTTTGCACCCTCAGATTCCAGATTTTCAGATAGTTGTATCTCAGCCAAATATTGTCCTATCCTAACAAACCATACATCAATGAAAAGCTTATTTATTCAGCTTTCAGATGATGTATAAATCGCAATTTCAAAAAATTGACCCTTAAGACTGGTTTTGTGGTCCTGGGTCACAAATGTGTTTGTGTTTCCAGCTCCGACTCAGGTGCTCTTCTCGTTTGACGTGGGGAACGGACCTCTGGAGGTGAAGGTGGAGACTCCAGCGGCTCTGAACGATGAACGCTGGCATCATGTGAGAGCCGAGAGGAATGTGAAGGAGGCCTCACTGTATGTGGATCATCATCCTGGAGCCGTTCAGAAAGCCCCCGCTGATGGACACATTCATCTGCAGCTCAACAGCCAGTTATTTGTAGGTAGGAGAACATTTAACAGATAAATCATGTCTGTTCATTCTGCCACAACACTGCTATCATGCTTTGGACGGCTTTTATTTGTCCCTTTTGTGTGAATCCCACAAAGAAGAGCTATCAAGGACATGACCAGTGCATATATCACTCCAAAATCAAATAATCAAATTTGCTTAAAATATTTTGCTCAAAAATAAATAAATAAGTAAAAAGAAAATATTTTACTCAAATTAAAACAATTTACACAAAATTCATGCTTACAAATATTTAATGTTTTTATTGTTTATATATTATTTTTTATTTTAGTTTTATTTTAGTGTTATTTATATACTATTAAAGTATTTATTAATATATTCCATATATAAAAGTATTTTATATCTTTATTATTTCTAATTTATATTTTTATGTTTCCATTTCAGTGGTACTTTAGTATTATTTATATACTATTATAGTATTTGTCAATATTTTGAATTGACTTTTTTTCCTTTTTACTGTAAGTTTTAGTAATTTTGTGCTTTTTTTTTTTTTTAAATATTTACTCGAAATTTATTTTTATTTCAGCTTTACTTTTAGTAATTTTAGTACTTTAAATTATTTCAGTTCATTTTTAAGTAATATTTCTCATTTTCTTTTCTTTGTTAGATTTGTTTTTCACCTAATATTTCTATTTTATTTTAGCTTTATTTCAATTACCAGAAACAGTTTTTAATAGTTTTAATTTTAGTTAACAATAAAACCAGTGTTCTATTTATTATTGTTATTATGATTATTATGATTATTATTGTTATTTTTATTATTATTATTATTATTATTATTATTATTATTATTATTATTTATTGGCATATTTTAAAACCAGAAACCTTTTGCATTTTGATTGTATTTTAATGACACTTAACCACATTAATCCCCTAAATTAATTACTGGAATATGAAAATAATGCAGTGTATTATTATTATTATTTATTAATTAAATTTTTTATTTATTTATTTATTTAAAGTTGTTTATACATCATTGCAGTATTTGTTATACTGACTTTATGGCGATTTAAGTAAAGATATTTTTTTACTGTAATAAAGTATTAAGAATAATCTAAAATAATGAGAACTATACCCAATGTAAAACATCCAGATGCATCAATTTGGAAGTAAATTGGTCCAAAAAAAACAGGCCTTGTTTTCTTGTAATGTATGTATGTTTTTATCTTTTGATCTTTGGGGTGAAATATGAGACGTTCTGAACAGGTTTCATGAGATTCAGTCCTGTAAAGCATCCTCGTGTGAATCTGAAGGGCTGAAACAGGCAGTGATGCTGTGACTCTCAATGCGAATGCTTTCTGTGAAGCTGAAGATCTGTTGACCTTGACCGAGCAGCTGGCAAATCTGAAAGGTGTCTCTGTGTTGGAGGAATTTAGCAGGAATGAATTGAAGTTTTCCAGTAAGTGTTGGCAAAGTAGTGTCATTATAGTTCAATCTTTATAGCTCCATCTGCAGCAATTGGATTGGAGGTTCCCATGTCTGTTCAAATGCGGCCGTCTGCTCATCTAGCGATGAAGAACTCCATTTCAGCCAGTTTATAATGCAGGTCTGAGGTCTTCTGGGTAAAATAGATCAGTCATTCGACTCCAGGAGACGTATATTCTGTTCATCTCATAATATGAGAAAGAAAGCTATTTTTATCAAGTTATCAGCTTTGATAGGCTGCTGCAGACTGGAATGAGGCTCACAGGTCGCTCTTTCAGAGACTTCATGGAGATTCACCTCAAACATCATGTTCGTCTCAGATGTTTCTTCAGCGTTTCTTTAGGAGAAATACAAATAAACACACATGCGTCAATAGTTGTCATCCAGTAAGAATATAGAGCTATAAAACTAATGTAGAATTACAGATTTTTGTAATAATTTGCATTTTGATATTATTTTAATGGCTTTAATAGTTCTAATTAACAGTATCAACACTGTTCTTTTTTAAGTTATGTATATATATTTTAGCCTGTCTTAATAGTTTTAGTTTTAGTTTAACAGTTTTAGTTTTAGTTCACAATAACACTTTTCTGTTTTAAATAATAATAATAATAATTATTATTATTATTATTATTATTATTATTATTTGCATATTTTAGGACCACTAAGTTTTTTTTTTTGCTTATATATATATATATATATATATATATATATATATTTTTTTTTTTTATTTTTTTTTAAGAATTTAATAATTTTAATTTTTTTAATGTTTAATTTTTACTTGTTAATTTTGTTCTAATATGTAATAATATTTTACTAATATTTTTAAAATATTTTAAAAATACTAATATTTTTAAAATTTTATTATTATTATTATTAATATTATTATTATTATTAATGCATTTTTGCATTTTGATATTACTTTAATGAATTTATTTTAGTTTTGGTTAACAGTGTTCTATTTTAAATTTGTTTGTTTGCAGTTTGATATTATCTTAATGAATTGAGTAGTTTTAGTTGTATTAACTATAACAACTTTGTTCTATTTTAATTTGTATGTATACATTGTATACATTGTATTTTAATGTATATTTTCTGCTTATTTTAGGACCATTAAGCTTTGTTTTTTGCATTTTTATTTTATTATTATATATTTTGTGCATTTTGATATTATTTTAATTAATTAAATACTTTTAGTTTTCTATTATTAATTATTTTTTGCATATTTTAGGATAATTAAGTTTTTTTGCATATTAATGACAACCACAATTACAATCACAAACTGCAAGTGAATTATAAGTGTATTATAGTATTTATTTTATTTTATTTTATTACAGTATTGAGAATAACTCTTAATAATTTGAGGCATTAAGATCTCATATAAATACTTAAGAGGTGGACTTAAACACAACTTTCCATTGCTCTGATTTCTGCCCAAGCAAAAAATCTGAAAAATTAAAGAGACATAATAGTCATTTGTTTCCTGTAGGGCTGGGAACACATTTGCATTTGTCTCCTGATTCATCACTTGCATGTCAAAACTTTTAACAGTTTTAACAGCATTTCCAACTTTCACTTGAACATTTCACAGATGATTATATGGCACAGCTGGCACAGCGAGGTGTTCGCTCAAACGAATTAGCACTAAACCGCTGAACATTAATATATGCAGAGCGCATTATTTCTGTATTTATAGCTCATCGTCTGCAGGAACAGAATGCAAAAAAACACAATATTCTTCCCCAAGGAATTACCATATAAAGGACAAAACTGCTGTGAAAGACTGACAGATTCAGCACATCAGAGGAGGAAAAAGGGTCAGCGATCGTTTGTTTTTGCCGCAACTCAAACCCTTGACAGCGTGTGAGAAGGTTACGCTCTCTCTGCGTGATAAAAGCTGTCTTTTCCTGTAACGTCATTTAATGGCTTTTGTGCTTTTCTCAGAGTCTGCACTGTAAAAAAAAAATCCGTAAAATTTACAGTAAAAAAAACGGCAGCTGTGGTTGCCAGAATTTTTAGTTTAGTTTTAGGGTTTAACTTAAATATACAATTAAAAACCGTATTTCTTTAACTGATGTAATCTTAATATACCAACTTATTGAAGTTCTGAAATCTGCTTTGTACCTACACTGATAACCATCAAATTCAGGTGGTGATGAGAAAGTCACATGATGAACTAAAGCTCACCACAAGCAGCTGTTCCACAAGTTGAGAAGGCCAATACTAATATATATATATATATAGAAGGTGCACAATGTCATTCACACAAACTCTAAACACCAGGGCCATGCACAAATAGTGCAGTGGCCCAAACCAAAAAAAAGGGGCACTAAGGAGGTGGGTGCTTGTTATTACAAATTATCCAGTTGTTACAAATATACACCAGTCGAAATTGTTTTGAAGATTTTTAATGTTTTTTTTTTTTAAAGAAGCCTCTTCTGCTTACCAATCATTCTAATATTCTGATTTGCTGCTCAAGAAACATTTTTTATTATTATTATAATCAATATTTAAAACAGTTGAGTAGATTTTTTTCAGGATTCTTTGATGAATAGAAATATCCAAAGATCAGCATTTATGCACTATAAACATTCAAAAGCTTGGAGTCAGTGTATATATATATATATATATATATATATATATATATAAAGAAATTATGTAAATTAATACTGTTATTTAGCAAGGATGCTTTAAATTGATCAAAAGTGATGATAAAGACTTTATAATGAATGAAAAATTTATAATGTTACAAAAGATTTCTGTTTCAGATAAATGCTGTTCTTCTGAACTTTCTATTCATCAAAGAAACCCGAAAATAATTTTACTCAGCTGTTTTCAACATAATAATAACAATAAATGTTTTTTTTTTTTAGCAGCAAATAAGAATATTAGAGCGATTTCTGAAGGATCATGTGACTGGAGTAATGATGCTAAATATTCATCTTTGAAATCACAGGAATAAATTACATGTTAAAATATATTCAAATAGAATATTAAATAGAATTAAATAGTAAAAAATATTTCAGAATGTTACTGTTTTTGCTGTACTTTGGATCAAATAAATGTAGGCTTGGTGAGCAGAAGAGACTTATTTTAAAAAAAATTGCTGTTCAAAAACATTTGACTGTATAGTGTACAATTAAAAGAGAACTAGTAACTAAGACAAGTTATTATAATGGGAAATATACTTAATAGCAAGAATTAAAGTGTGACAAACTGCTAAATGTTCTATATGATGATTTACCTGCTGGCTTGCTGGAGCTTTGAATTCATGTTTGCGATGTTGAACTGCCTTTAGCAGCCTCCCTTTGCTCTTTATCTCTCTTTATTTTTCTCCTTTTTTTGTGAAGGCATTGTTTTTTTTTTTGGTTTGTTTTTTTTTTGTTTGTTTTTTTTTCCTACAAAGTGTGCCAACAACAGCAAATTCGGTGTTATTTATATTAGATCTGATCGGGTACAATAATTTGATTAAACATTCTAAGAACGTGAATATTCTGTACAAGATGTTACGATTTTTAGAAGACCGAGAGCAAATACAAAAACAAACTACCAAATTACTAATTCAGCAAATCAACCACTGACTGTAATGTGGATTGCAGTGCATCCGCCTGTTAATGCAACGAACTTCAGGAAGAACTTTCGTCTCCAGAGAGCATTTATACAGATTGTGAGTGATGCCGCAGAGCGGCGGGAAAACACGGAGCGGATTCGCGGAATCAGTGGATCTTTAGCGGAGCGATTACTGAACGCTTTGAGCTGGGGTGATAGCGGGGGTGGGTTTCGTGAGAGGGGCACCTCAGCCGATGAGGGCAGAGGGGCAGTGGCTCTAGTCACCAGGCCACCCCGCTGTGCACGGCCCTGCTAAACACCATCATGGTGACACTCATGAAACTGAAATATGCAGTAAACATTAATTTAAAAACTTTAGATGTACAATCCTAATAAACATAACTGATAAGAAAAAATTAAGAAGAAACAGTTATTTCAAAGAAAAAAACATCAAATTTTAAATGCAATGCAGGGAATTCTGAGAAAGTCAATTTACAGTTTTTCCCTGTAATTTATACATTCTTCTTCACTTCCAAAAACGGTATTTTACCGTAAAATTGTCTGAACTGTCTTCAACAGGTTTCCCCATATATAGTAGGGGACCTTACCGTTAACCATTTAATAGGTTTTTACTGTATCATTTTCACAGTTTTTGACCGTTAAAATCATGGTCATTTTTTTACAGTGTATGTTTTCAGAGTAAACTCTGCTTGAATCTTCAGGAGGAACGGCTTCCAGACAGAAGGGCTTCCTGGGCTGCATTCGCTCGCTGAAGCTGAACGGGAAGACTTTGGATCTGGAGGAGCGGGCGGAGATCACGCCCGGAGTGACGCCCGGATGTCCTGGACACTGCAGCAGCTATGGAGGCCTGTGCCTGAATCACGGCAGCTGCGTGGAGAACCACAGCGGCTTCACCTGCGACTGCAGCCTCTCGCCCTTCACTGGCACCTTCTGCCATAAAGGTACTGGATATCATCAGGTTCATCCCCAAAAATAATGCTATAAAAAATACATACATTTACAATATCATACACAATAACTTCATCTCCACAGCTGCGCTTCATGAGCGTTTCTCTATTTTATTTGGTAAACACACTGAATACACTGAAACTCAAAGGTCTTCACACAAATATTTTACTCTTAAAAAGGAAATTTTATATATTATTTTGCTTTAATGTTTTTATTTATTTAAACACATTTATTTCATTTAGTTTCAGAAGCAACATTTCTAATTTTTGTTTTTAATTTTGAGTTCATTTCATTTAATATTTCTATTTTATTTAATATAAATTACCAAAAATTTTAATAGTTTTAGTTAGTTAACTACACTGTTCTATTTGGTTCCTTGGTAAATGTGGTTCCTCGTTGTTGTTGTTGTTTTGCCCTGACAGTAGGGCTGGGCAATAAAGCAATATCAATGTTTATTAAATTAAATTAAGTTAAATATATAAATACATAAATCTATCTATCTATCTATCTATCTATCTATCTATCTATCTATCTATCTATCTATCTATCTATCATCTATCTAAAATATCTATCTGTCATAGATATTTTACTCAAAAAAATTGAGAAATTTTGCTAACAAATATTTTCTATTTTCTCTTTTATTTTTGTGTTTAGTATTATTTATATACTATTATATTATTTATTAATATTTTGAATTAGCTTATTTTAATGTTTTTGGTTTTACTTTAAATTTTAGTAATTTTATGTGCTTTAGTCATTAGTTTTTTTTTATATTTAGTTTTAGTTTTATTTCTTTTAATAATTTCAGTACTTCAACTTATTTCAGTTAGTTTCTAAGGCAACAGTTCTAATTTTCACTTTTTAAATTTTTCATCAAATTTTATTTTATTTTATTTTACAAAAAAATGACTTTTAATAGTTCTCCAGAGATGCACTTCTTGAGCATTTTACAATTTAATTTGCTAAAAACTTAAAATTTACAGACACTAAAAAGTCTTCACAACAAACAACAAAGTGCTTTATTTTGACAAAAAAAAAAATAGTATAAAAATGTTTTGTTGTAAATTAAGTGCTATATTTTCATTTGATTGCATTTTAAAAGATTGATTAAATTGTTCAAGTTTTATGAATTCACTTCATTGTTGCACCATTTTTGGATAATAAATTTCATGGTGTTAAAACACAGAATCCATAAAAAATAAAATGGGTTTCATGGGGCCATAATTAAAAGCTATCTTATTTTGTGGTCTAACAAACATGCAAAATGTTTTTATTTCCCCTATTAATGGTAAATATTGATAATATTGGTAATATTTGATAAATATTTTTTGTCCATATTGCCCAGCCCTACCTGTAAGTCAATACGACACAATGCTCTTACACCATCTTATGATAGTTATGCATATCCATAATCCTAATCCTGTTGCATTTAATCTGTCTTTCAGACGTTTCTGCCTTCTTCAAACCTGGAATGTCAGTCACTTACACGTTCAAGGAGCCGTATGAGCTGAACAGGAACGTCAGCGCTCAGTCGTCTTCCATCTACTCCGATTTAACGCTGAGAGGAGAGAATGTTTCGCTGAGCTTCAGGACGAGCCAAGCTCCAGCGCTCCTGCTTTATGTCAACTCATACTACAGAGAGTTCCTCGCGGTCCTGCTCAACAGAAACGGTCTGAAAAGCTCTGATCCTCCTCTCTAAGCACATTCATGTGGATTAGCGTGAACACACCAGCCGCAATAAATTACTTCCTATATTGTCTGAAATCCAGCAGGAGACAGGGAAAGCCGTGAAAGAAATGGCCTGTCGCGTTATTCCCTCGTGAGACTGCCAAGCATTCATGAGCGCATGTAAACAAGCCTCTGTGATCTCACGCGCCAGAAAAGCGTATTCCAGCTCTGCGTACCCGATTCTCAGAGCGAAATTTTCTCAGAAGCTCTCGTAATTTAAAAAGTTGCTCAACTTTCATCCAAAACACCAGCCTGACATCAGAGACATGTCTTCTCACGGTTTCCTGCACTGTAAATCTGCCACGGCAAGGGAAATTATATTTTAGTCGAGTTGCGCGTTTGTAGAATTAAAAGTGATGAGAAACAGGCTGAGAGCCGTGAAATAATGCAATAAACATACAAGATCTATTTCTATTGCCCTGTAGGATGATTAAAAGATTCTTTTCAGAGAGTTCTTTTAATGAATTGTGCAAAAAGACTCACAAAGTTTACAAAAAGCCACAAAATAATCCAAAAACAGTAAAAGTACAAGACATCTTTCTTTTGCTTCTTTGCAAAAAAAAAAAAAAAAGAGTGACCAGTTGACACTTTTGATCCAATTCTTTTAATGCGTCATGCAAAATGACCTTTGATTTGAATCACTGTCTTGACCAAATGTGATGCAATAAAACATTTTTCTAATGTAAAATTATATTTTACATGAAAACAAAAACTAATAAAAATGACAAAATTGCATAACAAAATTCCTAAAGATTAAACACAAATTAAAATACAAAAATTAAACCTCAGTCAAAATATGAATAAATATTATAGTATATAAATAATACTAAAATTATTGTGAGTTTACAGAATTGAATGTGATGAGATAAACAGGCTGCGAGCCACAAAATATTGCAATAAACTTCTTCTTTGCAGATCATGCAGTATAGTTTGATTAAAAGATTCATGCAAAAAGATTCACAAAGTTTGATTTGAATCACTATCGTAAACAAGCATGATGCAATAAAACAGTTTTTTTCTATGTAAAAATTATATTTTAGCCACAAAATAATGCAAAGACAGTAAAAATACAAGACATCTTTCTATTCCATCTTTGCAAAACATCTTTACATCATAACAAGTTGACTCTTGTGATCCAGTTCTTTTAATGAATCATGCAAAAACACTAATGAAGTTTAATTTGAATCAGACTTGCATTGTGTGCTAAATTAGTATGATACAATAAAGCCTTGTTCCCCTTTCAGTCGGTCACTCCGAGTCACGTCGGATGACCGACGAAATTGGGATCTCGCCAGAGAGACCAATCCACTTCGAGTGTAACTAAACGAGCCAATGGACATTGGCATGCGATTATTGCATCCAGCTGCCGCTGATCACAGCGTGAGCATAAGAGGCAGCTGATGCACCGCATCAATTATCCTTTCGCTTCGGAGCCGAGCGGTAATGGTTAAAGCTACTGCTCTCCCTTCCAAGAGAGTGTTCTGCGAGCGAGTGCGGGCGTTACGGCGCGGCAGCGGTGGTCACGGTGTCCGGGAGAGAAAGATCGTCTTCCTGCTGACAGCCACACTAGGAGTGTGCGGTGGCCAGCTCCCCTGCGTGCTTCAGCACTAAAAGAGCATTTCTCTGAAAGAGCAATTTCTCTAAAAGAGCAACACGGGTGATCGCGTCTTTTTAAAGATGTCTTTTCACCCGTGCGTTTCTGGGTGTGGTCGTTTCCTGGCGCCTCAGGACGGTCACGATCGCTTCCTCACGTGTCTGGGCATTCAGCACGCTGAGGTGGCTTTCGTGGATGGTCATGTTCTTCTTGCAGGGACATGACCATCTCGGAGTGCGACTCTGCTATGTCAAACATGGCAGAGTCCCTCTGCCTGCCGTGATCCGGCGTGCACACTGGATCCGGTGGAGTCAGAGGTGATTGAGGATTACGGTGAGGGCTTCCCCAAGTGGAGCTCCTCACCCCTCAAGCACTCCGCAGCCGGTGGAGCTGCCGAAGGAGCGCGCTGGCCACGCGTTTCCTTCGGTGCCCCCTCTGACGACCAGATGTCGATCAATGCATCGGAGGGCGGGCCCTCTCTCTCCGGGGATGATGACTCGGCTGCGTTGCCCCCTTCGGGTGTGGTAGCGTTGTCCGTGCCAGACCCAGAGATGACGGCTATGCTTTCCCGGGCCGCCGAGAATGTCGGGCTCGTGTGGAATCCTAAAAAGCCACCGTGTCCCGATCCTTCGAGGCTGGGCGAGTGGTTCCTCGGTGGGGGTGGCGCTGGTTCTCAGCGCCCCCCTCCGGTGCCATTCTTTCCGGAAGTGCATGAGGAGCTGACAAGATCGTGGAGGGCACCTTTCACTGCCCGAAACACATCTTGTAGTTCTTCCGCTCTCACCACCCTCGATGGTGGAGCCGCTTTGGGGTATGCGCGCATCCCCTCGGTGGAACGGTCTGTGGCCATGCAACTGTGTCCAACAGCCGCTTCCACCCTGCGGGGTGATCCGTGTCTCCCCTCACGGGCCTCTAAGTATTCGTCAGGTCTAACTGGCAGTGCTTATAGAGCCTGTGGGGAGGCGGCTTCCGCCCTCCACGCTATGGCGTTGCTGCAGGTCCACCAGGCCAAAGCACTGAAAGACCTGCACGAGGGTGGTCACGACCTGGCGGTTCTACATGAGCTGCGTGCTGCGACGGACCTCGCGCTACGAGTGACGAAGGTGACCGCACAGTCTCTGGGTCGTGCGATGTCCAGGAGCGCCATCTCTGGCTGTGTCTCGCTGACATGAAGGAGCAGGAGAAGGTACAGTTCCTGAATGCTCCCGTGTCACAGACCGGCCCTTTCGGCGACGCTGTCGAGAGCTTTGCCCAGCAGTTCTCGGCAGCCCAGAAGCAGACTGAGGCAAACACATCATGCGCCGGAGGAAACCTGCTGCTTCCACTCCGGCTGCAGCCACTCAGCCTGCTCGTCGCCGTGGGCGCCCCCCTGCGGCCGCCCCCGCTCCCGCGCAGCCGCAGCAGCCTTTCACCAGGCAGCGTCGTGGAGCCGGTCGCAGGCAGGACGCCCAGCCCGTCCAGGCCCCCGCCAAACCTGGCGGCAAGCGCAAGTGCAAGAGGCCCTGGGACGGTCGACCCAGAGATGGAGGAGACTGCTCATCGGGAGATGGTGACTGCACCACTCCCTCCCCCGGAGGAGGGCCGGGTGGAGTATCTTTTGTTCATTTTGTTCCGCCTCTGGCCCAGCAGCCAGCGGTACCCAAAACATCAGTAAAGAGCAGTCTCCTCAATCTCCGGGTCTCAAGAGGAGGAGAGTGGTGATCCGTGCATCACAGGATCGCTTCCCTCCTCCTCTCTCGCCAGCAGGCAGCGGGTGGTTGCCCAAGAGCACCCCTCCTGCCCATTCGTGGAACCAGGTAAGGGCAGTAGCACTCCAGTCCCCGCTTCAAGTCGTCAAACGCCGGGCTGTCACAAGCCTCAAGCCGGGTTCCTGTGTCTCCTCCCACGCGAGGAGAAATCAGGTGAGTGCTACACTACACACCCAGACCCCGCCCCCTGCCGTCACAGGCCAGGCCGTCACAGGCCCTGGGGCCGGTCCCTGTGTTCCACCTCGCTGCCCCACCGCGGGCATGTCGGTGGGCCCGTTGGCCCCGCTGGTGCGGTCTCTCGGAGCCTGGTTAGCGCTCCCCAGCCCGTCCCGGTGGCTCCTGCGGACCATCAGACTCGGCTATGCGATTCAGTTCGCCCGGCGTCCCCCCCAAGTTCAGGGGCATCCGGTTCACTTCAGTCAAAGCCGTCGATGCCCCTGTCTTGCTCGCGGAGATTGCAGTCCTACTGGCGAAGGATGCAATAGAGCCGGTCCCTCCAGCCGATATGAGGTCGGGGTTTTACAGCCCTTACTTCATTGTGCCCAAGAAAAGCGGTGGGTTACGACCGATCTTGGATCTGCGAGTTTTGAACCGTGCACTTCACAAGATGCCGTTCAAGATGTTGACGCAGAAACGCATTTTTGGATGCGTCCGTCCCCTAGATTGGTTTGCAGCAATCGACCTGAAGGACGCGTACTTTCATGTTTCGATTCTCCCGCAACACAGGCCATTCCTGTGATTCGCGTTCGACGGTCGGGCATATCAGTACAAGGTCCTGCCCTTCGGGCTGTCCCTTTTCGCCTCGTGTCTTCACCAAAGTCGCAGAGGCGGCCCCTTGTTCCCTTGAGAGAACGGGGTGTGCGCATTCTCAACTACCTCTACGACTGGCTCATACTTGCACAGTCTCGAGAGCTGTTGTGCGCACACAGGGACCTGGTGCTCAGGCACCTCAGCCAGTTGGGCCTTCGGGTCAATTGGGAAAAGAGCAACTCGTGCCAGTGCAGAGGATCTCTTTTCTCGGCATGGAGTTGGATTCGGTCAACCAGACAGCACGCCTCACCCAGGAACGTGCTCAGTCGGTGCTGAACTGCCTCAAGACTTTATCAGGCAGGACAGCGGTCCCACTGAAACTCTTTCAGAGGCTCCTGGGGCATATGGCTGCAGCTGCGGCCATAGTTCCGCTCGGTCTGCTCCATATGAGACCGCTTCAGCACTGGCTCCATGGTCGAATCCCAAGGTGGGCGTGGAAACGCGGTACTCACCGGGTTCAGATTACACCGGCCTGCCGCAAGACCTTCAGCCCGTGGTCAGATCCTTCGTTCCTTCGGGCAGGAGTGCCCCTGGAGCAGGTATCCAGGCATGCTGTGGTATTCACGGATGCCTCGACCACCGGCTGGGGTGCCACGTACAACGGGCACGCAGTATCAGGGGTTTGGACGGGCCCCCTTCTGCGTTGGCATATCAATTGCCTCGAGTTGCTGGCAGTACGCCTTGCCCTGTGCCGCCTCAGAGGGCGCCTTCGGGGCAGGGACGTTCTGGTCCGTACGGACAACACTGCGACCGTTGCCTATATCAACCGGCAAGGCGGTTTGCGCTCCCGTCGCATGTCGCAACTCGCCCGCCACCTCCTCCTCTGGAGTCAGAAGCATCTGAGGTCCCTTCGTGCCATCCACATCCCAGGAGTGTTCAATCAGGCGGCCGACGAGCTGTCTCGAGCGGCACTTCCTGGGGAGTGGAGACTCCATCCCCAGGCGGTCCAGCTGATTTGGAGTCGGTTCGGAGTTGCTCAGGTAGACCTGTTTGCATCTCCAGAAACCACCCACTGCCAGTGGTTCTACTCCCTGTCCGAGGCAACGCTCGGCACGGATGCACTGGCACACAGCTGGCCCCAGGGCTTGCGCAAGTATGCGTTTTCCCCAGTGAGCCTGCTAGCACAGACATTGTGCAAGATCAGGGAGGACGAGGAGCAGGTCCTGTTAGTGGCTCCATATTGGCCCAACAGGACCTGGTTCCCGGAACTCATGCTCCTCGCGACAGCCCCTCCCTGGCCGATTCCTCTGAGGAAGGATCTGCTTTCTCAGAGACGGGGCACCCTCTGGCACCCGCGTCCAGACTTGTGGAAACTTCATGTGTGGTCCCTGGACGGGACGCGGAGGTTCTAGGTGACCTGCCCCAGGAGGTAGCGCTCACTATCGCTTCAGCACGAGCACCGTCCACAAGACGGGCCTATGCGCTGAAGTGGAGCCTGTTCGTCGAATGGTGTTCCTCTTACCAGGAGGACCCCCGGAGATGTTCGATCAGAGCCGTGCTTTCCTTTTTGCAACAAGGGTTGGAGCGTAGGCTGTTCCCCTCCACCCTTAAGGTATATGTTGCTGCTATTTCTGCCCACCACGACCCCATAGAGGGGAGGTCGGTGGGGAAGCACGATGTGGTCGTCAGGTTTCTTAGGGGGGCCAGGAGGTTAAATCCTCCGAGGCCTCCCTCCCTTCCCTCTTGGGATTTGGCTTGGTGCTAAGAGCCCTACAAACTGCCCCCTTTGAGCCGTTGCAGTCAGTCGAGTTGAAGTTTCTTTCTATGAAAACCCTACTCCTGACTGCATTGGCCTCAATCAAGAGGGTGGGGGACCTGCAGGCATTTTCGGTCGACGAGTCGTGCCTTGAGTTGGGCCGGCTGACTCCAGTGCAACACTGAGGCCCCGGCCCGGCTATGTGCCCAAGGTTCCTACCACGCCCTTCAGGGACCAGGTAGTGAGCCTGCAAGCGCTGCCCCTGGAGGAGGCAGACCCAGCCCTAGCTTTGCTCTGTCCTGTACGCGCACTGCGTCAGTACGTGGATAGAACTCAGAGCTTCAGGACCTCAGAACAGCTCTTTGTCTGTTACGGAGGACAGCAGAAGGGGAAGGCTGTCTCCAAGCAGAGGATGGCCCACTGGATAGTGGATGCCATCACCTTGGCCTACGAAGCACAAGGTGTGCCCTGCCCACTCAGGTTGCGTGCTCACTCCACTAGGGGTGTCGCATCGTCCTGGGCGCTGGCTCGTGGTGCCTCGCTAGCAGACATCTGTAGAGCTGCGGGTTGGGCGACTCCCAACACGTTCGCTAGGTTTTATAGCCTACGTGTCGAACCGGTTTCCTCCTGTGTTCTCACCTCAAACGGGTAGTGGCACTGAGAGGGCCGGCTCAGAGTCGGCTTGCGGCGTCCTTACGCCTAATTCTCCAGAGAGTTCCTTAACCAGGCAAACCCTGTTGAGTCCTCCAGCACTCCGGCGTCCAGACGCGGCGGGGCGTCCGGCGCCAGGCCTTCAGCCAATGAATTCTTGAAATCTGGTGCGAGGCTAGTGCCCATATGAGAGACCCTGTCGGGATCCCATATGTGTATTCCACGGTATTCTTATTAGAGCCATGTTTCCCCTGGCGGACCACGTTCTGCCATCTCTAAAGATGCAGCCTGAGCCATCTCAGAGACTTCCATGTGCAAAAGGGCCCTCTGGGTTACTTCACATGTTTGAATGTCACTTAAACCCCCTTTGGGAGGAGGTGACTCCGCAGTGTGCCTCTTCCAAGTGGAAGGGCACGCTTCCCAGTGTTATCCTAGTCCTACTGTTTGGGTTGTTCAAGGAACACCAGTAGTTGACCTTCTCTGTGTAGAGCCCGGTCCTATCGTCTGCCTTATAGGAAGGGTCAGGAGCCCTACACAGGGCACTGGAAGGGGCAGCTCCTGTGGCGCTTTGGTAGGGATCCCAATTTCGTCGGTCATCCGACGTGACTCGGAGTGACCGACTGAAAGGGGAACGTCTCGGTTACGTATGTAACCCTCGTTCCCTGAAGGAGGGAACGGAGACGTCACGTCCCGTCGCCACAGTCGCTGTACCACCGCTGAGCTGCCGGGTCGCCGGCTCGGCTTCTCAGCGAAAACATAATTGATGCGGTGCATCAGCTGCCTCTTATGCTCACGCTGTGATCAGCGGCAGCTGGATGCAATAATCGCATGCCAATGTCCATTGGCTCGTTTAGTTACACTCGAAGTGGATTGGTCTCTCTGGCGAGATCCCAATTTCGTCGGTCATCCGACGTGACGTCTCCGTTCCCTCCTTCAGGGAACGAGGGTTACATACGTAACCGAGACGTTTTTTCATGTAAACAATATATTTTAGCCATGAAATAATGCAAAGACAGTAAACATTATACAAATATACAAGATAATTACAGTTTATAGAATATACTTTCTATTGCATCTTCTTCACAAAACATACAGTGCAACCAGTTGACTCTTTTAAGCCAATTCTTTTAAGGAATCATTTAAAAGCACTCATGAAGCTTGTTTTTAATCGCTGTTCCCTGACAAAGGGTGACGCAATAAAAACTTTTTCATGTAAATCTGCATATTTGTCCCAATGCTATGCTTTAATTATATCTAGATAAGTATTAATTGTTGCTGGGAACATATTGCATCATGTCTGGTTGGAACCAGAGTTAGTATTGTTATCTAAAACTAAATCTAAAACTATTGTTTTCTTATTTCTTATTTCATAAATTGTTGAAATAGAGCTGTAATAAACTATACTATATATATATAGTAGATGAAAAACAAAAAGTTAAAAAACTTAAATGAAAACTAGAGATATTACCTTGCCGACTAACTGAAAATAAAAATAATAAAACAATAATAAATTAAAGCTAAACTGAAACATTTAAAAGAAAACAAAAACTAATAAAACTGAAAAATCTGCATAAAAAAATTACAAAACCTTAAAATGAAAATACAAAAATAAAAGTGATTTTATATTTATATATATATATATATATATATATATATATATATATATATATATATTAGGGGTGGAATGTTACACAGATGTCACGGTTCGATACGTACCTCAGGTCAGGGGTCACGGTTCGATACGATTTCGGTACAACAGGAAAAAAAAAAACATTTATTTTCAACAGACAGTAGTACAAATTACAATTTTTTCCACCTAGATGTAGAAGTACTTAATATTATTACATATATGTAAAATCTGCAGTACATATATACATACAAGGAATAAATTCTTTAAATATATTTTATTTAGTTTACAGATAAACAAGGGAAAAAACAGTGCGACACCTAACGTAGCCTATATATGCTGAGTTTTTCAGTTAATTTTTGTGACACGCTTAATTTGTTCACAGAAAGGAAACTCAAATGGCAGAAAGCAATATTCTATTTGTTTTCCCCTTATATATATATATATATATATATATAAAATTGTTGTTATTATTATTATTATTATTATTATAGAATATAAATAATACTAAAATAAGTTAGAGCACAGCGTAATGCATGGATACTTGTTGAGTTTTTTGGAATGGATGTTCATATAAAGTAACAGTGTGCAGGTTTTGTTTTAATAAATACTATTTTAATTACCAAACATCAAAGTATGTTACACAATATAGTCTTGTTTTATTTAGCATGCTGTTAGGGCCAATTATTGAGGCGTCCCGCGCCGCCGCAGCAGCAGAATTCAGTAGGAATTGCTCATCACAACACACTGGCTTTGCACAGAGCGGAAGCGGCAGACAGTGTGTGGCGTTAATACCTGCTAGTGCAATTATGCAGAAAGTCCAGAACAGCCTCCAGAACCCTGGCGGCCGCTCTGACAGCTTCCTGTTGCATGCAGTTGTTATTTATTTCTCAGTGTCCATATGTAGTAATTAACAGGACAGTTCACCCAAATGCAAGCAAAAGCCAACTGATCCATTAGTGCATTAGTCATATAGCAACATGCCACATGTTCATCACATGCAAAATGTACTTATGTTTATTTGACACTACTTTTGGCTTTGTAAAGAATGATTAAGTTTACCGGAGGTGATATGTACAGTTAATTCCATGCAAAAATTAGTCTTTTAATTTATTTCCGCATCTGTTTTGTTTCATAGAGGATAAAGTTTTAATCCTCTTAAGATGAAGCTTTGTAGTTGCGAAACATATTGGCTGCTTATTTTGGCTACATATTACAGGAACATCACATGGCACATGTTGATGTTCCTGTTGATGTTTACTGCAGTTAAACGGTGACTTTACCAGACAAAAGCCTGTTGAGAAATCCAATGCTCTTTGTTCTAAAGGACATTTGGACGTCAAGTACAAACTGCAGCACAACAGAGATGCGGAGGTTTTCCGAGCCAGCGGCAGGAATCTGGCTAACGGGCAGCTCCACCGCATCGTCGTCCAGAGACTGGCGGAGGCTCTCAGTATTCAGGTACTGTGACGCCTCTCATTCTGCATCAAAGCGGGACACTGAAGGGACATTCAGGCTGTTCTCAACATACAGCATCTGTGACATGATGTTGATTTCCATGGGAAATGTGTTTGCAAAAACACACTGGACTCAAACTGGCAGCACTGCAAATTTAAATCATTTAAGGCAAGACACTACAGGCGGTTTTCACTGGTTTTCAGGATGTTTTACTTCCATAATTGTCAGCTTTCAGACCAGTGTTATTTTAGTGCCATTGAAATACTATTATAGTTTTTGTGGTAACACGTTACAGTAACTTCTCATTTGTTAATGCATTAACTAACATGAACTAATAATGAACAATATATGTCATATGATAAATTGTAATTTTATTTTGTAATATATATATCAAATGCTTACACCTTGTACTGTATATCATATATACAGGTGTATCTCAATAAATTAGAATGTCGTGGAAAAGTTCATTTATTTCAGTAATTCAACTCAAATTGTGAAACTCGTGTATTAAATAAATTCAATGCACACAGACTGAAATAGTTTAAGTCTTTGGTTCTTTTAATTGTGATGATTTTGGCTCACATTTAACAAAAACCCACCAATTCACTATCTCAACAAATTAGAATATGGTTACATGCCAATCAGCTAATCAACTCAAAACACCTGCAAAGGTTTCCTGAGCCTTCAAAATGGTCTCTCAGTTTGGTTCACTAGGCTACACAATCATGGGGAAGACTGCTGATCTGACAGTTGTCCAGAAGACAATCATTGACACCCTTCACAAGGAGGGTAAGCCACAAACATTCATTGCCAAAGAAGCTGGCTGTTCACAGAGTGCTGTATCCAAGCATGTTAACAGAAAGTTGAGTGGAAGGAAAAAGTGTGGAAGAAAAAGATGCACAACCAATCGAGAGAACCGCAGCCTTATGAGGATTGTCAAGCAAAATCGATTCAAGAATTTGGGTGAACTTCACAAGGAATGGACTGAGGCTGGGGTCAAGGCATCAAGAGCCACCACACACAGACGTGTCAAGGAATTTGGCTACAATTGTCGTATTCCTCTTGTTAAGCCACTCCTGAACCACAGACAACGTCAGAGGCGTCTTACCTGGGCTAAGGAGAAGAAGAACTGGACTGTTGCCCAGTGGTCCAAAGTCCTCTTTTCAGATGAGAGCAAGTTTTGTATTTCATTTGGAAACCAAGGTCCTAGAGTCTGGAGGAAGGGTGGAGAAGCTCATAGCCCAAGTTGCTTGAAGTGCAGTGTTAAGTTTCCACAGTCTGTGATGATTTGGGGTGCAATGTCATCTGCTGGTGTTGGTCCATTGTGTTTTTTGAAAACCAAAGTCACTGCACCCGTTTACCAAGAAATTTTGGAGCACTTCATGCTTCCTTCTGCTGACCAGCTTTTTAAAGATGCTGATTTCATTTTCCAGCAGGACTTGGCACCTGCCCACACTGCCAAAAGCACCAAAAGTTGGTTAAATGACCATGGTGTTGGTGTGCTTGACTGGCCAGCAAACTCACCAGACCTGAAACCCACAGAGAATCTATGGGGTATTGTCAAGAGGAAAATGAGAAACAAGACCAAAAAATGCAGATGAGCTGAAGGCCACTGTCAAAGAAACCTGGGCTTCCATACCACCTCAGCAGTGCCACAAACTGATCACCTCCATGCCACGCCGAATTGAGGCAGTAATTAAAGCAAAAGGAGCCCCTACCAAGTATTGAGTACATATACAGTAAATGAACATACTTTCCAGAAGCCCAACAATTCACTAAATTTTTTTTTTTTTTTTTTTATTGGTCTTGTGAAGTATTCTAATTTGTTGAGATAGTGAATTGGTGGGTTTGTGTTAAATGTGAGCCAAAATCATCACAATTAAAATAACCAAAGACTTAAACTACTTCAGTCTGTGTGCATTGAATTTATTTAATACACGAGTTTCACAATTTGAGTTGAATTACTGAAATAAATGAACTTTTCCATGACATTCTAATTTATGGAGATGCATCTGTATTTAAGTTATTTTAGTATGTCAAGTTAAACTTAATGAAGTTAACTTACTAAAATAAAACAAGTTTATGTTTTTTTATATATTTTATTCTATTTCAGTTAACATTTTATTTCAAGTAACAAATATTTTTTTATGGTTTTAGTTTAGTAAACTATAATAACCCTGCTTCGGACTAGTGGAAACAGAATATCCAAAATACACATTTAAGTTTTAGTTTTATAGCACTTTGATCTATTTGTGTCTATAGATTTTGATTGCAATATATAACGAGTTTGTTTCTCCACTTCAATAGTACATACATGCACCAAAATTGACACTTTTATTCGTATATCTATACTCTGAAGGTCTTTACTGAGGGGGTTGTTCATATGTAATTTGCACTGTTTTTTATACATTTTAATTCTAAAAACATGGTGAAATGTGGTTTTTTTTCTGCCTTTTATACATTTTAATTCTAAAAACATGGTGAAATGTGGTTTTTTTTTCTGCCTCTACAGTATTTTCTGATTTATGGAGTGATAAAAAGAGAAATCCAAAATTCCCTCTGTAAAACCTTTAACTTTAATATGTCAACAAAATGAAACAAGAATTACGAACCTGGCTTTATCCAGTGTTCAGATGTATTCAAATTAGTGCATATTTATTTAGATAATACATCATTTGCATATTTAACATTTCAGAAAATATAATACTGAATACAAAACAATTGTCTTAATGTACTGTGATTAATCACTTGGGAAAAGTATGACATTGTCTATTAGTTAAAATTTTTCCCTGTTAACCTGTAGTGTCTTGCCTTAAACGGCTGTAGCAAAGAAATAAGTCTATAAATAAGTTGACAATTTCCAGGAATATTCCTTTAAACCCTTTCTGAAAGGCTACAACATGCATCAAAATATTAAACAGCACATCCTTGACAAGCCATGCATATATAGATGAATTTGAAATTAAGTTTTTGATCACATGGCGATTTTGATTTTGAGTGTCCAGGTGAAATATCAATCGGTCTGATGCGTGACACGCGCTGATCAATAACGGTCAATCGGCTGGTAATGGCGGAGCGCCACTCTGTCGATGACCAAACCAATTAGTCTGAACCTCTGCAATGAGCACACTTTGAATGCAAACACATGACCAAGCCAACGCGCTTCCTCTGGTGTTAAACCAGCGAGCGGCTGCAGTTTGTCAGCATGCAGTGACGTGTTTTAGAATTGCTTTGAAGATAAGTTTTAATTAAAACGCTTGCAGATGAATATGCCCTTGCTATGAACAAACATGATGCTGCCACGCTTTTTATTTCCTCTTTCCTAAAATTTTAACAGTGCCTTATTGTGTTTTTTGTAGGTCGATCAGCATGCAAAGGAATATTTCAATCTAACATCGGACACTGAATTCAATGCCATCAAATCAATTGTCTTGGGAAAAGTGTTCGGTGAGTAAAATCACTGTAAACAGTCAGCCAGAGATTTCCATAGAAAAACTGGGATTGTTAGTTTTCTGTTTATGCTCAGTTTAAATATTTGAATTTGAAATTCGAATTTTGAAATGTCAACAACATAAATTTAATTGACTGCTCACATGGCAATGATTTTTAAAGCAAAATTTCAAAAGTTTAAGCTAAATGTTTTCATATTAAATGAGCAAAAACCGAAAGTCTTACATATGTGCAATTTGACAAGCAGTTCTAATCTATTTTGAACCTCACCAGAGTATTTTTGCATTAAGGAGGAAATGTCTCTGAATCACAGTCGAGTTCTGACCTCAATGACATGCAGATGGTCAGTTAAGTGGCCATTATTATATTTATTATAGAGGTTTTCTAAGCATCATGGATGCTGAAATGTCTGGAGGAAGCTGAAGCATCAGAAGCTTGTTTGGGCAGTCAGACAAACTCTTCAATCTGAGTGAACGGAGTACGCTTTGTCCTATTTACTTCAAATAAGACTAATATTGACTTTACATGTTAATATTGTCGTCGGGGGGGACGGCAAATGGGTCAGTTTGATTTTTTTATGTCTATAAATAGGACCTGCAGCAGCTTTCTAGTCATAAAACCCAGATAGATGAATAAAACATTCAGTTAATAAATAATACAGCAGAAGGTTGAAAATACAAAGCTTGTAGGCTGAATCTCATGAAGATGTTTTGTATTAAAAAAGTCTATTATTAGGATGTTTTGTTTGTGCATTGTGAATTTTTTCATTACAATTAAGCACAATTTGCAACTAAATTCTCATTATTCTCATTATTTAGCATATATATATATATATATATATATATATATATATATATATATATATATATATATATATATATATATATTTGTAAGTAAATAGTTTTATCAAAGCAAAAATTTGTTCAGGATGAGTTTTGAACTGCATGCATTGAAAGAAATCTATTATTAGGATGTTTGTTTGTTTGTTTGTTTGTTTGTTTTGTTTTGCATTGTGACTTTTTTCATGACAATTAAGCATAAAACTGCATGCATTAAAATAGTCTATTACTATGAGGTTTGTTTGTTTGTTTATTTATTTTCCGTTGTGACATTTTTTCATGACAACTAAGCACAATTTGCCACTTAATTTTCATTATTTCATTTTTTTTTTTAACATTTTGCATTTTTAATGAAAACTGTGTAAGCATATGTATATAAATAGATACATATACATATATACATTTTACATTACAGTTGAGTATATATACATACATACATTGTATTATTTGTTATAATGCCTTTACTTTTTTTTTATTTTGGTGATTTTTTTTTTTTTTTCATGATGGGTTTTTAAACTGCATGACAAAATATTTTAATGGTCCTAATGTTCTTTTTGCACAAATATATTTACTTTGGCTTTTGGAAATGATCTTTTTGTAAGATTTACTGGCAGCGTTTACAGATTTTAAGAAAATGATGAGTGTTTTATGATTGTATATGATCAGTGAGCTCTATTTTATAACCGTATCTCCCTCAGTAGTCATTTCTAGTTACCCAGAGATCCTCATGAGCCAAATTAGACAGGTTCATTCTCGTTGTAATGTCATATACAGGTAGAGGATGGCTGTGTTTTATGGAGGGAAACATTCTCATGGAGCGGCGTGTGCGTCCATATGATCTTTCATATGAACATGTGACACGAAACGCATTCGCTGTAACTCTTCGGAAGTGAAACCTGCATCAAGCTCCTGAAGATTAATATTAGACCAGTTCAGAGCTGAAATGACAGCAAGCAGATACTTAAATCAAGCTGGAGAACAAGATCATCAGGTGCATGTCAAAATAGAGACACAGCAAATACTGAGACAATTCATATTCGTTCTCAATGTAACCTTGTAAAGCTTGACACGTGAAATAATAATCTGAAAAACTTTTTTTTTTAAATGGAACAGTTTGTTGAATCATCTTTTAAAAATTGCAATTGTTTTTTGTTGAGTATCATATTTGATGCATCAGGCTTTTATGGCTCATATAGTCTGATATAGTGAGAATAAGGAGGAAAATACAACTCAGTTTTATTCATAGACCCAAACTGAGCAAAAATATGCAATTTGGTGCAGATTATTGTATCTTGATAAATATGAGGCCAGTTTGAGACATTGAGGTCTCTTCTGAAACACTAGAGGAGACTTTTTTCTTCTTCTTCTTGGGAGAAACATCTAAGAGGCAGGAAACTTCAAAAATCAAATATTTCCACGAAATCTCCATTTAATTGCTATCCGGGAGAAATCTTTTACTTTATATTGCAGACATTAGCATTTTGCAGGCAAATTTGAGCCCATTTGGAGATACTGAGATCTCTTCTGAAACTCTAGAGGAGACATGTGAGATCATTGGGGTCTTTTTCTCAGAAGAAACATCTGAGGAGCAGGACTTAATCAAACATTTCCATCAAATTTCCATTTATTTGATATCTTTGAGAAGCAATTGAGATATTTTTGAGATCTATGACTTAATATTGATTTTGTTGTCTTTGGTATTTCAGCCCATTTTGAAATATTGAAGTCTCTTCTGAAACTCCAGAGGAGAAAGATGTGAGATCATTGGGATCTTTTTCCTAGGAGAAACATCGAAGAGGCAGGAATCTCAACCAAACATTTCTATTAGATCTCCATTCAATTACTATTCTATAAAAAACATTGAGATAATTTGGCAATCTGTGATTTTGTATTGCAGATTATCCTATCTTGGTGAATTTGAGCCCAGTTTGAGATACTGAGGTCACTTCTAAATCTCTAGAGGAGACGTGTGAGATAACTGGGGTTTATTTCTTAGGAGAAACGTCTGAGATGCAGGAGACTTAAACATTTCCATTAGATCTCCATTTAGTAGTTATTCAGGAGAAAAAATTAAGATCAGTTGGAGATGTATGATTTTTGATTGCAGACTTTGATATATTGGTGCGTCTGAGGACAGTTGAAAATATTGAGATCCCTTCTGAAACTCTAGAGGAGACGTGTGAGATAACTGTTTTTTTGTCTCAGGAGAAACATCTGAGAAGCACAAAAGTCTCCATTCTCTCAGTGCGGTTTTGGAGAAGATGTTATTGAGATCTCATTGAAAACTCAAATGCACCTCTTCTTGTTTGCAGAATCAGGTGAAGTGGATCCAGAGATCGCCCGTCTGAATGCTCTGGGCTTCACCGGCTGTTTGTCTGTGGTCCAGTTTAACTCCATCTCTCCGCTGAAGGCGGCTCTGCTGTATCCAGACACCAGTCCTGTTATAGTCACTGGACCACTGACTGAATCCAACTGTGGCTCGTCTTTACCGACCAACCCGTACGCTGCTGAGACCACTCATTCTCTCACAGGTAACGCCACCAAAACTGACGCCCACTTCCTTCAGTAGTTTAGTTATAGAGTGCAACAGTCTGGTTCTTGAAGTAAAAATTCCATTCATTTTCTCCATACTGATTGGTGAACTGATTTTTAACGATAACCCATAAACTCTTGAAGACAGATTTATTGTGAGCTACCAGGTTGTTAATCGGTGGTATACGCTTTTGTTGAAGCTCTCAGTTCACATTATTTCAACTGTTTTAATTGACTGATAATCTTTGTATCAGGACCTAAATCTACCAAGAGCCTTAGCCAATGGATTTAGTGAATTTAGAATAAATATCAACCCGACTTACAATTTAAAAATACATGAATACAAGCACTTTGACGTAAACTCTAATTTAAGTGTCAGACTGAAGTGTATGTGTAGACTCCTAAATGACTGTAAATATGACATATTAGGTTTTAGATTAGTAATTTGTCACTGCAAAAATTATTTTCTTGGTATTTTTGTCTTGTTTTCCAGTACAAATATCTAAACATTCTTAAATCAAGATACATTTGCTTGAGAAGCAAAATGACTTAAGATGTAAGTCTTCTTTTCTGAAAAATACATCAAAATTAAGGCAGTTTGTTTCTTAAAATGAGAAGAAATATCTGCTAACGGGCAAGAAAAATAATCTTGTTTTCCCTTTGAATTAAGATTATTTTTCTGACCCATGGACCATGAATGGCTATAAATTGATACATATAAAAAAAGATGTATAGTAGTGAAGACAAAAACTGCATTAGATCACTTTATTGAAACTATTTGTTTCTTGTTAATGCATAGGTTTGCATAAATCTGAACACATTCATAAACTATTATCTGACTTAAGGATATATATATATATATATATATATTTCAAATTATATTTAAATTATTGTATTCTGTATTAAATGTATTTTATTTATTGATTTTTAATATATAAGGAAATATGTTTTCTTTGCATAAAGGTAGCAGCAATTCTTAAGTTATTAAAGAAAGTTATCTAGTAGCTTGAACGACAACATTTATGGGCTTCTCTGTCTTCTTCAGACTTTGTTTTCCAAACTTCTCTCCAGTTTGTTGAGTTTTTCTTTACAGATTCCTCCTCAAAGTCGAATTTCAGCAAACTTTGGTCGCCGGCTCACTGAATCCATCCGCAGTGCTAATTAAATTAGAGCAATAACGATGGTAATGGCTGATCACTGTATTAATCTGCGTGAGAAAGACCTTCATTTGCATAATCATTTCTCGATTGCCTCTGCGTTTTTGTGCTGCATCGCTCCTTCATCGAGCGGCGGCGTATTCAATGAGCCGCGACCTGCGAGCGATAAGCGCTTCAGTCCTGCTGATGATCTGTCTGTCTGTCTGTCTGTCTCTCTTCTCTGCTGTAGATCATGTGGGTACAGTAGGTACGGGTGAGCCCATAGTCAATGCTATCAACAGCGACTCGGCTTTGATCGGAGGTAAATGGATGTTGTAGTGCATTCGAGAAATACTCCATTTCTCATCTTTTCTCATTTCATTCATTATTATTTGCTGCTTTCAGCTCATAGTTACTTTGTCTTGCTTTAGGAATCCCTTGAATGAATGAACAATTCGCCCAAATCATCACTTTAATCAAATCATTTACTTTATGTACTTTGTGGAAGACAAAAGGAGATGTTTACTCACTTTTTTCCATTCAGTGAGGCTGTTGAGCTCCAAAAATTGAAAAATTTACAGTAAAAAATATATGTCAGTTTAGGATTTTAAGTTTTGGAAAGTAAAACTTAAATTGACCAAAAAATATATTTTTTATAAACTGATATCATTTCAAAAATGAATAATATCAAAATATTGAAATCTGTTTTTTAACTAATTTAATTAAAAAATTTTAACACATATAAATAATAACAAAATATGAAGAAAATACATAATTTAAATAAAAAAAAACCTATCAAATTTGAAGGGTCACAAATAATTTGTCACATATCAATTTACTTTTTTTTACTGTAAATTATAATATGACATTCTTTTTCACTTCCAAAAACTGTAAATTTGACAGTATTTTTCTGTAAAATTATATTAAAAATACCAAAATGAATGTTACAGTGATTTTCACTACATATATTGCAAGGAACCAATTAACAGGTTTTTACCGTAGCATTTTTACAATCTTTTTACTTTCAAAATTACAATATTTTTTTTGCATTGTAGTCCATAAGTCTTCTAAGGTCATACACTTAATTGAAGAATTTATAATAATTAATAATAAAGTTTTAAAAAACAACTAATTACCAGAGTATGTTTTACAAGAAAATACTGTTTGAGTTTTTATTTCAGTCTAATTCAGTGTGTTACTTGAATTTCTGTCATTATTTGTGATTATTTTTGAAAGTTTACGCCTGTTTACTATTACTGTATGGAAAAGAGCAGCGTCAACATTGTGCTAAACATCTCCTTTTGCGTTCAACAGGAAGAAAGAAAGTCATACAGGTTTGGAACAACATTTTGAGAGTTAATTTACATTTAGTGAGCTAAAACTTGCACTTAATGACAAAGATGTCGGATGATTTGTCATGCAAAATGAACTTCAGTCTCCATGTGCATTTAAAAGACTCCATAAAACTAATCAGAAAACCGGTCCTCAATAATGACTGATTAACGGCTGCGTTCACATTGACCGAATATAAAGACTTCTCCAAAGCTATCGGTAAATAGAATGAATTTAACAAAGGCCCCCAAAACTAATTAAATATTTAAAGAAATTATTTGCTGATTAAGGGGCTTCTGCTACAATCCTGAACACACTTTGTCCTTTTCACAGCCGCTGTAATGTGGCATTAAATTGAGTTGAGATTTATTTTGGCGCTTCAATTAGACATTTCTTTTACCCTTTATAATTAAATGTGCCATGCTTAACCGGCCACAAAGGAGATAAACATTTTAGAGGCGTTTGGCTCTGACAGCGAGTAGAATTGAGACGAAGCATTCACAACACGTCTGATGGCGTAACGAGACCATCAGAGCACCATTCGCCAGGGTTTTTGCCAACTTTCTGGCCCTTATTGATAGTCTGTATTTAACAGCTCAAAAAATGGCAGTAATGGCATCTAAATTACGATTGATTGTGACGCGATATCTGAGTGAGGTCTGGATTCACCCTTCAGAAACACCTATGACTGTCCGGCAGCTGAAGTTTAAGACATTTTATGGCACTGAAAGCCACATCTGTTATTCACCCGCCACTAAATGACCAATTTAGGTGATCACTCTTGAATGCTTTATACCATTTTATACCATTCAATTAAACATCAAGTTCAAGATTTGATTTTTTTTTTGTTTTTTTGTTTGTTTGTTTTTTTGTTTTTTTGGCAATATTTATCCAAAGTTTAATTATCACTGTACACCAAAGATATGGAATTCTTTCAGTTTTCATGAAGATTTATGTCAATTTTTATAACAGTTACATTTATATGAATTTTTAAAATTTTTATATTATTTTTACTTATTTTACCATATTCACATTACTATTAAATATTTTAACATATTTATAGTAATTAGTATTTTGACCTTATTAATTTCCTTTTTTTAAATTAACTAGTTTATTTATTTATTTATGTATTTATATTTTTTAATTAATTAATTAATTAATTTTATTGATTTATTTTTGCAGTGGCTAAAACAAATTTTGAATTATCACTATAATGCATATGGAATTTCTTCAGTTTTCATTAGAAAATGTACATATTTTTATCATCTTTATTTGTATTAAAAATATATTAATTTATAATTATTACATATTACATAATATTGGTATTCATATTAATTTATATGAATATTAAATAATATAAATATTTATAAAATATTTACAAATGTATTTATATATACATATATTTATTATATTTTCTTTTTATATATTATTTATATAATTTCCATCCAATGTGCTTAAATCAAATGTTGAATTATCGTCATGAGCTATAGATATGGAATTCCTTCTGTTTCAATTACAAATTATTATTTGTTTGTTAATTTAATTAATGCATATTAATTAAATTTGTTATATATTTTTATTTACTTGTCCATATTTGTATTAATATTAATTCAGTAATTAATAAATAATATAAATAGATTATATTAACTTGTATTTATTCTCAGTATTATTTATTTTATTAACCCACAAATGTTTTTTACAGTGCTTACATCCAATGTTGATTTATCATCATAACTATAGCTATATATTCATTCAGTTTTCATTATGTTATATTTTTATTTTATTTTATTAGTTATTTATATTTATTAAATTAATAAATATTAGTTAATGCATGTTATAATATAAAACATATTAAGTTTTTTTCCCTGATACATATTAAGGTTTTTTGTTTCATTTTGTTTTGTTTTTGTTTTTTGTTTTCAAAAGTTAGTCAACCATGTCCATTTTGCATGTTTCATTATCCAGTGATGTACAAATGTAATTGCGTCTAGATCTTCTATCCAGCATCTCCCCACCATATCGCGTGTTGCTGTGCTGTTTTTCAGGTGTCATTGCCGTCGTGATATTTGTGAGTCTGGCGGCGCTGGCTGTCATGGCGCGATTCCTGTACCGACGGAAAGAAACCTTTCAGACCCAAGAGCCCAAAGCGGGAAAAACAGACGACAGTCCCGAAACGCCCTTTAACACGGATCCGAACTCACAGAGCATTATCAGTGATAACCAAAAAGAGTATTTCATATGACGCTCTTTCACCTCGCATCGGACTAATCCAGTTAAACCGACGGACTGAAATGCCTTGTCGAGTCTAGGGACATTAACATTCACGGTGCATTATGGGAAACCGTCCGAGAGACTGGGGCTTCTGAAGAGGAGTGACGCATCCCTCCGTTTTTGCCCTTTTTGTACATAAAACAGTTATTGTCCAGAGATTTGGCACAATAGTACGGTTTCTAAGGTGTGTATAATGACATTCATTGGTTGTAAATATTCTTTTGAAATGAAACTTTGTAACGTCACCTTCTCCTTTTGCCTTTGAACGATTCAGTGCTCAGTATTACGTTTAACGGAGTCAAAGAAGCGATCATTGTATAACTACATGGAAATAAACGTGTGAGTCGACGAGTGCGATGTTGTTGTGAATACGTGCGTTTGTGCAAAAGACTTCAGATTTTATGGAAAAGGCTGTATGCTCCGTATTTATCACTCTTTGCCCGTGCTTTTTCGCAGTGATTTGCCACTTGGAACAAAAAATACATCCTATGACAGTTGTTTATTGTGGACAACTTGTGTCTCTGGTCTTTTTTTTGTCTCTTAATAACATGAAAGTTGTTTCTGCTATCTACATATCTCCATTACATTTTACAAGTAAAACATCACAAAAACAACAAATATAGGACAAAACAGCATTAGAAAAGTGCATTTTGATTTCATAGATATTTAAAGCGATAGTTCACCCAAAAATGAACATTTGCTGAAATTTTACTCACTCTCAGGCCATCCAAGATGTAGATGAGTTTGTTTCTTCATCAGATTTGGAGAAATGTAGCATTACATCACTGTCTCAGCAATGCATGCTCTGCAGTGAATGGGTGCCGTCAGAATGAGAGTCCAAACAGCTGATAAAAACATCACAATAATCTACAAGTAATCAACACCACTCCAGTCCATCAGTTAACATCTCGAGAAGACAAAAGATACAAATCCATCAAGACATTTTTAACTTCAATCTGTTGCTTCTGGCTAAAATACGAATCCATAAACCATAATAATGCTTTCTCCAGTTGAAAAAGTCATCTCATCTGAATCAGGAGAGAAATCTGCACAGATCAAGCACCAAATATGTTGGTGGATTTTGAAGTGAGAGACAACAGGAGATGGACTTTTTCACTGGAGGAAGCGTTATTATGGATTATGGACTCATATTTTAGCTGGAAGCAAGGGTTTGAATGATGGATTTGTTTCTTACAAACATGCAGCTTTTGTCTTCTCAAGATGTTAACTGATGGACTGGAGTGGTGTGGATTACTTGTGGATTATTGTGATGTTTTTATCAGCTGTTTGGACTCTCATTCTGACGGCACCCATTCACTGCAGAGGATCCATTGGTGAGCAAGTGATGGAATACTACATTTCTCCATATCTGATGAAGAAAGAGTGTTGGTACACTCAAGATGGCGCCGCAGATGGCAGCTACTGTGCTTTGCTCTTCAGTGTTTGTACTGTTTTTGTTCGTTTTTCCTGTTTTTTGTTTCTCAAACACCATCAGTTTTACTAGGGATGATCTGCTGAACATTCGGCAGAACACACCACAGAATCTTTTACCAGTTTTTGATTATTCGGACGTTTTGCTGGACATTGTTGTTGGCGGAGCCGTAGCTCTGGTCAAACGCTTCAGGACGTTCAGACGGGGGAAGCGAGCTGGCGCGCTCGTGAAGCTCAGACAGCGCGGATTTAGAACGGCGTTGCCTAGCATCCATCTGGCGAATCTCCGCTCTCTACCCAACAAAACGGACGAACTCCTTCTGCTCTCCCGGACAAACAGGGACTTTTCAAACTCTGCTGCTCTGTGTTTCACGGAAACCTGGCTGAACGACGCCATTCCGGACAGCACGTTACATCTTCCAAGCTTTCAGCTGTTTAGAGCAGATCGCGAGGCAGAATCAACGGGGAAATCACGCGGCGGCGGGACGTGCTTTTACATCAATGAGAGGTGGTGTACAGATGTAACTGTGTTAAAGAAGATGTGCTGTTCAGATCTAGAAACGCTCTTCATTAACTGCAAGCCTTTCTACTCGCCGCAGGAGATTCACTCGTTCATTCTCGTGAGTGTTTACATTCCTCCGCAAGCGCACGTGAGCTCCGCTTTACAGAAACTCGCTGATATGATCACAGAGACTGAGCAACAACACCCGGACTCTGTTTTAATCATTCTCGGGGACTTTAATAAAGCAAATCTCTCCCGTGAACTGCCAAAATACAGACAGCATGTTACATGTCCCACCAGAGACAGTAATATATTGGATCACTGCTACACAGCGATATAGGACGCATATCACTCTGTTCCACGAGCAGCTTTAGGACTCTCTGATCACTGTTTGATTCATCTTATACCGACCTACAGGCAGAAACTCAAATCTGGAAAACCTGTATTAAGAACTGTTAAAAGATGGACTAATGAAACAGAGTGGGTTTTACAAGCCTGTTTCGACCTTACTGATTGGACTGTTTTTGAAGCTGCCGCAAATGATCTGGATGAGCTCACAGAGACTGTAACATCTTATATCAGTTTCTGTGAGGATATGTGCATTCCTACCAATACTCATCTAACTTACAACAACGACAAACCATGGTTCACTGCAAAACTCAGACAGCTCCGTCAGGCCAAAGAAGATGCTTACAGAAAGGGGGATAAAGTCTTGTATAAACAGGCCAAATACACACTGGAAAAGGAGATCAGAGTGGCAAAGAGGAATTATTCCGGCAAGCTAAGGAAAAAAATTCTCTTCCAGTGATTCTGCTTCAGTGTGGAAAGGTATGAAAGAAATCACCAGTTACAAGTCACCATCCCCCAGCACTCTGGAGAATCAACACCTGGCAGACGGTCTGAACGAGTTCTATTGCAGGTTTGAAAAAACACCCCACACCCGCCCTGAACACCTCTCCACATAACCATTCACACCTCCAGCAACCCCCCTCTCCCCCACACCTGCAATTCAGATCAGCGAAGATGAGGTGCGCCAGGTCTTCAGGAAGAACAAAAGAAGGAAAGCACCAGGCCCAGACGGTGTGTCACCAGCCTGCCTAAAAATCTGTGCTGACCAGCTGGCCCCCATCTTCACACAGATCTTCAACAGATCTCTGGAGCTGTGCGAAGTCCCCTCATGCTTCAAACGCTCCACCATCATCCCCGTCCCAAAGAAACCCAAAATTACTGGACTTAATGACTACAGACCTGTGGCTCTAACATCTGTGGTCATGAAGTCATTTGAAAGACTGGTTTTGGCTTATCTGAAGTCCTCCACTGGACCCTTACTGGACCCTCTGCAGTTTGCCTACAGAGCAAACAGGTCTGTGGATGATGCAGTCAACATGGGACTGCACTTCATCCTGCAGCATCTGGACAGACCAGGGACTTATGTGAGGATCCTGTTCGTAGACTTCAGCTCCGCTTTTAACACCATCATCCCGGACACCCTTCAGAACAAACTAACTCAGCTCTCCGTCCCCACCTCCGTCTGTCAGTGGATCACCAGCTTCCTGACAGACAGGCAGCAGCTAGTGAGGCTGGGAAAATACACATCCAGCACCCGCACCATCAGCACTGGAGCTCCTCAGGGCTGTGTTCTCTCCCCACTGCTCTTCTCCCTGTACACTAACGACTGCACCTCTAAAGACCCCTCTGTCAAGCTCCTGAAGTTTGCAGACGACACCACACTGATCGGCCTCATCCAGGACGGTGACGAGTCTGCCTACAGACAGGAGGTTAAGGAGCTGTCTGTCTGGTGCAGTCTTAACAACCTGGAGCTCAACACGCTCAAAACTGTGGAGATGATCGTGGACTTCAGGAGGAACCCCTCTGCACTCCCCCCACTCACCATCATGAACAGCACTGTGACTGCAGTGGAGTCATTCAGATTCCTGGGCACCACCATCTCCCAGGACCTGAAGTGGGACAATCACATAGACTCCATTGTGAAAAAGGCCCAGCAGAGGTTGTACTTCCTTCGCCAGCTGAGGAAGTTCAACCTGCCACAGGACTTGCTGAATCAGTTCTACTCCGCCATCATTGAATCCGTCCTCTGCACTTCAATAACTGTCTGGTTCAGCTCAGCTACCAAATCTGACCTCAGAAGACTACAGAGGGTAGTCCGGACTGCTGAGCGAATCATTGGTACAACCCTCCCCACTCTCCAAGAACTGTACTTATCCAGAGTGAGCAAAAGGGCTGGTAAAATCACTCTGGACCCCTCACATCCAGCACACTCCCTCTTTGAACCGTTACCGTCTGGTCGACGCTACAGAGCTCTGAGCACCAGAACGACCAGACACAGGAACAGTTTCTTCCCTCAGGCAATCCATCTCATGAACACTTGACATTAAAAGTGGAACACACAACACTATTGTAATCTATTTATTCAACACACATACTTATTTTTTCATTTCAGATTTGCACATATTAGACCTGTACACCATAATTGTCTATATTATATATTGTGTTTTTGCTATTTGTACATTGCCTATTTGTATATTATTCTTTTATTATCTGTGTCCTGTCCTGTTGCTGTCTTTCTGTTGCACTGTAGAGCTTCTGTCACAAAAACAAATTCCTCGTATGTGTAAGCATACCTGGCCAATAAAGCTCATTCTGATTCTGATTCTGATTCTGATTCTGAAACAAACATCTATAACTTGGATGACCTGCAGGTGAGTAAAATTTCAGCAAATGTTCAATTTTGTTTGAACTTTTCCTTCAGGAATGTTTTTTCTTCTTTTCTTCTTCTTCACTTCTTCACTTCTTTTGTGTGTTTTCTCTGTGGTTTTGGTCAAAAGTGAGTGACGTTAAATCATGTTGTCAAATACTACAGCAGCACGCTATCCACAGGATCATACATGAACAAAGCATCTCTGTCAGCCTCGTGTGAAATACAAAACACTGAAACGTTCCCACACGCTTTCTGGCTTTCTCTGGACGCAGCTAGAGTTTTCTTTCCTGAAATGCTAATGCCTTTGATGCGATTTGAAAGAAATGACGTATAATAACAAGCTGTGAGACTGAGTGATGCTGATGGAGAAAAACACAGATTATGACTAAGTGACTGTTGTGATATGACTGAAAAAAATCACAGCCAAGAGCGTGTTAAATATCAAAGTCAACTTCAGTATAACAGTCTCACAAGATTTCTATTGATTTCACCCCAAAATCAAAAGAAAAAAGATTATTTTGCATGGAGATGCCTGTACAAAGGAAGAAAAAGGGCATTTTCTATTAACAGGATTCAAATTTAAGGTCATAAAAAGTCTTAAATTTTACAAGAAAGTCTTAAGAGATCTTAAATTTGGGTACAGACCAGAATCGCCAAACAGCTTAATGTGACGATTAAACTTCAAAAGGCTATGATTTTATTAAATAAACATGAGAGCTGCACGTTTGTGTTCTGCTGTTACCGGGGAAACCAAAAGTGCCTCCTGCTGGCAGAGAACGAATGTGCATTTTCAATAAAACTGTTGTTGTGAGTTGGGTCAAAGACTATAGAATACCCAAGACGTGTCACTCGTATAGTTTTGAATGGGGAAAAATGCAACGCTCAGTATGGCCCCGCCTTCTGAATGAAAGAGCCAATCGCTAATCAGGAAAGTCAGCGCGTCACTGCAGCTGCCGTTAGAAGTCCCGGTTGCTATAGAAACAGTCAGCGTTCTAAAACGTGTGCTTAGGACCATAGATATATATACGTAGATGCCTCATTAGCGACTGTTTCTATGGGCCGCGATACGTAAGCCGTCCGCCATTTTGGAATGGTATGCGAACCATAGATCTGTATAGATTCCCCATTCGACGCATTCAAGCACATAGACACGTCCACAATCTATGTATTCATATCTATGCTGGGAAACCTTGAGCTCAAGTTGATTGTGCGGATCTAAAACAGCAAATTATACGCATGTATAGCTGCTAAAGCTATTTTGGTTGTGTGTGTGTGTGGTATCAGGTATAATCTAAAAGCTTAAGTTACCCAAATTCATTCTCTAGAGTCTGTTTTGCTAACAGATATAGCCTTACCATGGAAAGTTGTTAGTCTCTAGTGGTCATTTTTCTGTTTTAATTTGCACTGCACTATTTAGCAGTCAAATTCCTTCTCTAACCTTGACAAAAAATACATAGTTGAAAAGATTTTAAGACTCAAGTGTCGCATCTTTGAATATTCATTGATTATTATGGTGAGTGACGTGAAAAAACATTCCAAGATGGCGGCCGCATCTACGTGCCTGGAGCGGTCGAATGGGGCGTCTACATCCTATGACAGTTGTTTATTGTGGACAACTTGTGTCTCTGGTCTTTTTTTTGTCTTTTAATAACATGAAAGTTGTTTCTGCTATCTACATATCTCCATTACATTTTACAAGTAAAACATTACAAAAACAACTATGCTTAGGACTGCACATGCGCACTGGCTGATCTAGCCTGAAAAATAAGCTTTTTATAACGGTATTTGAGCAAAAGAAACAACATTAATGATACAGTTGTTGTCAGATTTCTTTGGCGATTTCAAATAAGAAATTTAATCGTGAGCTTAGTGAACAGTTTAGGAGAATTTGATGTTTCCCCATTCAAAGAGATAGGAGCTGCATTTGCGTCCCCGAGAGGCGTTTCAAAGATGGCCACCGAGTGACATGACTTGTCTTAAAGAGACTTTGGTAGGGTATTCATGCAATACTGATGTCTATAGTTTCAGGACCACATTTCTAGGACCCTATAGTTTTTATTTATTTTTGTATGCATGTATGTAATTGCGGCTCATACTTTATAGCACTTGCTGTTCAATTCTGTATATTATTATTTTTAATTTTGTAGTTGTTTAATTGTATAAACTTAATTATTGTCCTAACCAACTCCTAACCCTGAACATAACCCTCTTGAAATATTTAACTTAATTTATTACAATATATTCTATATATATTCAGTATATATATTCAGGTTTTAAATTCACTTTCTTGGAAAGAAAGACTTGTGTCTGTGCGAGACTTCAGTTCATTAGCTGCAGCACTTCACGTCTGATGTGTGACCCACTTAAAGTGTATTAAATGGTAAAACAATTCGGTACAAATTAGTGTGATTATTAGTACTTTAATAAACGTAAAATAATTTGAATACAAATACTAATTTACAACATCCAGCAGCACAATGAACTGATTTGCACAGCTAAATAGGCTAAATGGAGACTGCTGACACCCCCTCGAACACTCAAGTTCACGCGAGCTCTTACATTAAAAATAAGTTGGAAAGATAAAAAAGTGAATAGTTTGATTGATGTTTGAATCAGGTCTCCTCTGTTGGAAAAGAATTGGCTAGATGGCACTGTCCCAAAAAATAGGGTCCTATGCAGTCCTAGAACTGCAGCTTCCGGAACACTGGGTTGTTTTTGTTCAGACCAATGCGAAAATCGACCCATGTTTTTACCCTGCAAACACGCAGAGCTGTAAATGTGAACTGGTGGATCGATAAGAAGATAATTCTTTATAAAAATCTAAATGGTAACATGTGCTTGTATGTTATTTTAATAATAATTAATATAATAATTTATTGATAATAATTGTTTAAAATAATATAATAATTAATACTTTTGACTCATCCATTTTCTAAAAAACGGTTTAAAGGCTGAAATGTGAAGTGTATCATTTTATAAAACTTTTTGTTTTTGTGAAAACTTGTATCTGAACTGTAAATCATGCTTTTCACAGTCATTTTACAGTTTAATAGTTTACCATGGACATTGCCCTACCCCGCTCATATGGTATTAATTTTATTTGTGCAGGTCTTAAAAAGTCTTACATTTGAGCTTAAAAATCCTGCAGCAACCCTGATTACGCAAAATATGTTTTTCTCTTGATTTAGTGCTGAAATACAGTCTGGAAATTTTCTAGATGGATTTTGTAAGATTTTGACTAATTTTTAAGTCACAGATGATTTTGCAGATAACATGAAGAGAGGTTTTCTGCAGTGAATTTCATTCAGGAGTGACACGAGTAATTTCAGCTGCTTCTGTAACAAACAGCAACAGCAAAAATAGGTAACTGACAGCCAGAGCCATTCAGAACAAACACAAGAATGAATTTTATTTATAGCTCACATCTGTGAAGATGTGTTTGTGTACATCTGAGATGCTGCACCAGCCGTCTGTATGTGGAGACTTTGTGGCATCATTCAATTGCAAGTTTTCAGTTATTCACAGGACTTTTTGATTCATTTATTCCATAGCCAGAAGGAAGTAGGTGGTTTACTGAGTTAAAGTGAGAAGTATTCATCTGATCATGTGACGGATCATGTGGTGTGAAAAAAAGGTTTTTCTAGACCACTGACACTGATACTTCATCTCAAGTAAGTGAATAACATTTAACCGAATTGTATTTAAAAAGTGTTTTTCATTTCTTTACAGGTGAAAAAATGATGTTGCGCATTTAAGTCTGTTTTTAAGAACACTATGTATATAGATAGATATATAGATACAGTATATACATACACTGCTGGTCAAAACTTAGGAGTCTGTAACATTTTTAATGTTTTTGAAAGATGTCTCTTCTGCTCACCAAGGCTCCATTTATTTGATCAGAAATACAGTAAAAACTGAAAATTGTTGAAATATTATTACAATGTAAAATAACTGTTGGAATATATATTTAAAATGTAATTTATTTCTGTGATCAAAGCTGAATTTTCAGCATCATTACTCCAGTCTTCAGTGTCACATGATCCTTCAGAAATCATTCTAATATGCTGATTTACTGATCAAGAAACATTTCTGATTATCATTGTTGAAAACAGTTATGCTGTTTCATATTTATTTAAAAAAAATGTAATATTTCACATTTTTGTCTGTTTTTGCTGTAAATAAATGCAGCCTCAGTGAGCTTCTTTCAAGAGACTTCTTTCAAAAACAATAAAAATGTAATTATTCCAATTTGGTTGACCAGTTGTGTGTGTGTATATTCTTAGCACATGAGTTGTGTACTTGTATTATTTATGAAATAATTTTTTCATCATGCTCTGAAAACACATTTGTATATTGATTTAAGAATCTATACATCCATTAGAACAAGAACTTTTACTAGCCAAAGATTATTAATATCCTGCTCTGCACAAAAGATTATTAATAATACATCAGCAAAAGTACTAACAGAGTCTGAGTTTTATTCTGTTAGTTACTGCAGACAGCATGAGGAGAAACACGCGTCTGCTGAGCTGTTTGTTTACCTCTATGACACTAATACTGGTCACACCTTTTATTTTCAAATGTCATATTTCAGCTGTGAGCCGAGGGTCACCTTTCCTGAGAGACTCGTGTGTGTGTGTGTGTGTGTGTGTGTCTCCGCTGGTCTCTGTGTTTCTGCTCGTCTGCTGTTCTCCGCAGAGCAGATGGCTGAATGCTCTGACTGAATCACGCAGACTCAGGGGAAGAACACGCAAGAACCAGAGACCTGATGAAGAGCAGCTTCACCTGCAGAATACATGATGAGAAACAGACACAAACTCTCAGAGCCACAGCCACGCAAATGTGGGTCACTGCAGCACAAACCTGTCTGTCTATCCATCCATCCATCCATCCATCTGTCTGTCTGTCTATCTGTTTTGTCTATCTATCTGTCCATCCGTCTGTCTGTTCGTGACTATGTCTGACTGTCTCTCTGTCCATCTGAATATCTCTGTCTTTCTGTCCGTCTGTTTGACTATCCATCTATCAGTCTGTTTATCTATCCATCTTTCTGTCCATCTGACTATCTGTCTATCTGTCCATCTACCTGTCTATCCGTCTGTCTGTCCATCTATCGGTCTGCCTATCCGCCTGTCTGTCCGGCTATCCATTTATCTGTCTGTTTACCAGTCTGTCTATCCATCCATCTGTCTTTCTGACTATCCATCTATCTGTCCATCTGTCTATTTGTCTATCCACCTGTCTATCTAACTATCCATCTTTCTGTCCATCTGAATATCCATCTTTCTATCTGTTCGTCTGTCTGCCATCTGTCTGTCTATCCGTCTGACCATTTATCCATCTATCTGTCTGTCTATCCATATATTGGTCTGTTTTTCAGTCTGCCTGACTATCCATCTTTCTGTCTGACTGTCTATCCATCCATCTATCCATCTCTGTCTATCCATTTATCTGTCTGCCTGTCTATCTATCCATCTGTCTATCCATCTGTCTGTCTATTTGTCTGATCGTCTATCCATCTATCTGTCTTTCCGTACATCTATCTATCTATCTATCTATCTATCTATCTATCTATCTATCTATCTATCTATCATATAGAATTGCAATTTCAAATTAAGGAAGCAGATTAAATAAAAATTCCAAAGCAACACATCTACTGTAACTGTAATTGAAGATCGACAGACACACTCAGTCTCGTTTCTCTGCAGCATCAGTGTAAATTCACTCCTCATGTCACCCGTCAATGTGCTGATGATCGCAAAACACATTTTATAGCCGTATTAATTACATCTCCATCTGCAATCAAAAGTGTGATGTTACTTTGACACTTTAAATTTGCTACGGAAGGAAAACTTTCCGCTCTGTCTCAGTTCATTTCAAATTACACTCAAAGTCTCTGGAAAACTGTAGATGTAAATACAGAGGCAGTTTAAATCAAATCTGCCGAGACTCGACAACATCACATATTTTCAATCAAACTCACACCAGTAATTATTGTCTCCATAGTTACAGCTACATCTTTACACACTGTCTTACTGTTTATTATTCAGGTAATTCCCCAAGGGCGTTGGTTTGATTTTGACATTGGTGGGGACATAATAACAGATCTTAAATATGAAGAGCTCAAGCAACAGGAGTTACTCTAAATTTCACAAAAAGCCTATAGACTTAATTATACGTCAGACATTGAAGTGAGATGCTGTTTATGTCACTCTTCTGAGGAAGATGTCATTCACTTGTTTTACAATGTACCCACACAGAGACTTTTGGTGAGATTTTTCATCCAATCTCATTTTGTAAGTGACCTTTCTTTCTGTTTTAAAGATGCTTTCTTTGGATTGTTTAACTACTCAAAAGAGAATATAGGAAAATATAACTTAATTTGTGTTTCCTGCTAGTTAAATTTCACACACAAATAAAAATGTACTGGCTCTAAACCTCTATTTTCTTCATTAAAAGATTATCTGGGCAAGAACATGGAAACTATCCAAAACTCTGTTAATCCTAAAGTGATGAAAACTGTATCTCTATATTCATCCTTTGTGTCCTCTTATGGTGTAAATTTATTACAGTTTTTGTTAACCTGGCAACACATCCCTTCCAAAAATTAACCATGGTTTAAAAAAAACACCAAACCATGGTAACCACAAATTAACCATGGTTTTGCACTATCCATAGTTTTACCATGCGTTTGTAGTAAAACTGTGGTTATACAAATATGGTAATCAATATGCAAAAAAATAAAAATAAATAAATAAACAGTACTACACCTTTACCATAATAAAACCATGCTAATTTTCTATCTGTGTATACTTTCTTTTCTCTTTGTTTTCTCTTCTAACTGTACTGCCTTGATGGTTTGATGTTTTGTGCTGTTTGATAAAGAAAGAAAGAAAGAAAATGATTCGTGATCCGCGCTCCGAAGTTCCGATCTAAATCAAATGTTTCGCGACCTGCTCTAATTCTCCGATTTAAATAAAATGATTTGCGGTACGCGATCCGATTGGAGCGCTTCGAAACAGTGAATAATTTTGCAACGCAGCTGTTTAACTGATTAGGAGTTTCGAAAAGCTCAGTTTCACCCATCACTGTGCTATTAAAATCATTACAATCGATGTTGAAACTTGAAAATGAATGGCTCTTTGGAACTGGTTTTTGCTAGTGAATCGCTTAATATGAATGATCGAAGTCACGAGTTTGAATTTGCATCAATCGGAGCAGTTCCAGCGTAAATGACTCACTCAATCGAATCGGTTTGTCTGTTCTTAAGCCGTGTTTATACGACACTGACAGCTTAGCTCGCGAGTCGTGGGTTTTATGAGATTAACTGAAATAAGCGTAAAAAGTACAATATTTACAAATAAAATATTCATATTTCCATTCCGAAGATAACTGCTTTCCACGTCGAAGAATCCAACACAAAGCTACTAACATATTCAGGTGAGGTAACCGGAGTTACTGCTAGCTAGTGAAATACTTATTAGAAAATTAAAGAGGGTAAAGTTTAATCGTCATTCAACTACAGGTATGTTTTAAACACTTCGGCTACCTTAACGTTACATGTTAAATGTACGTTCTTGAAAGTGCGGTGTTTTCTAGCGTAGGCCTATTTAATTTAACTTCTCAGGTAATATCAGTGGTAACGAATGGCCTATTTCAGATGCGGCCGAAATGACAACAACAGTGGTTACATATACATATATTTAATTGTTTGATCAAAATTATTGCTAGGGACAATTTAGTAGTCGTATTGGTAGGGACATGTCATAGCGTTCCTACTAAATTCTCCGCTAAATTCTAGGCAGATATATTTGTACTGGTGCGTGTTTTACAGGCATACAATATGGAAAACATGCAGAAGCACAGAATCATTATTGTGTTATGCAACATTCAGTGCGTTCAGACAGATTCAGATGGATGGATGTGGGTGTAAACGGCATCATACGATGACGGACTGTTTACATTCACCCAGCTGTGTTAGGTGTGAGTGTGCAATCGTCCAGGCAAATATGAAATCATATTTGTTGACAGATTTTGAATGCTGCTTTAAAGGTGCTCAAAAATACTAAATGGGCTTCAAGGAAGGTTCCACATTCAAAACAAGTTAAACTCTGTGCACTGCATTGGTGACAAGCTGTCAATCACCACGCAAAATAACTCCACTCCTCTCTCAGGTTGTAAAAACTGGAAATTATACTTTATTTTAATGCATTTTCGATGGAAGTATATATTGTGTTTATGTTGAAGCACCTGCACAAATGTGTGTTGTTTGAGCTGTAAAGCGTCTAAACTGAAATATTTGTGATGTCTCTTGTTTTTTCCTTATATTTTTGTTTTAGAATTTGATCAGTATGTGCTGGATGTAAACTGGTCTATCACTAATTATAATGTTTATCCCCATGAAATCCCTTGCAGTGTAAATAGCTTCATTTACAGAAATGTTTATTTGTTTTTACAAATTTAAGTTTTTTTTTTCTTATCAACATTATGTACATTAATAATCATATATATATAATTTGTGAATTTATTTAAAAATTACTTTATAATTATATAATTTTAATTATTTTTATAATTATTTATATAGGCTAATTTATTATTTTTATTTTTATTTTTTACACATAAAAAACAGGTTTTTCTATTTTATAATTTTATATATCAAGGTTTGTTTGCTTTTATTTGTTTTACAAACTTGCAATGAGGCTGTTATATTCCTTTAAAAATTATAATTTCTAATGATCACTTAAAGAAAGTAATTTGTTTGCAATGGTTTAATCTTTCAGTTCTCAAGGGAGAGTGAAAATATTTCTGCACTAAACTATAAACCCACTCGAATCAATATGACAAACTTTAATGGGCTCATGAACAGCAGGAGGAACCTTTTAAAATGCAAAGCAGCATGCTCCAATTTACCCCCTCAATATTTTGCACATAATCAAGTGTATCAGCAATTAAATGCACACATTATCATGACCTTGGCATGGCGGATGATAAGACAAGCTGATCGGAAGGATATGAAGCAGCAGTATGTTTATGTGGCGGTGACCGAGGCGTCTCTATTACCCTGTGCGTCACAGGTTTTAAGGAGTCTAATGAGGCTGCATGTTTTATTCAAATTTCCCACTGATGTGTTGCTCAACACTTAATTTGCACTGTTGATGGTGATAATGACGCCCAGGAAACGCGCTCGACTCAAATGAAGCCGCTTTCACGGCAACAACGACTCAAAATCGTTTATGAGAGTTGATATTGCAGATGATTTCTGTGAAACAAGTTCAACATTTGTTCACTCCTGCGTATTTCTAAGTTCATAGTTTCTTAGTGATGTGATCAAACACATCAGTTACTGATGAAACCTCTAACCATGATCATATCAACCTCAGGAGGAAAACAGGTAATCTGAACCTTTGTGTTTAATAACTTGAGTTAGCCGTATTGTCCATTCATTATTCATCATGCTTCTTTTGAAAGGTCCTGTCAGCTCTCAGATGATGTTTTAGAGGTCCTTCAACCAGAGCAGGACATCTATAACTTATTTAACACTGTTCATGGCTGCTGAGCAGAAGCAAAGGTCATCCAATCACCGCAGGGGAACTCATGCATGTTAATTTTGCCTCATTTCTAATATCATACCCATGAGATATTTTGTAAAGCTTGTCTGTCTTAGCAACAGTAACCAAGGGGGCGGAGCTTGGCAAAGTTTCAGTCAATTCCAATAGTGTTAGAACTGGTTGAATGTATATATATATAGATATAGATATAGATATAGATATAGATATATATACACACACACACAAATACAGTATATATGATTTATGTTTTTTTAAATCAATAAATATATATATATATATATATATATATATATATATACACACACACACACACACAATATATATGATTTATTATTTTGTATTTATTATTTTATATATTGATTTATTATTTATGTATATTTATAGATATATACACATCCATACATCCATACAAAGGCTGAAAAATTATGAAGCTGGCTTCAAAGATACCAAATTAATCAGCACATAAATTATTAAATTATACAATAACATCATACAATAATATATTTTTCATTGTAAATGTGAAATTAAAACCACCAGTAGGTGGCATCAAGTCACTGTTATTAAGCGAGTCATTGCGATTGAATCAAATCATTTAAACGCATGATTCATTCAGGAACGAAACACTGTCATGTTGCTCAAAGACGCAAAACAGCGCAGTGGCTGTGTTTGGAATTATTTCTATTGGCGAAACAGAGCAAAAACATTCAATATGGTGTCTAAAACGTAAGTCTCTTAATATTAACTTCTTATTTATTGAACTGTTGTATAAAATCACATTTGTAATCATGCTGATTTTTGGAGCAAAAAAACGGCACTCGATCTTCGTGTGATATTATTTAACTATATGGAATTATATAAATATATACATTTTCTGCCCCCATATCCTGAATTTTCTGATCATTCTTCATGCATTTTAATACTGAATCATGCAGTGAAAGAACGCACGTGCGCTAGTCTAACCTACTAGACTTCTTTACGTAATTTATGCATGCACTCTGTAGGTGTGTTTTGTTTGATTTTTGCACTATACTTCATAATGTCAAATCGCACATCGTTAAAACAACAATTACGATATTATTGCAAACGATATATATCACACACCCCTATAACAAAGGCTATATCACAAATAAAGGCAGTTATTTGGTATTGACATTTTCAAGTTACTTGTCCAATTGGGCAAGTAAATTACTCTTTCACTTGCCCGACCAAAACATTCACTTGTCCTGGACAAGCGTTAATGTCGAGCCCATATAAAGTGCCCTCCAAAAGTATTGGGACAGTAAAGACAAAATTGCTTTCTCTGCTGTGGAGTCAAGACATTTGCAAATATGATTAAAAGATGAATATGAGACAAAACTACAGAATGTCACATATTATTATTAGGTCTTTCGACACATACATGTTTTACCATATAAAAAGGACAGCACTTTTAGGACTGTACATACATCTACATAGTATATTGTTATGTGTATATGTACTTAAAATTAAAAATATATCATTGTATGATCATTTAAGTGCTAATTATTGTGTCCAAAAGAAGCTATTCTAGAAAGCAGCTTCATCATTTTTCAGCCTTCGTGTCGAGACTCCACCTATGACTCCTCTCTTAAAATACTCCCTACATAGGCAGCTGACTGGAGCTAATTATCTCCCCGTCCCACAGCAGACAGTAAACGTCTTTGGGCTCAGTCGTGCTGTCACTGATGTCCTGGATGTCACACAGGAAAAACGAACGGATCCGTGGAGTTTTATTGCTGCGGGTCCGTCATAAATCAGGCTCAGCTGAGCCCTGGAATCAACATAAGCGATTACCCGCCACTCGACTGAGGAGATAGTGACTCCTCAAGTATCCTCAGGGTTTAGTGAGGCTAAATCGTTTGAAACGTCTCCGATTATTCTCACAGAAATTATACACAACCTCACAGCTCAAAGTCAAGTCTTAAATCATAGTGCGGCAGCAAAGTATGATGGCATTACAGTGTTATTTTGGCACTTACCATGGTAATACCATGATAATCTTGACAGTATCTTGAAATGCTTCATTGTATATTGGTAATCATTCCATGGTAATACCATGATATTCTTATAGTATATGTTGAGTACCATACTGATACTTGTTATTATTCAGTACAAATATGTGACCCTGGACCACAAAACCAGTCATAAGGGTCAATTTTTTAAATTGATGTATGGTTTGTTTGGATAGGACAATATTTGGCCGAGGTACAACTATTTGAAAATCTGCAATCTGAGGGTGCAAAAAAAGTAAATATTCAGAAAATCACCTTTAAAGTTGTCCAAATGAAGTTCTTAGCGATGCATATTACTAATCAAAAATTAAGTTTTGATATATTTACCATAGGAAATTTACAAAATATCTTCATGGAACATGATCTTTACTTAATATCATAATGATTTTTGGCATAAAAGAAAAATGTATCATTTTGACCCATACAATGTATTTTTGGCTATTGCTACAAATATACCTGTGCTACTTATGACTGCTTTTGTGGTACAGGGTCACATATTGAAGTTTCATTGTATTGCAATGCTTTCAGGGGGTTCGATACCATAAAAAATAACATGTTTTAGACATTTACTGTGGTAATGTCATAATTTTTGATGTATTTACAGCAGCATTATATATGAATATTGTAATCATGCTATACCATCTGATTTTAACTTTACAATGGTAGCACCATATTATTTTTGTGAGAACCACTGGATCTGATTCATTTTAATATCCAGCTATGATTCATTACATTGTAATGATTTCATATATGAGTGAAATGAGTGTCATTCTATCAGATGTGGTTATGAGTTCTGTGTCTGTTATTCAGGTGGATGTGTGGTGATTTCTTTGAAGTGTTATCCCTCCGTCTGCGGAAATGACTTTCATATGTCACCTGAAAGACCACCCAGAGTCCATTACGTGGTAATTGGGTCACTTGTCTTCTGCTGAATCTTTTCGTTCTTGCACTGAATAAAGGATGATTTTTCTGGGCTGGTTATAGAGAGCCGAGAAACACGCCGCCAGTCAGACAGAAACAACACACACTCGTCTACTGAGGATAAAAAGCTTAAAACAATTTATAGAAGAAACAACTTCAACTCGATGTTTAATCATCATGTTCTCTGGTTAATTAATTAATCGTCAAAAAATCCCAAAGGATTGATGGATTACTAATGGAGTGTGTTTCATAATCTGGCAGCGGTCCTGTTTATCCAGCACGATCTGATTTGACTCTTGGCAGATTCTCAGAGGGTGTATTTTGGATCCTGTTAGGGTTGGTTACAAATTATGATGGAATTTCATTAGCGACCCTGTACAGATTCTGAAAATGAATATGAAATCATTCTGATGTCATACAGTGTCTTTAAAGGCATAATTCACCCCAAATTGAAATCTTGCTGAGAATTTACTCTCTTACAGGCCATCCAAGATGTAGATGAGTTTGTTTCTTCATCAGATTTGGAGAAATACAGCAATACATCAGTGTCTCAGCAATGGATCCTCTGCAGTGAATGGGTGCCGTCAGAATGAGAGTCCAAACAGCTGATAAAAACATCACAATAATCCACACCACTCCAGTCCATCAATTAACGTCTTGAGAAGTGAAAAAGCTTCTTGTTTATAAGAAACAAATGCGTCATTAATAAGTTTTTAACCTAAAACCATCGCTTCCGGCTAAAATATGAGTTCATAATCTTCCAGAATATTGCTTTTGACAGTGAAAATGTCATCTGGTCTGAATCAGGAGAGAAATCTGCACAGATCAAGCACCGTTTACAAACCAAAACAGTTCTGAACAAATATGTGGGTGGATTTTGAAGTGAGAGACAACAGGAGATGGACTTTTTCACTGGAGGAAGCATTATTATGGATTATGGACTCATATTTTGGCCAGAAACAACGGTTTGAAGTTAAAACGTCTTGAGGAATTTGTTTCAGCTTTTGTCTTCTCAAGATGTTAACTGATGGACTGGAGTGGTGTGGATTATTGTGATGTTTTTATGACCTGTTTGGACTCTCATTCTGACGGCACCCATTCACTGCAGAGCATCCATTGCTGAGCAAGTGATGGAATGCTACATTTCTCCAAATCTGATGAAGAAACAGGCTCATATACATCTTGGATGGCCTGAGATTGAGTAAATTAGCAGCAACTTTTCATTTTTGGGTGAACTATTCCTTTGGATGTTCTGTTCTAGTGAGCTGCCTATGTAGGAGGCATTTTAAGGCGTCATACTGTAGATTCATCCAGGTTATGAAGTCCATTGCAAAAGGTAAGCAACATAAATATACCCCTTGAAGATCCTTTGTTTCATTACCTTTGTCCTTTGAGGAGAAGACAATCCCAGAATGCATTGTGACGAGGTCAGTGAAAAAAAACGTTGATCACAAATATTTTTTGCGCAATACTGAATAGTATGCATAGTTTAGTGTATTTAAAAATTGATTTTTTTACCCAGTAATTGTGTGATGTATTTTTCTTTTTATTAAACATGCTCTATTTAAAAGTTATATTATTTCATGTTCTGCTAAATCAAGATGCATTTGAGTGCTTTCTCAGTAATACGCAATGTGAGTGTGTTTCATTAATGTCTGTAGCAGTGGACTGAAGTGAGAGGTGCAGCTGATCACTCAACCCTACCGCCTGCATGAACCCAGAAACCCGAGAGCTTGATCCCTGTAAGAGCTGCTGAACTCCTGGTAAGATAGTGACTGAGTGTGCAGCACTTCAGATGTGAAATGAAAGGAAACGGTATGTTTAGTTGATGATTCTCTTGTTTAGTGACTCGTCCCTCCCTCGTAATTAAACCTGCCATGACAGACGATCAAGATTAATGACGTGTGCTTATCACAGTAATTCACTGTCAGATGCAGCACAGCACTGGTTCAAAATCTTGTGAAAAACATATTCAGGTCATGTTTCACCGCAAAAGTAAGAAAATAATGTGCTTAAAGGGATAGTTCACCCAAAAATGAAAATTCTGTCATCATTTACTCACTTTGTTGTTCCAAACCTGCATGAATTTCTATCTTCTGTTGAACACAAAAGAAGATATTTTGAAGAATGTTGGTAACCAAATAGTTGCCGGTAGCCATTGACTTCCATGTTTTGTTTTTTTTTTCCATACTGTGGAAGACAGTGGCTACCATATATTTGGAGAAGATATTTTGAAGAATGTTAATTGCTGGTAGCCAGTGACTTCCATAACATTTTTTATTTTATTTATTTTTTTTACTATACTGTGAAAGTCAGTGGCTACTGGCAACTGTTTGGAGAAGATATTTTGAAGAATCTGGGGAACCAAACAGTTGCTGGTAGTACATTGACTTCAATAATATTTTTCCTTACCATGGAAGTCCATTTCTACCGGCAGCTGTTCAGTTGGCAACATTCTTCAAAATATTTTCTTTTGTGTTCAGCAGAGGGTGAATAAATGATGACAGATTTTTAATATTTGGGGTGAACTATCCACTTTCATTGTCAAGAATAGTCCTCAAATTTATCACGTTTACTTTTTCCATGTTTTCATGAGCTTGATGACTCAATGTTTACTAAAGCAATAATGCAGAGTTAAATTTGGACTTCTTAAGTGAGTTTTAACTAAACTTATACTGAAGATATATATGAAGAGTTCATTTGCAAAAACTGATAACTCCATTTTTATTTATTTTTTTATTTTTTCAGAAATCAAGTTTTTTTTTATTGCACATTCCAAGTAATATCAATCAAACTGCAGTTGGGTTGTTTTGATTAAGTAATAATAGCTTAAACAAATACAGGTAATTTACAAAATTAAAGTTAAAATTATGTTTTTTTACATATTAAAAGTATGTTTTATAGCAAAAGCAGATAACTCCAACAGTCATTTTTTGGCAAAAGCAAATAACTCCACATTCCATGATTTAGAGTTAAATAAAAAAAACTCATGTAATCTTTGTAATCTCCTCAGACTGACAAATGTTGTTGTTGTTGTTGTTGTGATCATAAACTGTATGGATGTGATTACACACAATACACTGAGCTTTTCCCTCATCATTGTAATGCACTGCTTTTGCAAGGCTCCGTGAAAACGTTTCAGCTTTTTCGTTTTCGAAAAGCATTTTGCTTTTTCGCTCTGAAGAAGATATCACAGGTTCATCAAGTTCGTCGAAATTATCCTCGATCACTTTTAGTCAGCTTTGACGAAACTCCTCTCAGCTAGCGCGTCTTTTCACAGTGAAAGTAGCCTTGTCATCTGTATGTGTGTGTGTGTGTGTGTGCCTGAAACTTGTTCATTACCCATAGTGCACTGCAACCTCTCATTACACTCGAAACAAAGCAGCAGAAGCGGCGGTGAATTCTGATGTGTGTATTGATCGCGGTCCACGAGGAAGCCCATCTCTCTCAGTGGTGGCCATAATGTATTGCGCATTCTCTGTGGATATCCATTTTTTGCATGAGTGCGTTTTGCTGCGGCGGTTCTGCAGGGCTTTTGGCTGCTGACCCTAGATGGACCTCACTCTGATTATTATTATGAAACATGCTTGGATAAGGTTATTGATGGGTGATGGAGTCGAGCACCTCGTCTGTGACAGTAAAAGAGATGTCCTGTAAATGGCATTTCAGTATGGCTTCATGTGAAGTTCTGCATGCTGATTTGAAATCATGATGCAGATATTCAGAGTCTAGCATGTAAAGGTGACGGTCAAACTGTCATTTAGATGTGTAAAAACTGGAGTGTTATATTCACTCAACGCTAAAATCCATCATATGTCAGTATTAGACTGGTGTTCAACTCAAGCAGTAGTGCAATCCAATCCATGAATGATTATTCAGAACACGCAGAAGAAAATACTAGTGCTTACAATTTCTGTCCTCCCAAAAGTCTATTGTTTGGTTTTACTCATGCAAAACTCACTGCCATGTTGCTAGGGTATTTTTGGGTGGTTTCCAGGGCATTGTTTTGGGTTTAGTAAGGTTATTACATTGGTTACTATATAAAATCCATTTTGAGGGTCAGTTTGAAATCAAAATTGGACTTCTGAAATCCCAACCATCTGAAGTTCTCACTGGTTAATGAATGTCCACGTCAGAGCATGTAGCAGCAAAAGTTTAACTCATGCATTTATTATTGTTGAAATGAAAGCATTTGCAGCATTCTCTGTCATTCTGTAGAGTGCAAGTGCCTTTTACAAGCAACCCTTACAAATGCAACTCATGCTGCTGCTAAGTCTGTTTATTCATTCATAATCTTCATTTAAAGTCATCATAAGTTACAGTGTTGACAATAATTAAATTTTAATGCTTTCAGTGAGGTGTCACATGCACTGAAAAAACATTGATTAGAGCATTTGAAGTCCATTCGTCCTCCCCTGCTGAAAGTTCACCAGATAATTACCGCCGGTCTATATCTGATTAGCAATCCTGTGGGACCGAACGCTACACGAAAAACATCTCCACGCGCCGGCCAATTACAAATGACACTACACACTCCTCTTGTCAGTTTGTATCCATCATAATCATCATGTGCGGCATGCCGAGAATATTAATGTGACATTTATTGATACAAAGGAGACCCGCGGTGCATGGAGGTCCTCTGGTTGTGCATTGTGCCCCATCACATCAAACCACCGCCGGAAACACACTGTACTTTCTGACAGGGTCGCATTCAGGGTCGCTTCGAATACTCACAGCGGGCTCATATTATTCATGTATTCACCTTATGCACTTTCTTGTGTTGCAGTCGCAATCGTGGAATAAATACGAAGTGGCGTTTGGTATCGATAAACAATAGTGACGAATGAAATAAGAGTGAAATACAATATTAGCACAGTAAACACAGGCCTTTGTGATATTATATGGCATGTGTGTGTGAAGAGCACAAAATGCATTTTCTCAAGTTGCACTATAATGAATTGATTTCCAGAAAGTGCGTTTCAATATCCCCTCCGTCCCCTGAAAGCGGCGTGCGGCTAACATCTGTAAGTACATCAGATATTAATTGAGCCGCATGTGTTCTTCCCAAAGCCCTGAGAGATCTGATAGTGTAAAGACGTAGATCATAGGTTTTTGTGAGCACAGATACAGATCAGAATGAGCTTTTTAGAATCAGAATCAGAATGAGCTTTTATTGCCAGGTATGTTTACACATACAAGGAATGTGTTTTCATGACAGAAGCTTCCACAGTACAACAGAATGACAGTTACAGAACAAAAAACACAGATAATAAAAAGAAGAATTAAAAAAATAGAAGTAAATAAGGAATAACAATATACAAACAAACAATATGGAAATTGATAATTGTATGTACAGGTATATTATGTGCAAATTGAAATGTAGACTAAGTATGTGTGTTAGATAAATAAGTGTATAAATAGTGTGTGTTCTTATTGTCAAGTGTTCATGAGATGGATTGCCTGAGGGAAGAAACTGTTCCTGTGTCTGGTCGTTCTGTTGCTCAGAGCTCTGTAGCGTCGACCAGACGGCAACAGTTCAAAGAGGGAGAGTGCTGGATGTGAGGGGTCCAGAGTGATTTTGCCAGCCCTTTTGCTCACTCTGGATGAGTACAGTTCTTGGAGAGTGGGGAGGGTTGTACCAATGATTCGCTCAGCAGTCCGGACTACCCTCTGTAGTCTTCTGAGGTCAGATTTGGGAGCTGAGCTGAACCAGACAGTTATTGAAGTGCAGAGGACGGATTCAATGATGGCGGAGTAGAACTGATTCAGCAGCTCTTGTTCCTCAGCTGGAGAAGGAAGTACAACCTCTGCTGGGCCTTTTTCTCAATGGACTCAATGTGATTGTCCCACTTCAGGTCCTGGGAGATGGTGGTGCCCAGGAATCTGAATGACTCCACTGCAGTCACAGTGCTGTTCATGATGGTGAGTGGGGGGAGAGCAGGGGGGTTTCTCCTGAAGTCCACGATCATCTCCATAGTTTTGAGCGTGTTGAGCTCCAGGTTGTTAAGACTGCACCAGACAGACAGCTCCTTAACCTCCTGTCTGTAGGCAGACTCGTCACCGTCCTGAATGAGGCCGATCAGTGTGGTGTCGTCTGCAAACTTCAGGAGCTTGACAGAGGGGTCTTTAGAGGTGCAGTCGTTGGTGTAGAGGGAGAAGAGAAGTGGGGAGAGAACACAGCCCTGGATCTGAGGTGCCTACATAAATAAGAGCGATGTGTTAGATGTGAAGCCTGCTGTTCGTGTTTTATTGATAGTCGCTCGCTTTACCTTCAGCGTGGCGATAAGTCTTTCCAGCCGCGAAAAGACTCTTTAGAGAGTCCAGTGAATTACGATGTGTCCCTGTGTTTTTAAAGTGCATGTTGGGGAAATTTAAGTAATGTTGTTGATGCTGCTATATAAACGGATAAGCTGTTTTGCACTGGTTACGAAATGTTGTTTATGGTTTCATAATATGTAAAACTGGGTTTTCTGTCTATGCGAAAGCTGCAACCACATTGCTAGAGTGTTGGGGTGGATGCCAGGGTGTTGCTAGGAGGTTGCTACTGTGTCTAGCAACTTCATAGCAACACCCTGGCAACAACCCAGAACAGTCTAGCAACTTCATAGTAATGCCCTGGCAACCACCCAAACAACTACATTGTTTTGCTTTTTGAGATTAAAAGCCAAATGTTTTGTCATTGAAAATTTCTTAAAAATAGTATTAAAATACTGTCTCGTTCTAGTGAACCAAGTATCTGTATCTCATCCCGTGAGCTAAGTGTATTGTCACACCCCTAGTGTCTACATGCATGACATAGCTCATAACTTTCCAAGTGTGTGATGAAGCTTTCAGATCAATCATATGTTCATAAAAAAAATCACTTTAAATAAGGAAAGTGATAACTTTGCCGTAGTATTCTTTCAAGTTGCCACAGCTATTGCATGCTTTGCACTTTATTTGTACCATTTTGTTTTATTAGTTTATTTATTACAATTTGAAAGATAATAACGATATTGTGATCTCTGATTTTAGTCCTTGAAAACGAAACAAGTAGTGCTCGAAAAGTCCTTGAAAGTCCTGGAATTTCATTTTGCAGTTTCTGTATGAACCCTGTAATTTATATGTCCCGCCCTGTCTTCCTGTTTCAGTTAAAATGACGTCAACATATAGAATAATGCTGCATGTTTCAAACATAGACTGTAAAAAAAAATGGACGTAGTGTTCGTGATGTCACCCATAGGTTCCTGAAGAGCATTTGAAGCTTAAAGTGGGCGGAGCCGGCCGTCGCCATCTTGGCAGCGCGTCACTCCCGGATAATCGAAAATGGGCAAAAAGGCGGGAGGTGGGTAGAGCTGGTTGCTGAAACCACGCCCACCTAATGCGACGGTGGTGACAGCAACGGCAATCCACCTGTCACTCAAGTGGCCACGCCCTTAATTATGCAGAACTTTTAGCCTTAATATAATATAAACGGTTGAGTTATAAAAAAAAATTCACCCCCTCACAGTTGTCATGAAGGGCAAAATTAGCTATATAGACCAAAACCACTTTTTGTACCAGGCTGTAAACATATTTTTTTCTGCTGTAAAGTTGGGCATTTTAACATGGGGAGTCTATGGGATTGACTCCCTTTTGGAGCCAGCCTCAAGCGGCCAGTCGATGAATTTCAGTTTAAATCACTTCCGTGTTGGTTTCAAGACAGAAACCGGGAGGTTGCTGCTTGGTTTCAAAGCACTTCAATAGACCTTTAATATTTGCATAACCAAAATAAATAAACACACTTCTTAAAACTTCTCATAACTTAATGGGAATGTTAGCAAAACATTCTGGATAACCGCAAAGCAATACCTTGGCGACCACATGCAACTAACATGACAGACGCATGTATTACTGAAAAAAATTAATAAATAAAAATATAGCATTTGTTATATGCAGTAAACCTTGTGTAGCATCTGTTTTAGCCTTAATTCTAAAAGCTGCTTTTCCCCAATTTCATTCGGTAATTGTTTGCAATCGTGGGCGAATCTGTGCCTTGAGTCATGACAGTCAAAAAACAAAACCTTACTAACGAAGTCAATCTGCTGTGATCAGTTTTGGTGAAACAAGAGGTAAAGTGATGAAACTAATGAACGCTTTGTGAATAAAACTAATGAGGATGTTTTTGGACAGCAGTCTGCAAATGAAGCTTAATGCAAAACTCAGACAACAACAGCAGAGGACAAAACAAGGACAAACGCTGCTGCAGAGGCGGCATCTGTAGAACAAACATTCCTTCATTACTGCTTTAGACGGGCTGAACGCAAACAGCATGACAGCTGCTGAAGTGCTGTAATCGATGGAAATGCAAACGTGCTGAATTCAGATGGCTTTTCACTCTTATCTGTAATCACACACTGGTTCTCCTGCCGTAATGGCTTTGATAGAAAGTTGAAATTGCGTGATATTCTGCATCACACTCACAATAACTGCCAGTCTAGTTTTTTTTTAAATGTCAAACAAATTCTTGTGTTAAGGTTTTATTAAAACCTCTCAAATATAGGGACCTTGCACGCTTACTCGGTCCATATGTAACATGATTGCAATTCCTAAATTATTATTCTAAAACTAATTTTTTGGTAATTCATTCCTCTTCATCCATAAAATGGATTACAACCTGACATGACAGCAGTGTCAGCAAGTCTTCTTGAGCTGATTCATTTCATAAAGAGAAAGACAAAAGCCTTGCATTTCATTAAAGGAAATATAAAGTCGCATACGTTTCTTTCTTCATACAAATAAGCAGAGCTGGGTAGTAACTGATTACATGTATAATCTGGATTATGATTCCAAAAACTATGTACTTGTAATTAGATTGCATTACATTTTTAAATACTCAGAATCAGACTACAGTTACTTTTTTATTACACATAGTAGCAATAAATGATTCATAATTTATTGATTCTCACTAATTATTCTTTTTCATCTTTTAAATGTTCTTTTCTTAAATAGCCTACCGCTTATATGCAGTCTGAAAATCTTCCAGTTTTGTGGACATTCACACAGAGACCAGACACTAGTCAGGTGGATATAATTAAACAGAAAATTGAGAGGCCACACAGCATTTGACTACTGGATAAACCAAAATCATTTCAGTGCTTTCTTAGCATTTCAATATTACATCAACTACTCATAAACACATTCCTTTTTTTTTTTTTTTTTTTTTTTTGTGTGTGTATTTGAATTATTGCTTGGAGGGTTATTTAATCATGTATAATTGTCTTTGGAAGGCTTTTGTCTTTCAAACACATTAAAATGCTCAAATTCATATTATTTCTTATTGTAATGGAAGGATTCCAAAACTTTTTTTGTCAGCCGAACCTCTTTCAGCTAATATATTTACTTGAAGTACCCCTGAGATTTAAAATAAATGTTTTAATAATTAGATATCGCATTTGCATGTTCACAGTTCTCTGACGTTAGTTAATGGTCACATGACGTGCAGGTAAATATCTAGATTTTTTAGCAAGTGTTTTATTTTGATTGATGTTATTTTAAAATTATTTATTTTAATTGGACATTTTTGTGATTTAATTAATTAATTTGCTTTTCATCCAGTTTGGGAAACCTTGGTAATGTAATGTTTAATGCCCTTCATGGTTGGCAATAACAATGAATGGAATATTTTTTTCTTTTTCTTTGCATTTTTATAATGATATGGTACAAGATTAGAGTTAAGTCAAAAGTAATCTAAAGGTAATCAAAAAGTAGTCTAATTTTATTACCTAAAATGTGTAATGTAATGGATTACGTTACTAACTACAGTTTTTGTATAATGTAACTTGGAATAAGTAACAGATTAGAATTTAAGTAAAGTAATCTACCCAGCTCTGCAAAATTTTTTGCTTTCCTATGAGGTTGCTAGGGTCTTCTGCATGGTTGCCAGGGCATTGCTACTGTACAAGGTTGCATTTTGCAAACATTATGGAAACGCTACTTTTAAATATTCTCTGGACATTCTGAAACAGTAGTAAAATTTAAAAAATGTCAGAAATAAAGTTCCATAAACAATGTATACTGTAACTCTGAATTATGCTCCTTGTTACTAAGGTGTTTCGAGTATTTTAGGAATTTTCTGACGTTTTGTGCTGTTACTATTCAGTTGTTTGGGATTTGTTGGTGGTTGCTATGGTGTTGCTATGTCTGTTTGGTGATACAGTAACCATCTAATCCAGGAAAGAACTTTGCAACATTTAAAAATTTGAAACCAACTGACAACAAACGCAACATTCAAATCATCAGCTGATGCATCTTTATATCATTCTAACATCTCTTCTACAGTATCTCCGTCTGTTTCCATATTCATATTCATATCTGCCGTCCGCTGTGTATCTCAGTCTAATTATTCACGCGGCGCTCCGTAATGCATCACTGCTGTTGCTTACAGCTCAAGGTCGCAGCTCTACATCCAGACGCAGAAGCGGTTGATGGATGAGTATTTTTCTGGCTTCTGGACTACATGAGACTGTTCTGCTGTCTGAATGCGTTTAATGCTGTACAAGTAATATCTGCGGCTGCGGCGCTTCTGCGAGACCTTACAGCGTTAAACGCAGCACTGCACTCTTCATCTGCTGTCAGAGAACAGCTGTTCGTATTTACTACAGTCAGAAAGTCAATGTTGGCGGCTGAATAAATGTCAAGGTTTATGACGTGATTCCCCTGTCTTTTGTTATAAAGCGCTGACACTCTTTAACACCGCGCATTCAGGAACAAAAAGACCTGCGATTGCCATCAAATATCATTCAGCATAATACAGACATCAAGTCATGCAACTTCACATCTATTCAAGTGGAAAAAGAATCACTTTTGTGAGAAAACATGATGTGAACTACAATGAATGTCTTGAACAATCATATACATCTGAAAGAAGTGATGCATTCTTACATGCACATTTATTTATTTAGCAGTGGTTTGTTTAAGTCAATCCAAAGCAAACTAAAAATACCACAATTTATTTTTGTTGAATAGTGTTTTTGTTAATTAAAATAAAGCTGATATAAATTATTTAAACTAAAACTAAAGTAAAAAAAAAAAAAAAAAAAATCTTAGTCAAATAAAAAGCACAAAACTAGTAATTATAGCATTTTTAATTAAAATAAAGCTGATATAAATTACTTAAACTAAAACTAAAGTAAAAAAAAAAAATATCTTGAAGCCAAATTTTAAAAAAAAACTAATAATTATAGTAATAATTATAGTATTTTAATTAAAATAAAGCTGAAATAAATTACTTAAACAGAAATTAAAAATCAATTAAAGGTTAATAAAAAATATAAAAATATTTTTACATGAATAAAACATTTTAAAAAATTAATAAATAAATTATTTAAAAAAATAAATTACTAAAATGTTTTAAAAACCTAATAATCATTGTTTTTTTTACTTTTTTTTTTAAACTAAAATAAATTATTTAAACTAAAACTGAATTAAAAAAACAATTAAAACCAAATAAATTTTTAATTAAACAAAGACTAATAATCATAGCGTTTTTGTTACTCAAAATAAAGCTGAAGTTAAAGTAAAACTGAAATAAAAAATACATTTTTTAAATCCTAATAAGCATAGTGTTTTTGTTTGTTAAAATAAAACTGAAATAAACTATTTAATCTAAAACTGAAATAAAAATAAATTAAAGTTAAATAAAAATATTTTTAAAAAACTAATAATCAATGTTGTTGTTGATTAAAATAAAGCTGAAATAATTTACTTCAAAACTGAAATTAAAAATAAATAAAAGTTAAATAAAAAAGTATAATTAAACTAATAATCATAGTATTTTGTTAATTATAATAAACCTTAAATAAATTACTTGAACTAAAACTAAAAATAAAGCCAACTAAACTATTTGAAAAATGAAAAACTAATAAAAATGACAAGCACATAAAAATGCTAAATATTCAACTAATTTTTTTTTAACTGAAAATATAAAAATATAATCAAATTCAAAATATTAATAAATATTATAAATAATATATAATAAGTAATATAAAAATTAATAAATAATGCATCATACTAAAATAATACTGACCTCAAGTGTACTGTTATTTCACTGATCAGACATGCAACCTTCAAAAACAGCATATTTACTCTTTCAAGCCCCTTTTTTTAATATATAATGCTGTCTGTTGTACAGGAGAGCTCCGGTCAGGTCTCTGTCCTGATGTTATGCTGACTGTCAGGGTCTCATCTGGAAGAATAACCCAAGTGAAGTGGCACATTGTGCTCATATGTGGTGTTTATCGCCCGCGGCTGTGTTTGTTTTGCCGTCTGCGATTGCCGCCCGTTCAAGGCCGAGCCAATTAAAAAGTGCTCTGCGAACTCACTTGTGTGACAACAGATTGAGCTTAAAAAGTGACAAAACGCTCAGAGAAACTACAAACAAACCCGTCACGTATGAAGATGACTGCATTTACATATTATAAATCAGCACTGACAGATTTTCTGTACACTAATTACTTTAAAGTTTTGAGCAAAACATGTTTTTAGGACAAACAAAATAGTCTTTAGTCTTTACAGTTTGCTGTTTTGTTTAGTTGGAAAAAATGAAGATGAAGATTTTTATTATTTATTTATATAAAATATTTTTTTGCTAATGTATCTTTACATTTTCAGTGTAAACAGTCCTTAAATATTTGCACTTCTGAATATACTAAACATGTTTTAATAATTTATGCTTTTTTTTCAGATTTAACTGGCTTATTTTATGTGGACGGGCCTCTGAGGGTCACCTGAAACAGCGTGAAGGTTAAGCGTCTTGCACAAGGGCACAAGGATGTTGTACCCAGCGGCCCTGGGGTTAAATTAACACCGCTGGTGCCGTCAGCCACTTATTTGAACCAGTAACCTTGTAACTGTTCATGGACTAGTGCTGTTTGATTTAGCACATGACCATTACGCTTCAGCGTCTTCTGTAATGACCTCAGACTTCTTTTTGTGCATGAAGTGTATTCATACTGATCATTCGTGCCCCTGTAAAAATTATATTTTCAGCTCAAATCACATTACAAAATTCAAGCTGGCCTGAGGTACATGTACTAAATGAACAATAAATAAATAATTGAAATAAAGCTGAAATTAAATATAAATATTAAATTTAAAATTTTAATCTTAAAAAAAAAAAAAAAAAAAAAACCTAACCAGAAATGAGAAATGTTGCTTTGGGAATTAAATAAATATGTTTAAGTTAAAGTATTACAAATTACTAAAACTAAAATGGACATATTTAATGTTTAAAAAAACACATCAAACTTACTAAAGCTACAAACTTTCTAATAAAATAAAATACAAATATTAGATGACAAACTTATAAAATCTATAAATTACAAATTATAACATTTAAAAGAAAATAAGAAAAGTTGTCTTTGCAATTAAATAAAATGCATAATAAAATGCATTTTAAGTTGAAATACTAAAATGACTTAAACTGAAAATAAACTACAAAAGTTAAAAAAAAAATATATATATATATATATATATATATATATATGTATATATATATGTATATATATATATATATTAAAAATAACAATTATGAAGCACATCAAAGTTACTAAAGCTTCAAGCCTACTAATAAAATAAAGATGACAAAATTAAAATTAATCTAAATTAGAAATGTTGTCTTGGCAGTTACTAAAACTGAAAGAAAAATAAATTAATGCTAAATAGAAATGTTTTTTAAAATATAAATAAATAAATACAAATATTAAAACTATTAAATGGCAAAAAGGCACATAAAAATATTAAAACCTAAACCTAAACCAACCTAAACCTAAAAGTTAAAATAAAAACTATTAAAAAAAACCTAATTCAAAATATTAAAAATAAATATTTATTATATACAGATATATAAATTAGAATATAAATAATATAAAAAAATATCCCCAGCATGTTCTAGAGTAAACAAACTATCAAAATGATGACTGGATTTCATAACTTTATAAACTCCATATTCTGTCTTTGCTACTCATTCTGTATTAATGCACCATATTTATTCATTGCAAACAGCATACATTTGTCTAATTATCTGTATTAATTATAATTATTATTAATAATATATTTAATTTGAAAGATGTTGTCTTTATAGTATTGTTTTCTAAAAGCGGTCAGGGGCTCATTCTATGTGTTTAGTTTGTGACGTTGTGTTGACGGCTCTGATTTTCTGGAGTCTGTATGTAAACAGCAGTGTCATGATTATACAGAGTTGAGAGGCCTCATTGAATTCTCATTAAGAGCTGGACTCAGGCCTGGTGAAGAATGCTAATGCTGTAATTACTCCTGCGTTAAACACACAGACTTATCAAGAGCCACTTCGCCCAGCTTAAGAGTTTGAGAGTTCATCTGTGAATGTGACTGTCTTAATGCTAATAATTTAACATGTACCATTTGAATTAGACCATGAAAGTCAATTTAAGTTATCGCTGAAGGAGCCGCGCGAGGACCAGGCTTTGAATTACGCCAGCGGAGCGACTGCGATATTAAAGGTGGCTTTGACCACTAGAAGAGAACCAACACTTTGAACATAAAGGGCAGAAAATGAGAGACTTTTTCATGCTCTATTGAGACTTTGAGAACTTCCTGTGAATGTAAATTTGAGAAAAGTATGAAAAGGGTCCGTATGTAAGTAATATGAAGCATCAGTGTTAAAGGAAGTTCAAATTTCATAATATTTATTTATGTTTGAATTATTTGTTTTTATTATTTTCATTTTAATGTTATTTTAATTCTTTTAATTGTGTAATATGTAATTTGAATATATAAATTTAAAAGTTTTATTTATTTATTTTCATAGAGGTTTTAAATAATTTGTTTATTTAATATTCATCAGTTTGTTTGTTTGTTTGTTTGTTTGTTTGTTTTATGTTTTATAGTGATTTGTATTATATTAAAATCTTTTTAAATATTATTTATTTATTTTGTTTATTTTCATTATTTATATTCTAATTAAGTTTTATAATATATAATTTTAATATTTTGACATTTTATCATGTATTTATTATTTTTCAGACATTTATTTCAGCTTCATGCAGCTTTTTTTCATAGAGCATCAGTTCAGATGTAGTCATTATAAACCTATAAAAATGAAGGGTGTAAACATCTTTCTTTTTCTTGGAAGAGTTTTGGAACAGCATGAGGGTCAAAAACTGATGGTTTTTAGATGAACCTTAATTAAAAATAATAATAAATGATTTCATATGTTGTTGTTGTTTCGGTGCTCAGCGGTCATGCTGTTTTAATGGTGCGAGTTAAGATGCAGGGCATGCCATTAAATTCATTATTTTAACACAGCGATGAATGAATTATGAATGAGCGGAGAGATTTTGGGTTTAATTGGACCTTGAAGGGTAAGATGATGTTGTACCTTAAGACGAGCGTAATCTCATTAAAAAGGGCACATAATCACCTCTAATATTTGCTCAGACGTTGCCAAAAACTTGAAAGATTTGGGGATCAGCATTGGGTGAAGCTGAAACTGATCTGCAAGATGTCACAGCTTTAGTAATGAGAGCTTCATTTCTGTGCCAATGTGTACAATATATATCTATAAATGCATGATAATGTGTCCTAATGAATAAACATGAGCACAATTGAACTGTTGTGACACATTCAGACCCTCGACACCTGGCATTTCTGTGAGGAGTTCAGGAAGTGCTGCTCCTTTACATTTGCATTTTCAAAGTGTAATGTTTGACATTTACCGCCATCACTTTAATTATATTAACAAATGAAATCAAAATGTGTTTACTGTAGATACCAGTGTGTTTGCAACATGTTGGTTATTTGCATTTATTTGTTCCACAGATGCTTTTGACTGAAAAATCAAGAAGATGGTCTCGCATCTCACCTGCTGTGGGATTTTCACCTGATTTTTATGGTGTTGAAACAATGCCCTGGCAATTAAAATAAAATACATATCGGTTGGAAAAAAAGCTAAATAGAAATGCAAATCTACTAAAAATTATAAAAGCACATCAGACTTACTAAAACTACAAATTTGCTCAGTTAAATTTATGTGTAAAATGTTAGCATACTAAAATTACTAAAACTGAAATAAAAAAAAATTAAAGCTAAATACAAATGTAAGAAATTAAACTCTTAAAAATGACCAAAACACACTAATTGCTAAAACTACAAGTCACAAACTACAAATTTACTAAATAAATATAAAGATTATATGAAAAACATTTTTTAAAAAATGACAAATGTTCCTTTTGTAATTTAATACAATCAAATATGTTATAAATATAAAGTGAAGTACTAAAATTACTAAAACTGAAATAAAAATAATGCTAAATAAAAATATTTTTAAAAATTGAAACTAATAAAAATAACATCAAGTACATCAAACTTACTAAAAGTACAAGTACTAATAAAATATGAATATTAGCTAAAAAAAAAAAAAAAAAAATGAAAGAAATGTTGACTTTGTAATTAAATATTTTTAAGTTGAAATACCAAAATATGGAGGGCCAAATTACTCAAAATTAAATAATTAAATAAATTTTGAAATGTATAAATAAATTGCTAAATACATAATTAAATAATTAAATATATAAATAAATGCAGAAATGCATAGATAAATATATATTTATTTAATTATTTATTTATTCATTCATTCATTTGTTCATTTATTTAATTATCTATATATTTATTTATTCATTTTTTTTTATTTATTCATGTATTTATTCATTTATTCATTCAATTATTTATTTAATTATTTCCTCCACATTTCATTTTCAGGGTTAAGGTTGTCGGCACGTCACTCAACAATAGTGGGTGGTGTCACCTTTCAAACTCGATTTCTTTGGTCTTTCTAGTTTCTTTTTTCTTGTTTTTCGCATCACGAGCTATGGCTGAGCATGGTATAAGATCGGTTGTTGTGTCTTTGACACGTTTTTTGCCATAATTCTAAATTGTTAATGATCTATTGAAGTTTTTGAGGCTGAATTTCTGTCTAATACCCAACATCAAACTTTGAATCTGTCACAGGACGTCCTCTTTGTTGACCGAATCAACATGATGTCATGTATTTTCCAGTCGAACATAGTGTTCAATTCTATTAAGAATGCTGCAGACGCCTAAAGGCGGTCGCATACCGGACCGCGCTCCTCGTCCAGTGTGTGGCCGCCTTTAAGCCTTTACTGTCATTGACAGCACTGATTTCAGCCAACATCTCCCACATCATTTCTACTTGGCTTCAGTGTGGAAAGGTCTGAAAGACATCACCAATTACAAGACACCATCCCCCAGCACTGTGGAGAATCAACAACTGGCAGACGATCTGAATGAGTTCTACTGCAGGTTTGAAAAAACACCATTAACACCTCCTGCAACCCCCCTCTCCCCCACACCTGCTCTGCAGATCAGTGAAGATGATGTGCGCCAGGTCTTCAGAAAAAAACTAAAGAAGAAAGGCACCAGGCCCAGATGGTGTGACACCAGCCTGTCTGAAATCCTGTGCTGACCAGCTGGCCCCCATCTTCACACAGATCTTCAACAGATCTCTGGAGCTGTGTGAAGTCCCTTCCTGCTTCAAACGGTCCACCATCATCCCCGTCCCAAAGAAACCCAAGATAACAGGACTTAATGACTACAGACCTGTGGCTTTAACGTCTGTGGCCATGAAATCATTTGAAAGACTGGTTTTGGCTTATCCGAAGGACATCACTGGACCCTTACTGGACCCCCTGCAGTTTGCCTACAGAGCAAACAGGTCTGTGGATGATGCAGTCAACATGGGACTGCACTTCATCCTGCAGCATCTGGACAGACCAGGGACTTATGTGAGGATCTTGTTTGTAGTCTTCAGCTCCGCTTTTAACACCATCATCCCGGACACCCTTCAGAATAAACTGACACAGCTCTCCGTCCCCACCTCCGTCTGTCAGTGGATCACCAGCTTCAGCAGCTAGTGAGGCTGGGAAAATACACATCCAGCACCCATCAGCACTGGAGCTCCTCAGGGCTGTGTTCTCTCCCCACTTCTCTTCTCCCTCTACACCAACAACTGCACATCTAAAGACCCCTCTGTCAAGCTCCTGAAGTTTGCAGACGACACCACACTGATCGGCCTCATCCAGGACGGTGACGAGTCTGCTTACAGACAGGAGGTTAAGGAGCTGTCTGTCTGGTGCAGTCTTAACAACCTGGAGCTCAACACGCTCAAAACTATGGAGATGACCGTGGACTTCAGGAGAAACTCCCCTGCTCTCCCCCCACTCACCATCATGAACAGCACTGTGACTGCAGTGGAGTCATTCAGATTCCTGGGCACCACCATCTCCCAGGACCTGAAGTGGGACAATCACATTGAGTCCATTGAGAAAAAGGCCCAGCAGAGGTTGTACTTCCTTCACCAGCTGAGGAACAAGAGCTGCTGAAACAGTTCTACTCCGCCATCATTGAATCCGTCCTCTGCACTTCAATAACTGTCTGGTTCAGCTCAGCTACCAAATCTGACCTCAGAAGACTACAGAGGGTAGTCCGGACTGCTGAGCGAATCATTGGTACAACCCTCCCCACTCTCCAAGAACTGTACTCATCCAGAGTGAGCAAAAGGGCTGGCAAAATCACTCTGGACCCCTCACATCCAGCACACTCCCTCTTTGAACCGTTACCGTCTGGTTGACGCTACAGAGCTCTGAGCAACAGAACGACCAGCACAGGAACAGTTTCTCCCCTCAGGCAATCCATCTCATGAACACTTGACAACAAACGTGGAACACACAATGCAGTATTTATTAAACACACATGCTTTGCATTTTAAATTTGCACATATCATACCTGCACATACATAATTGTATATTATATATTGTGTTTTTGCTATTTTGTACACTGTCTGTTTTGTATATTTGTATATTGTTCTTTCTATTATCTGTGTCCTGTTCTGTCGCTGTCATTCTGTCGCACTGTGGAGCTTCTGTCACTAAAACAAATTCTTAGTATGTGTAAACATGCCTGGCAATAAAACTCATTCTGATCTGCAAGAGTCAACAACCGATCTTGTATCATGCTCAGCCATAGCTCGTGATGCGAAAAACAAGAAAAAGGCTCTTAAACTAGAAAGCAGTGTTGCCAACTGCTTTCATTTGAAAGTAGCTAAAACTGGTAGCTAAATGTCACTAGATGACATCATAATGGCAAATTCACTGATCTATATAAAGACGAATATAGATCAGTGGGCAAGATGAGAACTTAGATAAGGTTTGTCCAAGAAGTTGCTATATTTGTCCCTAAACTTTTGAAAAAAGTCTCAAAAGGGGTGGGGAAGTCGCTAAATCTAGCTACAAAATTGCTAAATTGGCAACACTGCTAGAAAGACCAAAGAAATCGAGTTTGAAAGGTGACACCGCCCACTATTGTTGAGTGACGTGCCAACAATCGTAACCCTGAAAATGAAATGTGGAGGAAATAAATAAATAAATAATTGAATGGATAAATAAATAAATACATGAATAAATGAATGAATGAATAAATAAATACATGAATAAATAAATAAATGATTGAATGAATGATTAAATACATGAATAAATAAATACATAAATGAATAAATAAATACATGAATGAATGTTTATATAAGTATTATGCATTTATTTATATATTTAATTATTTCATTATGTATTTAACAATTTATTTATATATTTCAACATTTAATTATTTAATTTTGAGTAATTTGGCCCTCCATACCAAAATTATTAAACTTTAAATAAAATTAAAGATAAATAAACATATTAAAACTAAAAATGAAAGAACATCAAACTTATTATAACTACAAATTTATTAAATGAAATTTATGTATAAAAATGTTTAAGTACTAAAATGACTAAAACTGAAATAAAAAATAGATTAAAGCTAAACAGAAATGTAACAAAAAAATTTAACTATTAAAAATGACAAAAACATGGTAATTTCTAAAACTACAAATCAAACTACAAATTTACTAATAAAATATAAGTATTACATGAAAAACATAAAAATGATGCCTTTATAATTAAATACAATAAAATGTGTTATAAATATAAGTTGAAGTACTAAAATTACTAAAACTGAAATAAAAATAATGCTAAATAAAAATATATTATTTAAAAGAAATTAAACATAAAAATTACATCAAGCACATCAAAATTACTAAAGGTACAAAAGTACTAATAAAATAAAATATGAATATTAACTAAAAAAAATAAAAGGAAAATTAGAAATGTTGACTTGGTAATTAAATATTAAAAATAAAGTTGAAATGCTCAAATTACTAAACCTGAATAGATAAATAGACATATTAAAATTAATTAAAATAACAAAAGCGCATCAAACTTTCTAGAACTACAAAATAAAATATGAATATTAAGTGAAAAATTTAAATAAAAATCAGGATTTAATTTTTTTAGAGTAAAATTTTATATGTAAATTATACAACTGAGATAAATTAAAGCTAAACAGAAATACAAAAAAAACTTATAATTAATACAAATGACAAAAGCATAATTTAGCTTTTTTAATAATTACAGCAACTATTTTTATTTTTTATTTATTTTTAGTTTATAATTTTTAATTACTAAAATTACTGAAAACGGACATAAAAATAAAGTAATTGTAAATAGTAATACATAGTAATAAATAGTGCTTGTCATTATTATTAGTTGTACTATTTTTCCTTAGTTTCAAACATAATTTATACACAATTAAACATTTTATTTTATTACCAAGGCAACATTTCTAATTTTTGTTTAAGTTAAAATTGAAATAAAAATAAAGCTAAACATAAATATTAGAAAAATAAAACTAATAAAAATGACAAAAACTAAAACTAAAATTAAATTATAACTCTCCTGAACACACATGATTTGAGGACACATTCACGTCAGCTTACTGTTTGTGGTTTATGTAAGCACTATTAATAACAGAAAACTAAAACTTTCCAAATCAATGTGGATGCAATGGGTTTGCCATTTTATTTGGGATCCCTGATAAATGGCTCCTTAAAGCTGCTTATTTCAGGCCCTGATGACGGATTCAGAGTTTGCCAGCAGGATTTGTAATTACAGTGGTTAGCTCAGCAAATATTCTCTCCCAACCAATAAATAGAGAAATCAGCAGCTAAACTGGCTGTTAACCCAGTGCTTTACAAAAATCTCCTCCTCTGGGCCTTCATTTGCTGTTAGCGTGGCCAAACAGAACCCATTTTGATGACTGTGTTAATAAACACCTTCAATTTTTAATCCTGCTTTAAAAAAAATGCTTGACACAGGCGTAATGAGCGGCTGAAATATAGCAGTGCGAACGCAGTGATTTATTGACTGGCTGACAGCATTAGTCTTCTCTAACATGTAATGGACTTCCGATCGTTCCGTTTCGAAGAACAGGAAATTACATTTGGGGAATGGAGATGCTGTAACATGGACTGATCTGCATAATGATCTTTAAACCGGGACGCCCATTGCCGCTCACAGAGAAAATGAATGTTTTAGGTGTTTGTTTGTAGATATGTTTTCTGTCCTGTGTTTGTTCTCGGCTCGTCTTCAGGGATTCGTTCACTCCTCCATGAGTTGCAGGAACGTCATGCACATGTGTCTCCTAGCAGATCGGATTGAAATGAGTCATTTCAGGGTTATTTAAAGGTAATGTTTTATTCCTGTGTCCTTGGAGTGACCTCTTGTTAATACTGTTACAGAATCATTGTGAGTTCATGTCAGTTGGTTTAATTTATTATTAAAAATACAGTGACAGAGGTAAAAATCCTGTTCATGTCCACAATTTAAAAAAAAAATATATATATATAAATATATAACAATATATTATAACAATAGCTTTATATGTATACTGGAAAATAATAATGCAATATGGAATAGAATTTAGGTGATATAAATGCGTGTGATTTTAGTATTATTTATATATTTTATATTAGCTTTTGTTTTTGTATTTTTAGTTTTCATTTTAGTTCTAGTTATTTTGTTACTGTTACGGAAGGAACAGAGGAAGCGTTTGGATCCATTTGCAGATCTTTATTCATAAACATGGTCAAAACACAGGCAGGGTCGAACAACAGCAAACGGGTATGGCATGGGCAAGACACAAGAGAAAACCTAGGGCAAGCGTGGGTCTTCGATCGGCGAACGTAATCCATGGAGCAAAACAAGAGAGATAATCCGTAAACACGAGCAAAGGTTCAGGCAGGAGCAAACAGAGTCCAAACGGCAAGACGAAAGAGCAATCCAAAATAAACAGGCAATAATCAAAACACAGGAAATCCAGGCAAGGAACTAGACTGAGACTAGGACTAGAAAATAAGCAAAGGCGAACAAGCTCCGTAGCGTAGCTGCGCGAAGATAGCGATAATGCTAACAATACTCGGCAGTGAGAAAGAGGAAGTCCATAGCTTATGTAGCATGTTTAACTGAAATCAGCTGTGTGTGTGTAATCAGTGCATTCAACTGTGTGTGTGTGTCATCAGTGCAATGGATGATGGGAACTGTAGTCCGGGGTGAAGTGCAACAGTTAGTGTAGTGCAAGAGTCCATGTGGTGAGCAGGTGATCTCTGGTGGTGAGTGAACGGAAGTTCATAGACCGGATTCGTGACAGTTACATGCTTTTGTCATTTATTTATATATATATATATATATATATATATATATATATATACACATATACACACACACATACATACATACATATACTACCAGTTAAAAAGAAGTCTCTTCTGCTCACCAGGTCTGCATTCGTTTGATCCAAAGTACTGTACAGCAAAAAACAGTAATATTTTGAAATATTTTTACTATTTAAAATAACTGTTTTCTATTTGAATATATTTTAAAATGTAATTTATTCTTGTCATCAAATATATATATATATATATATATATATATCATGTTTTTACATAAATATTTATATACATATTTTTATATGTACATTTATAATGTTTTTATTAGTTTTTTTCTGTCTTTTTATTTCAGTTTTAGCAATTTAAGTCTGTTTAAGTAATTTTTGAATAAATTTAATTTAAATCCAGAGCCTTTGGTAATAGGGAAATCAGATTATTTTCCACGAACTGGTTCTTTCGTTTCAGTCAACTGGTTAAAGTTACTAGTTCATTTACGTAATCATGCAATGACGTAACATATACGCAATTATATTATTAAAGCGCCCAATAATGATGTGAAACGTGGGTGTTTTACTTGCCTACAGCACATTAAGTAAATAAAGTGTTGAGATCACACATTGTGCATATCGGTGGCTCATCAGTCTTCTGTTCGAGTCGAACTGTTTCCTCAGTTCAGTGACTGCTGGAGGATCTGAAGCACTGAATCGGTTCATTCATCACAGGATCAGATAAGCTGATATTTTGGCTCATTTTGAGTCGGAGTGACTGTCAGGTGTCTGAAAGTGAGTTTTGACTGAGTAACTCATCAAATCTGTGCTGCTCGAGCTGCGAACTGTTTCAAACACTTCAGTCCAATTTGATGAACTGATTCAAATAGTTCACCAAAAAGAATCTGTTCAAAAGAATGATTTGTTTGTGAACCGGACATCACTCTGGTCTGTTTGCCTGAGGCTCTGGATTACAGGTAATAATGTTGTAAATAATGTTCAGTTAGTTGCACAAGCTGATCGTTTTACTTCATAAGACCTCAATATATCATCAGGAGCCACGGGTATTAATTTTGTGTTCCTTGATATGCTTTTTTTTTGTTTGTTTTTTCTCAAAGGCGATAATCCGCTGACTTGCATCACCAAGGATCATGGTTTCAGCTAAAAATCTGCTTTACTGTTCTACTGAGGAAAAAAGTCGCCTACACCTTGGATGTCCTGAGGGTGAGTAAATTAACAGCAAATTTTCACTTTTGGGTAAACTGTTCCATTAATTTTTTCATGTAATATTTTATTCAATTTCATCTTTATTTAAAAGGCTGAAATATATATATATATATATATATATATATATATATATATATATATATATTAATAGTAGTAGTATCGTTTTAGTTAATAATGAGTATCACATTGAAATAAAGGTGAAATTTGAAAGAAATTATGAAAAACTGAAAGAGTATTTTGTTGTAAAACATACTTCAATAATCTTTTTATTTACAACTTTTTTAAAGCAGTTTTTACAGTGATACAGTTGTTTATTTCCAGAACCAAAGCCGTTGAGAAAGTGAACACTAACTGTTGCACTCAATCCAAACAAGTGAGTAAACAGTTGATTTTTTTTTTTTTTTTGATTTTTTTTTTTTTGTTTTTTTCCAAAGCGAGCCTGTTTATCAGAAGAAAGGCTTTGCAGTGACACATTGTGCACTTCCATTACAGCTAAATGGTTTTCCGCTTCATTCCTGTTCTATTGCTCTGATTGTCTCACGTCCCACATCTTTTTATCTCACGGTTCAGTCGGTCAATCTGTCAGGACTTCATTGAGTCCCGTGACCCTAACGGTCCAGATTCATGGATAAAACGTGGTAAAGCATGAACAAAAACGAATGACTGCATATTTGTGTAATATTTGCATATTACGACTACTAATTCTACTACTAATAACAATATAAAATGCACTGAAATGTAGGGATGGGAGTATCGATCCTAAAGTATCCATATATCGATACTGATGCGAGTATCGAAAGTATTGATGCTCAAATAAAAAATATTGATACTAAAGTTTGTTTTATTTAGCAGTGATTGTGTTTATTTAACAAATAAAAATTATGCATACAGTATGCATTGAATTGGACCTATGTTAACGAATAATTGTGTAGGATAGAACTATTTTCCTGCTTATCTGAACACACGCAAGTGTTGCGAGACCAATCAAATCACAGAGAGCATTCACTCACTTCTAACAGTGCATTCAAACAGGGCTGCGTTTCCAAATATAAGAAAGCATTGGTGATTTTGGGAACGGCAGTAGTAATTTAATAATTTAATAAATTTAAATTTAGAGTTTATTTTGAGTTTTTTGCACCCTCAGATTCCAGATTTTCAAATAGTTGTATCTCAGCCAAATATTGTCCTATCCTAACAAACCATACATCAATGGAAAGCTTATTTTTTCAGCTTCCGGATGATGTATAAATCTGAGCCTTATAACTGGTTTTGTGGTCCAGGGTCACATATGATCATGGAGCTCAACTAGAGTGACCATCAGCTTCTTGGTCACCACACCAACCAAAGCCCTTCTCCATCGATTGCTCAGTTTTGCCAGGAGACAAGCTCTAGGAAGAGTCCTGGTTGTTCCAAACTTATTTTTAAAGGTAACAGAGACTGCATGCTTCTGTGAACCTTCAATGCAGCAGAATTTTTTCTGAACTCTTCCCCAGATGTGTGGCTTGATGCAATCCTGTTTCTGAGCTCTACAGGCAGTTTTTTCAACCTCAGGGCTTGGTCTTTGCTCTAATATGCATTTTCAGCTGTTAGACATTTTAAGATGTGTGCCTTTCCAAATCATACTCATTCAATTGAATTTGCCACAGGTTAACTTCACTTGAAGTGTAGTAACATCTACAAGCAATATGAATGCTCCTGAGCTAAATTTCAACTTTCCCAGATAAGGGTTTGAATACTTATGCAATGGAATTATTTTATTTTATTTTTTTATTTTTTTATAAATTTGCAAAGTTGTTAAAAATCAGCTTTTTGCTTTGCCATTATGGTGTATGGAGTGTAGATTTATGTGGGAAAAAAAGTCATTTTAAAGCAGTTTAACATAAGGCTGCAACATAACAAAACGTGGAAAAAATGAATGGGTATGAATACTTTTGCAAGGCACTGTATTTTAAAAAATATGGGTGACCAGACTTATTCTTTCAAACACTGGTGAGTGAAATCAACATTAGCTTATTCATTAGCTAATGGTTAATGATAGACATTATTTAGTCAAATATGTGTCGCATACATACAAATGATTTACCTACACTGGCACATTGTTGGGGATTTTTCCAAACTGTTGTAGGATTTTACTATTGATTTAGTGTATTTGAGCTGTTTCTGGGCTTTCCGTCGATCATGATTTCATTGCATTTCACATTTCCCAAGGTGGAATCTCAAAACCGATCTATAATCTTGCAAAACATTGTCTTTACAGGAGCTTTATACAGAATTCCCACTGTCTAACAAGCAATATAAATGCTCGAATTCAGGATTAAGCTGGAAAAACTAAATGTTAAAGAGGGTTTGTGGTCAGGTCAGGATGGGATAATCCCTTCAGATGCTGCGACATGCCTGTCTATCATGGTTGATGGGAAAAATAGCCATGAAATGCCCAAATGCTGAAGCTCTTATCTGGTGGTGGAGCATCCAGATATCATTTCTCATTTTGAAGTTTTCTGAATCACCTACTCCAGTCTTATCTTTATAGCAACTAGCTGGACTGGCCAAACGTGGCTCCTTTCTGTCGCCATAAACCTGCTCTGAGTGTCTGTCCTGTCAAACATGAAATAACAGACTCTCTCGCTTTAGAAATATTGAGCCAAATAAGGCCTACAAGAGTCTGTGGACCAAAAGGGTTATTCATATTATGCAGTGAGTTATGCATTCAAAAGCTTGGGGGGCTGGGAATTATAGAAATTAATTAATACTTTTATTTAGCAATGATGATTTAAATTGATCAAAAGTGATGATAAAGACATTTATAGTGTTACAAAAGATTTCTATTTCAGATAAATGCTGTTCTTCTGAACTTTCTATTCATCGAATCCTGAAAAAAATTCTGCTCAGCTGTTTTCAACATAATAATAATAAATGTTTTTTGAGCAGCAAATCAGAATAATAGAATGATATCTGAAGGATCATACAACTGGAGTAATGATGCTAAAAATTCAGCTTTGAAATCACAGGAATAAATTACATTTTAAAATATATTCAGATAGAAAACAGTTATTTGAAATAGTAAAAATATTTCAAAATATGATCAAAAGTTTTGCTGTACTTTGGATCATATATATACAGTTACTGATTTGCAATCAAAAATTGCAATTAAAAATTAATATATATATATAATTATATTATACATAGCTGTAAGGTCTGTTTTGGGTTCTGTTTCTTGTTCTTGTTTTCATGTCTTTTATTTTGTAATTTTGTTTCATGCTGTTAGTGTCATGCTTCCCTTGCCCTCATGTATCTCTAGGTGTGTTCGAATTGAAGCGGCGCTGCACAGACTGATCGGTGGATGACATCAAAATACCGCGAGAGCTATAAGAGAGCAGAAGGCTCCTTTTGCTTCCAAATCGCTCTCGCGGTACTTTGATGTCATCCACTGATCGGTCTGTGCAGCGCCGCTTCAAGTCGAACACACCTTCTGCCTTGTGTATGTGTCATGCTCTGATTGGTTGTCCAAGTCATGTGTCTTGTTTCTCATTGGTTTGTTCATGTCATGTGACTATAAGTAGCCCATTTGTTGCCATTGTCTCTTGTCGTGTATTGATGTCGGTGAGTCTAGTTTGTTCATGTCAAGTCTGTTCAAGTCAAGTCTTCGTTTGTATGTTTGAATTTTGGATTTCACTCTGTTCAATAAAACTGCTCTTGGGTTCTCACTACGCTCGCCTTAGTGGACTATCGTTACAATAGGATAAAAATATATTTATAAATAATTAAATATTTTTAAAATAATTATATTTATAAAAATAAATATTTTAATATATTTATAAGAAATTATATATTATTCAATAGCAAGTTTATCTAAAAAAAAAAAAAAAAGTAGGAGAAACTTCAAGTTGAAGTCCTCACTTTAGCTCTTTATTTCCACCCTGTTCATCCTGTCATTGTGTAAATAATTGTTTTAATTAATCAAGCGGTCTGATCTTTATCAGAGCAGATTTCTGAACACTGCTAAATCCTATTATGAACATGTTTTTAAATGAAACACAAACAGATTTATTGAAGTTACAGAGTTCAGAAGGTTCAGGAAAACAGGAAAACCCCAGAAAACCTGCATATCCAGGAATATATATGTATATTCAAGCTAATTAATGGGATTCAAACACCTACAGACAGCGTTGAATGAATTATTGATGCAGAAATCATTTATTCTCAGTAATAGCGATGTCAGGCAACTAATTACCGCAGTCAAATTTGCATCGCTAACAAAAGACGACAGAAGCAATACGACTGATTGAAGATCACTGTGGAGAATTAGTATTTCTGTGGAGGAAAACAATCCTCAAAGCTTCACCGATGCCCTGTTTGTCCATTAAATTTCTCTCGCTGCTCTCCAGATTTCATTCCCGCTCCTCAAATACTGTAAGTCTGATTCAATAATGAGTTTACATATTACCGCAGGACGTGAGGAAGCCGTCCAAACAAGATCAGGCTTCCACCGGACGATGCTCTGTATGAAACTGTTTGTTCATTCCTTGCCAATTATCATTTTCTCCTCAGAATAACCAACTCCGGCTCCTTTTTTATCTTTGTGTTGATGCATAGCAGGGGAAGCAGGGCCGGCTGGAGATCTGGCTCAGGTCGGAGATGACTTTCACTTCTCTAATTGGATTTGCTGCTGCCAGTGTCGAGCTCATAGGGCTGGATGGACGCCAGTTCACTGCATCTGGGTTCAGCGCTTCACTGATTCTCATTCATTACGCTGGCGTGTGAAGACGTAACTCGGAATAGGGAGATTGGAGGAAAAGTGCAGAGTAACTTCCAACTGGAAATGCAGGTGAAAGATCTGCTGCGGTGATTTCACTCAACAATCACAACTGTGATGATGCTCTGGTGACATTGGGTGATTTGAGGTGATCCGGGGTTTATTATATATGCTACTAACATAACAAGTGTTGTTATTCATACCTAAACTGAAAAGTATTAAAAATAGTTTCATTAATTAAAAATAAAGCTGAAATAAAATCAAATGTAATGTTAGATTCACATTCAAAAGGAACATTTGAAATTTCTAACTGAAATAAGTAGGTACTAAAGTTATTGCTAAAAAATAAAACTTAATAGTATAATATTTTTTAAAAACTAAAAATTAACAAAGCACATAGCAAAATGACTAAAATGTAAACAAAAAATGACAAAAGCATGTAGGAAAATTACTAAAATGTAAACTAAAACAAAAAAGATAAAAGCACAGCGAAATTATTGTAACGTAAACTAAAAACTAAAACATAAAAAAGTGCATAGCAAAATTACTAAAATGTGAACTTAAAAATGACAACACAGCAAAATTACTAAAACATAAACTAAAAAATGAGAAAAGCACATAGAAAATTACAAAAAAGTGAACTAAATATGTGAATAATGATAAAACATAAAAATTACTAAAATGTAAACTAAAAATGAAAAATGCGCATAGCAAAAAACATGAACTAAAAATTTGAAAAATGATAAAACACAAAGCAAAATTACTAAAACTTCAACTAAAAAATTAAAAATGACAAAAGCATGTAGCAAAATTACTAAAATGTACACTAAAAAATGTTGAAAGCACATAGCAAAATTACTAAATACATGAACTAAAAATGAAAAAATGACAAGAGCACCTAGCAATATTACCAAAGCTTCAACTAAAACTGTAAAAATTACAAAAGCACATAGCAAAATTACTAAAACATGGACTGAAAATGTAAAAAAAAAAAAAAAAAATCAGAATTAATCAAAATTACTATATATATATATATATATTTGTGTGTGTGTGTGTGTGTGTGTGTGTGTGTGTGCGCACTTGTACAGCTATCATTGTGAGGGCCGGTTTGAGTTTTAGACCATCAGTGTGAGGACAAAATTGTAAAGTGAGGACTTTTTTGCCGGTCCTCTCTTTCTGAGAGCCCTGTAAAGGCCTGTTTGAGGGTCAAGACTTGGTTTTAGGGGATGAGGTTATAATTGGGTAAAGGGTAGGTTTAGGGTAAGGGTTTGGGTGAGGCACTTAGTTCTGATGGTTAGGGTAAGGAGCTAGAGACTGCATTGTGTCAATCAATGTCCTCACAAAGATAGCTATACAGAGCTGTGTGTATATGTGTAAATAATCCTAAAATAATACTGAGCTTAATTACATTTTTCAGTAGCATGACAGTATACACACAAAACAGAAACAACAGAGGTCTCATTTAAAATGACAGCATTAAATTTGTAAAAGATAGCAGGTCAGCAGGCTGTCTTTTGTAAGATGTTGCTGTATCTTTATTATTCCATTCATGCATTGGTGGAAGAGCAGCATGTCCAGCATTATTGACCTTCATATCTTCAGGAATTCAACATGACATGTGGTGAAGCTCCTACATGTGTGTGTGTGTGTGTCTGTTCACACTCTGTTTGACAAAATCCATGCATGTTTTAATAAATAATGTTCTCACTATCTCTATCTGCAGGCCATGTGTAATCCACAAACTCTGTTGAATCATCCCAGCATGTGCTGGAATAACTGCAGGTCTGCTTTAATACATTTGTTGACTCACCTTTTCACCAATTACAGGACAGACACCAGCGCTTTCCATTTGGACCGTGCATCTGAATGCATAAATATCCGCGCGGTATTGATTTACTCCCTCTGGGTTCAGGAAATTAGATTGCATGACCAGCGCAGTATATTTTAGTTGTAAAAAATGAAGCTTCTTATGACTTTCCAATAAACGTAAAGACAAACGATGACACAAAATACAGCTTCATTGAGTGATGCAATTCACGTTTCTTAATGATAACTGTGCTTTTAGTGAATTGTCTTGTTTTCTCTGCTATCCCATAATACTCTGGTTTGATGTCATCTGGACTGCTGGGAAGAAAAAGATCAGAAACCACAGCAGGTCAGTGCAGTATCAAATATATACTCAAACATGTAAATATATATTGATAAACGCTAAATTCTATGAAATATTGTGTATTCGTGTTTTACGAAGGAAAAAAGCTACATCTACGACTGATGCGCTTGCGGAAGCTGTGAATGGAGAGGATGAAAGGCAGCACAACCACAACAACAACTACTACAACAACACTTCCACCCACCACAACAGCAACCTCAACTACAGACGCCTGGTTTGACCTGTGGTTTGAACTGGACAGGGTTATAACTTTGAGTACAGAATAGATGAAGTTTAGAGAACGATTGTATGGAAATGTGTGGAATAATATAAGAGTGTTCAGGCTCTTACATTACAGACAGATACAATCTCTATGGAACAGAGTATAAAAGACAGAAATATTCTTATTTAATTAAATGTGAATAGTCATGAGAATGAGGTATTACTACTGAATGATGGCAAAAAATGTGCTATATCTGAGCTGTTCTCAAATTACATGCTTGTGTACACAAATATTATAATGTGCACATTAAATTAATACATAAAAACATCTGTTTATTGCAACTTTTCTGTTTCATTTTTGTATTGAAATGTAAAATATAGAAGAATGTATATGAATTAGATTTTTTACATATTTTTCTATAAAATGTTGAAGTGGATCAAAACCTTTCATCAAAGTTGTCCTAAAACAAAAACAATATCCGTTCTTGTCTACTAGTAGTCAGCATTTGAAGTGGGTCAAGAAAGTTCATCAAAGTTGTCCTAAGACATATACAGTATAATAACTTTGGAAACTATACTTCTCCAAATTTGGAGTTACTCCAAATTTCACAAAAAGCTTATGGACATAATTATAAGTCAGACATTGAAGTGAGTTGCTATTTTTGTCACTCTTTAAAAAAATAAAAATAAAAATGTATGTAAATTTGATATGTACATTTTTTTTTTTTAATTTTAATTTTAACCTGTTCTTGCCATGAAAATAGAACAAAATAGAAAATAGAAAAATAAAACAAATTTTTATCTTTTTTAATTTGTTTTATTTTTTAATATGGAAATGATCCTGTTCGTCTGCTCTTAAACTCACTTTAAATATATAAACCTTTATTTATTTTAACCCGTTCTTGGCGTGAAAGTAGACAAGTTTTTAATCTTAATTTTTTTAAATTTTTAATCTTTAAATTTTTAATTAGAAATCAATTTCTAATTATAATTTCTAAATATTATTATTAATTTATCTAATTATTTTCAGTATTTAAATACTTATCTAGATTTTTAATGTTTTTTAGTGTGATGTTTTGTACTGTTTAATAAAAAAAGAAATCAAACAATATGCACAATATGCCCTTCGAAGTTCCAATCTAAATAATGATTCGCAAACCATTATTCAGATCTGAATCATCTGATATTTATATTTAAATCATGCTTTTGGTTTATAAAACAAATCATGTCTTTTTAGGACCATGTGTGATAACAAATACACTTTATCTCTGTTTCAGAGCCTTGATGTCTGCTGTCTTTCTCACTCTTTGAGCGTTATCATAGACAGCAGCTCCACATGAAGCACAGAGGAGATTCGACTCGCAACTGATTCCAGCAGAGTTTGACGTTAGCATGTTGCTAAGCAATACTCTGTGGTGAAATACGTCAGACACACAAATATTGGGTAAAACCTTTTTTCAGTTTGATTTCAGTTAGTTTTTAGCAATACACTTTAGAATGGAATTAGATAAGTAATTTTTAAGATAAAATTTATAAGATAAATGTAGAAATAAAGAAATGTAAATAAATATCAAATAATCTTTACGTTTAAATAAATAATATTAATATATTAAATATTGTTTAAATTCTTGCAATTTCCCTTATCCTGCTTTGAAATTTGGTGAAACAAGGTAAAATAGGGGGAAATTAATGTTTAAGACACACACAGTTGAATTAAAATTGTAATTGGAATGATTGGAAAAGGATTTATTAAGTAGCAATTCAAAGAAGTTCAGCACGTTTATACAAAAAGAGAAATTTCATTAGTCTAAATTTTGCAACAAAACACATTCTTTTTGATGCTGCTTGGATATATTTTGAAGTCATTGGGTGAAATTTTGGCATTCTGGGAATTGTTATTCCATCACGTTCAATAAATGACATGTAATTTATTGAATGTAATATATTTAATAAATTAGTAGTAGGAGGAGTATTTTTATTTTTATTATATATTTAATAATAATATTCCATATGTTAAGTGTATGCTCATGTTTAAAGTGCATTTTCATTCAAATTACCAGGGTTATTGTCATTAACTAAAATTATTTAAAACATTTTTGTTAACTGAAATCAAGTTGAAATAAAATTAAATGAAAAATTAGAAATATTACCCTGGCAACTAACTAAGTTCAAGCACTAAAATTGAAAATAACTAAACCAAAAGTGAAAATAAAAATAATTTAAACCTAAATAGTAGTATTAAAAACTAATAAAAATGACAAAAACTCGTAACAAAATTGCTAAAACTTTGATTAAATTTAAAATGAAAATGGAAAATAATACAATAAAATCTGATTCAAAATAATTAATAAAAACTATAA